>CM046366.1:12674210-13189312 GCA_025413025.1 Ficus hispida | reverse complement strand
TCTTTTCCCCTTTCTATTTGTACATTCATTGTTACTATTAGCTTCTATAGTAAGGCTTCTCGGTCTTTGCATTGCTGTGCAGAAAGAAGAAGAACAACAAACATTAACGACTTTGTTTGGTTCGAATCTGCCACAACTAGAGGTATTTCACTTTCATCTTCTCCTTTTTTTTTTTTTGGCTTTTTTGAAAGTTATTCAAAACTGTTAAATTCGTAATCATTATAAAGAGTTGATCTTGAATACTATAACCAACTTTTGTAAGGCTATTGATATCCCTTTATGACTTTTCTAGTCATTAATGGTGATTTTTTTTTTTCTGAACAGTTTATTTCTTGAAGTTCTTGTTGCCACTATTTCTGGATTAGGTTTAAAATGTCACTTGGATATAAAATGTCCTTCACTTTTAGTTTTATACTTCAAAATCATGCATATATAATTCAAATTGTTTAGATTAAGAGCATATATAGAATTTGAAGGTCCTATATGATTACTACGTTCTTTTATGTTGCTGTTTCACGAACCGAAGCTACAAGTTCTTTGATCTTCGGTTCAGTTGCATTTCGACTTTCTATCACGTTACTCTTCTTTCCCTTTCCCCTTTCTGTTTGTACATTTATTGTTACTATTAGCTTCTATAGTAAGGCTTCTCGGTCTTTGCATTGCTGTACGGAAAGAAGAAGAACAACAAACATTAACGACTTTATTTGGTTTCGAATCTGCCACAACTACAGGTATTTCACTTTCATCTTCTTTTTTTTTTTTTTTTAGCTTTTTTGAAAGTTATTCAAAACTGTTAAATTCGTAATCATTATAAAGAGTTGATCTTGAATACTATAACCAACTTTCGTAAGGCTATTGATATCCCTTTATGACTTTTCTAGTCATTAATGGTGATTTTTTTTTTTCTGAACAGTTTATTTCTTGAAGTTCTTGTTGCCACTATTTCTGGATTGGGTTTAAAATGTCACTTGGATATAAAATGTCCTTCACTTTTAGTTTTATACTTCAAAATCACGCATATATAATTCAACATTGTTTAGATTAAGAGCATATATAGAATTTGAAGGTCCTATATGATTACTACGTTCTTTTATGTTGCTGTTTCACGAACCGGAGCTACAAGTTCTTTGATCTTCGGTTCAGTTGCATTTCGACTTTCTATCACGTTACTCTTCTTTCTCTTTCCCCTTTCTATTTGTACATTCATTGTTACTATTAGCTTCTATAGTAAGGCTTCTCGGTCTTTGCATTGCTGTGCAGAAAGAAGAAGAACAACAAACATTAACGACTTTGTTTGGTTTCGAATCTGCCACAACTAGAGGTATTTCACTTTCATCTTCTCCTTTTTTTTTTTTTGGCTTTTTTGAAAGTTATTCAAAACTGTTAAATTCGTAATCATTATAAAGAGTTGATCTTGAATACTATAACCAACTTTTGTAAGGCTACTGATATCCCTTTATGACTTTTCTAGTCATTAATGGTGATTTTTTTTTTTTCTGAACAGTTTATTTCTTGAAGTTCTTGTTGCCACTATTTCTGGATTGGTTTAAAATGTCACTTGGATATAAAATGTCCTTCACTTTTAGTTTTATACTTCAAAATCATGCATATATAATTCAAAATTGTTTAGATTAAGAGCATATATAGAATTTGAAGGTCCTATATGATTACTACGTTCTTTTATGTTGCTGTTTCACGAACCGGAGCTACAAGTTCTTTGATCTTCGGTTCAGTTGCATTTCGACTTTCTATCACGTTACCTTCTTTCCCTTTCCCCTTTCTTTTGTACATTTATTGTTACTATTAGCTTCTATAGTAAGGCTTCTCGGTCTTTGCATTGCTGTACGAAAGAAGAAGAACAACAAACATTAACGACTTTATTTGGTTTCGAATCTGCCACAACTAGAGGTATTTCACTTTCATCTTCTTTTTTTTTTTTTTTTAGCTTTTTTGAAAGTTATTCAAAACTGTTAAATTCGTAATCATTATAAAGAGTTGATCTTGAATACTATAACCAACTTTCGTAAGGCTATTGATATCCCTTTATGACTTTTCTAGTCATTAATGGTGATTTTTTTTTTTCTGAACAGTTTATTTCTTGAAGTTCTTGTTGCCACTATTTCTGGATTGGGTTTAAAATGTCACTTGGATATAAAATGTCCTTCACTTTTAGTTTTATACTTCAAAATCATGCATATATAATTCAAAATTGTTTAGATTAAGAGCATATATAGAATTTGAAGGTCCTATATGATTACTACGTTCTTTTATGTTGCTGTTTCACGAACCGGAGCTACAAGTTCTTTGATATTCGGTTTAGTTGCATTTCGACTTTCTATCACGTTACTCTTCTTTCTCTTTCCCCTTTCTATTTGTACATTCATTGTTACTATTAGCTTCTATAGTAAGGCTTCTCGGTCTTTGCATTGCTGTGCAGAAAGAAGAAGAACAACAAACATTAACGACTTTATTTGGTTTCGAATCTGCCACAACTAGAGGTATTTCACTTTCATCTTCTTCTTTTTTTTTTTTTTAGCTTTTTTGAAAGTTATTCAAAACTGTTAAATTCGTAATCATTATAAAGAGTTGATCTTGAATACTATAACCAACTTTCGTAAGGCTATTGATATCCCTTTATGACTTTTCTAGTCATTAATGGTGATTTTTTTTTTTTCTGAACAGTTTATTTCTTGAAGTTCTTGTTGCCACTATTTCTGGATTGGGTTTAAAATGTCACTTGGATATAAAATGTCCTTCACTTTTAGTTTTATACTTCAAAATCATGCATATATAATTCAAAATTGTTTAGATTAAGAGCATATATAGAATTTGAAGGTCCTATATGATTACTACGTTCTTTTATGTTGCTGTTTCACGAACCGGAGCTACAAGTTCTTTGATCTTCGGTTTAGTTGCATTTCGACTTTCTATCATGTTACTCTTCTTTCTCTTTCCCCTTTCTATTTGTACATTCATTGTTACTATTAGCTTCTATAGTAAGGCTTCTCGGTCTTTGCATTGCTGTGCAGAAAGAAGAAGAACAACAAACATTAACGACTTTATTTGGTTTCGAATCTGCCACAACTAGAGGTATTTCACTTTCATCTTCTTCTTTTTTTTTTTTTTTTAGCTTTTTTGAAAGTTATTCAAAACTGTTAAATTCGTAATCATTATAAAGAGTTGATCTTGAATACTATAACCAACTTTCGTAAGGCTATTGATATCCCTTTATGACTTTTCTAGTCATTAATGGTGATTTTTTTTTTTTCTGAACAGTTTATTTCTTGAAGTTCTTGTTGCCACTATTTCTGGATTGGGTTTAAAATGTCACTTGGATATAAAATGTCCTTCACTTTTAGTTTTATACTTCAAAATCATGCATATATAATTCAAAATTGTTTAGATTAAGAGCATATATAGAATTTGAAGGTCCTATATGATTACTACGTTCTTTTATGTTGCTGTTTCACGAACCGGAGCTACAAGTTCTTTGATCTTCGGTTTAGTTGCATTTCGACTTTCTATCACGTTACTCTTCTTTCTCTTTCCCCTTTCTATTTGTACATTCATTGTTACTATTAGCTTCTATAGTAAGGCTTCTCGGTCTTTGCATTGCTGTGCAGAAAGAAGAAGAACAACAAACATTAACGACTTTATTTGGTTTCGAATCTGCCACAACTAGAGGTATTTCACTTTCATCTTCTCTTTTTTTTTTTTTTTAGCTTTTTTGAAAGTTATTCAAAACTGTTAAATTCGTATCATTATAAAGAGTTGATCTTGAATACTATAACCAACTTTGTAAGGCTATTGATATCCCTTTATGACTTTTCTAGTCATTAATGGTGATTTCTTTTTTTCTGAACAGTTTATTTCTTGAAGTTCTTGTTGCCACTATTTCTGGATTGGGTTTAAAATGTACTTGGATATAAAATGTCCTTCACTTTTAGTTTTATACTTCAAAATCATGCATATATAATTCAAAATTGTTTAGATTAAGAGCATATATAGAATTTGAAGGTCCTATATGATTACTACGTTCTTTTATGTTGCTGTTTCACGAACCGGAGCTACAAGTTCTTTGATCTTCGGTTCAGTTGCATTTCGACTTTCTATCACGTTACTCTTCTTTCTCTTTCCCCTTTCTATTTGTACATTCATTGTTACTATTAGCTTCTATAGTAAGGCTTCTCGGTCTTTGCATTGCTGTGCAGAAAGAAGAAGAACAACAAACATTAACGACTTTATTTGGTTTCGAATCTGCCACAACTAGAGGTATTTCACTTTCATCTTCTTCTTTTTTTTTTTTTTTAGCTTTTTTGAAAGTTATTCAAAACTGTTAAATTCGTAATCATTATAAAGAGTTGATCTTGAATACTATAACCAACTTTTGTAAGGCTATTGATATCCCTTTATGACTTTTCTAGTCATTAATGGTGATTTTTTTTTTTCTGAACAGTTTATTTCTTGAAGTTCTTGTTGCCACTATTTCTGGATTGGGTTTAAAATGTCACTTGGATATAAAATGTCCTTCACTTTTAGTTTTATACTTCAAAATCATGCATATATAATTCAAATTGTTTAGATTAAGAGCATATATAGAATTTGAAGGTCCTATATGATTACTACGTTCTTTTATGTTGCTGTTTCACGAACCGGAGCTACAAGTTCTTTGATCTTCGGTTCAGTTGCATTTCGACTTTCTATCACGTTACTCTTCTTTCTCTTTCCCCTTTCTGTTTGTACATTTATTGTTACTATTAGCTTCTATAGTAAGGCTTCTCGGTCTTTGCATTGCTGTACGGAAAGAAGAAGAACAACAAACATTAACGACTTTATTTGGTTTCGAATCTGCCACAACTAGAGGTATTTCACTTTCATCTTCTTTTTTTTTTTTTTTAGCTTTTTTGAAAGTTATTCAAAACTGTTAAATTCGTAATCATTATAAAGAGTTGATCTTGAATACTATAACCAACTTTTGTAAGGCTATTGATATCCCTTTATGACTTTTCTAGTCATTAATGGTGATTTTTTTTTTCTGAACAGTTTATTTCTTGAATTCTTGTTGCCACTATTTCTGGATTGGGTTTAAAATGTCACTTGGATATAAAATGTCCTTCACTTTTAGTTTTATACTTCAAAATCATGCATATATAATTCAAAATTGTTTAGATTAAGAGCATATATAGAATTTGAAGGTCCTATATGATTACTACGTTCTTTTATGTTGCTGTTTCACGAACCGGAGCTACAAGTTCTTTGATCTTCGGTTCAGTTGCATTTCGACTTTCTATCACGTTACTCTTCTTTCTCTTTCCCCTTTCTGTTTGTACATTTATTGTTACTATTAGCTTCTATAGTAAGGCTTCTCGGTCTTTGCATTGCTGTACGGAAAGAAGAAGAACAACAAACATTAACGACTTTATTTGGTTTCGAATCTGCCACAACTAGAGGTATTTCACTTTCATCTTCTTCTTTTTTTTTTTTTTTTTGGCTTTTTGAAAGTTATTCAAAACTGTTAAATTCGTAATCATTATAAAGAGTTGATCTTGAATACTATAACCAACTTTCGTAAGGCTATTGATATCCCTTTATGACTTTTCTAGTCATTAATGGTGATTTTTTTTTTTCTGAATAGTTTATTTCTTGAAGTTCTTGTTGCCACTATTTCTGGATTGGGTTTAAAATGTCACTTGGATATAAAATGTCCTTCACTTTTAGTTTTATACTTCAAAATCATGCATATATAATTCAAAATTGTTTAGATTAAGAGCATATATAGAATTTGAAGGTCCTATATGATTACTACGTTCTTTTATGTTGCTGTTTCACGAACCGGAGCTACAAGTTCTTTGATCTTCGGTTTAGTTGCATTTTGACTTTCTATCACGTTACTCTTCTTTCTCTTTCCCCTTTCTATTTGTACATTCATTGTTACTATTAGCTTCTATAGTAAGGCTTCTCGGTCTTTGCATTGTTGTGCAGAAAAAAGAAGAACAACAAACATTAACGACTTTATTTGGTTTCGAATCTGCCACAACTAGAGGTATTTCACTTTCATCTTCTCCTTTTTTTTTTTTTTGGCTTTTTTGAAAGTTATTCAAAACTGTTAAATTCGTGATCATTATAAAGAATTGATCTTGAATACTATAACCAACTTTTGTAAGGCTACTGATATCCCTTTATGACTTTTCTAGTCATTAATGGTGATTTTTTTTTTCTGAACAGTTTATTTCTTGAATTTCTTGTTACCACTATTTCTGGATTGGGTTTAAAATGTCACTTGGATATAAAATGTCCTTCACTTTTAGTTTTATACTTCAAAATCATGCATATATAATTCAAAATTGTTTAGATTAAGAGCATATATAGAATTTGAAGGTCCTATATGATTACTACGTTCTTTTATGTTGCTGTTTCACGA
Organism: Ficus hispida; assembly: GCA_025413025.1. Classification (NCBI taxonomy): domain Eukaryota; kingdom Viridiplantae; phylum Streptophyta; class Magnoliopsida; order Rosales; family Moraceae; genus Ficus; species Ficus hispida. The sequence goes on along the minus strand of CM046366.1, from coordinate 13,182,891 downwards.
ACCGGAGCTACAAGTTCTTTGATCTTCGGTTCAGTTGCATTTCGACTTTCTATCACGTTACTCTTCTTTCTCTTTCCCCTTTCTATTTGTACATTCATTGTTACTATTAGCTTCTATAGTAAGGCTTCTCTTCGCATTGCTGTGCAGAAAGAAGAAGAACAACAAACATTAACGACTTTATTTGGTTTCGAATCTGCCACAACTAGAGGTATTTCACTTTCCTCTTCTTCTTTTTTTTTTTTTTAGCTTTTTTGAAAGTTATTCAAAACTGTTAAATTCGTAATCATTATAAAGAGCTGATCTTGAATACTATAACCAACTTTTGTAAGGCTATTGATATCCCTTTATGACTTTTCTAGTCATTAATGGTGATTTTTTTTTTTCTGAACAGTTTATTTCTTGAAGTTCTTGTTGCCACTATTTCTGGATTGGGTTTAAAATGTCACTTGGATATAAAATGTCCTTCACTTTTAGTTTTATACTTCAAAATCATGCATATATAATTCAAAATTGTTTAGATTAAGAGCATATATAGAATTTGTGTAACGACCCGCCTAGCACAGGTCGTTACCATACATACATATCGTACATACATAACTTACACAGCGGAAATTTTTTTTTTTTTTTTTTATACTGTACTTACATACGAAATATAAATGTATATCGAACATTAATTACGTTGTTTGGGTGTAAATAAAACTTATTTCATAATTACATAATATAACGAAACGCGTAGCGGTTTATTCCCACATTTCACAGTCCGCCAATCCATGCCCTCCATCTTGCATCAAGAATTATTTCCAGGCTGCTTACCTACAGCACAGACGTAAGACAGTGAGCTTTCGCTCAGCAAGTACAACTATTCTATACCGCAATTTACTTTAAATAAAACACATCACACATATCCTAACTAGCATACCACAATAATCATAACTTAAGCATTACATAATATAACTTATCTTAACTTATGCATGAGCCATTTATGCTTCATTATGCTTGCTTGATTAATCGTAACTTGCTTTCTTAACTTATCATAACTTATCTTGTCTTATCTTGTGGGTCCCATAACGTAAGTGTTCGTACCGGGCGCGCAACTATGAATTGGTTGGGGTGGCCAAACCATTTCCAATTCAATCCATAGTTCAACCCGACCTAACGCGGGTCGGTACGACACAGGCAAATTATTTGCCATCATAACTTTCATTATCTCATACTTAATTGTATTAATTAGTGAGCATACATCGTGATATGTCACACAATTAATTTATAATCTTATCATCATAACCTATTCCATAGCATTCTAAATCATAGCATTTCAACTTTTTATAACACATAACATACCATAGCATATAACATAGCATATCATCATAGCATTTTATAACATATTCATAACACATAACCATAGCATACTACAAAGCATGACATTTTCTATAACATTTCCTATAACTTAAAACTATCTACAACACATAAGAGATAACATTTACACTACATAGCATTTTCATCATACTTTGGCAAGTATACACAACAAAGCCCATGCTGTAGGCGGAGTTGTACTTACCTCGTTCGTAAAAGCTGTGTCCAAAAGTCGAGTTAAATCCCGTTGGGACACTTCGGCGTGCGACGTTCTGAGATTAATAAAAGTAACGGTTAGAACTGTTGGTAATATAACCAACATTCTTATATAACCTTACTTATCTTTACCTTGTCCTAATTGGTTACCTAAGTAACCCTAACCGGTTAAATCTTTAACTTAGGTTTTAAAAACAAACTTATTTCCTTAGAAAAGAATTCTTAGGTTTTGGTTTAAAAATCCTTTTGTTCAATCTTTTAAAAAACTGAAAACCTTAAAAGGAGTCGTATAAAATTATTGATTATTGGAGACTGCCTTTGGAACAGTTTCTCAATGTCAATTTTGCAGTGTAATTACAAAAATATGCATTTTCTGTGTTAACTTGTAAATCCTGTTCAGGATTTCCATAATTCCTGTACAGTTCTCCGAAATTTATTTTCATCTTAAAAATCCAGACTGAATCTGTAAAACTTGTCTTCATGAAAGTTGTAAATATTTAAAAACTCTACAACTTTTATGTTTTGGGTAAAACCCATTTCTGGCGTTTTCGTGGTTAAAACCCCTGAGGAACTTGTCCTGGCCGTGCTCGGGTCCTGGGCACCTTAGGCACGGGTTTTGGTAAAAACCGAGGCCATTGGAGCCTCATTTTACAAAACTGTCCGCGTTGTCCTCTAGGAAAAACTCTACTTAAAAACTTTCATGTTTTGAGTTTTTCCTCATTCGGCCTCTAAAGGCCTTAAAATCTGCTTTTCCCGAAACTGGCCAGTTTCCACCCGAAATGGTTCATTTTACGTCCTATTACGTACATCTAACCTCAACCGAACACGCGGGAGCCTAGAAAGTGGTCATGCAGCGTTTTCTAACGTCCAATATTCAACATGCAAATCAAATATAGCATCAAACATAATGTACATAAACCCTAACCATATCACAAACATCTAGCATGCAAAAATCATAACCACCAAACCATAAATCCTAACCATAACAAGCACATAGCCTATAATCTTAATTTAGGGCAGAAAATTAAAGTGAGCTTATGCTCATTACAACACATGCTTAAATACATTTAAATTTCTCCAATTGAAATTTAAATGAAAGCTTAAGAATTTGGAATTTTTCCTCACCTTGGATCCGAATTTTTGGATTGGCTCTTGGCTCCCCTTTTTCCCTCTCCAACAGCCGGTCCTTTGGCCAACTTGTGCACCAATTGCTCTAGTGCTCTTAAATGATGTTCTAAGTGGAAATCCTCTAAATCCCCCTTTGGATTCAACTTTTCTCTCTTGCTTTCCTCTTGCCCCACACAACCGGCCCTTGGCCTAGAATTGGGTTCCAATTTTTTTTTCAAACTTCCTTGCTTGCTCTCTAAGGTAAAACCGACTATCCCTAGGCTTAAAACACACTTGGTTTTTGCAAAATTTCCTTCCTTTCACTCTTGTTGAAGTTCAGATTTGGTGGAGGAAAATTTGGCCAAAGTTTGGTTGCTTTTCTCTAATTTTTTTCTTTGAATTATGGCACCCCTATTTATAGAGGTTGAAACTTCTTGAAATTGCACACTTTAGTCCTCAAAAAAATCAGAAATTGGACTTAGGGGGGGGGCATGTGGCCGGCCATTGCATGGCTAATGCCAACCAAATACTTTCCAATTTTTTTTTAAATGACATAATGATGTCATAATCCAAAAGGTGAATGAGGTAAGCCATTCTAAGGTTTGTTTGGCTCTTTACCTTGTTATGCAGTCCATTATTGTTTTAACACAGGTATTTCTAATACTGGATTCACTTATACACAGTATTAGTTTACCGAACGGCAGTCCAAAATTTATCTGTGTGAAAACAAACTGTATAAAAATTTCCTTATTTCTTAAAACCCTTTTTGCCCTTTAATTCTACTTAATGTGCTTGTCTTTCTATGGTGGTTTTAAGTTCTAAACATATCATTTTATCAGTAAAAACGGCATATACAGTATAATTCTATACTGCGGTGATTTTACTCGTACCGTCTTTTCTTTAACTTTTTGGGGTCAATCTTTGGCTTTCTCGTCCACCATTGACTTTCTTGTCGACAGGTGACTTTCTTGCCGAGATTTGACTCCCGTGGTCAACAGTTGACTTTTTGATCAACCGTCGACGTTTTTGGTCAAACTTTGACCAACATACATTTTTGGCCATTTTCATTCCTTTTTACCTAAAAGGACGTTTTCTTGTCCTAGAAATTATTTTTGAGTCTTTTAAAGTCATAAAGACTCACAAAACATTATAAAAACCCTTAACCGGACTTTTTCATTAATATTCTTAAGGTACAATTTGAATTTTTTTGTACAAAGAATCATAATCGATAAATAACTAGGTATTACAATTTGAAGGTCCTATATGATTACTACGTTCTTTTATGTTGTTGTTTCACGAACCGGAGCTACAAGTTCTTTGATCTTCGGTTCAGTTGCATTTCGACTTTCTATCACGTTACTCTTCTTTCTCTTTCCCCTTTCTATTTGTACATTCATTGTTACTATTAGCTTCTATAGTAAGGCTTCTCGGTCTTTGCATTGCTGTGCGGAAAGAAGAAGAACAATAAACATTAACGACTTTATTTGGTTTCGAATCTGCAACAACTAGAGGTATTTCACTTTCATCTTCTTCTTTTTTTTTTTTTTTAGCTTTTTTGAAAGTTATTCAAAACTGTTAAATTCGTAATCATTATAAAGAGTTGATCTTGAATACTATAACCAACTTTTGTAAGGCTATTGATATCCCTTTATGACTTTTCTAGTCATTAATGGTGATTTTTTTTTTCTGAACAGTTTATTTCTTGAAGTTCTTGTTGCCACTATTTCTGGATTGGGTTTAAAATGTCACTTGGATATAAAATGTCCTTCACTTTTAGTTTCATACTTCAAAATCATGCATATATAATTCAAAATTGTTTAGATTAAGAGCATATATAGAATTTGAAGGTCCTATATGATTACTACGTTCTTTTATGTTGCTGTTTCACGAACCGGAGCTACAAGTTCTTTGATCTTCGATTCAGTTGCATTTCGACTTTCTATCACGTTACTCTTCTTTCTCTTTCCCCTTTCTGTTTGTACATTCATTGTTACTATTAGCTTCTATAGTAAGGCTTCTCGGTCTTTGCTTTGCTGTGCGGAAAGAAGAACAAGAACAAACATTAACGACTTTATTTGGTTTCGAATCTGCCACAACTTGAGGTATTTCACTTTCATCTTCTCCTTTTTTTTTTTTTTTGGCTTTTTTGAAAGTTATTCAAAACTGTTAAATTCGTGATCATTATAAAGAATTGATCTTGAATACTATAACCAACTTTTGTAAGGCTACTGATATCCCTTTATGACTTTTCTAGTCATTAATGGTGAATTTTTTTTTTCTGAACTATTTATTTCTTGAAGTTCTTGTTGCAACTATTTCTGGATTGGGTTTAAAATGTTACTTGGATATAAAATGTCCTTCACTTTTAGTTTTATACTTCAAAATCATGCATATATAATTCAAAATTATTTAGATTAACAGCATATATAGAATTTGAAGGTCCTATATGATTTCTACGTTCTTTTATGTTGCTGTTTCACGAACCGGAGCTACAAGTTCTTTGATCTTCGGTTTAGTTGCATTTCGACTTTCTATCACGTTACTCTTCTTTCTCTTTCCTCTTTCTGTTTGTACATTCATTGTTACCATTAGCTTCTATAGTAAGGCTTCTCGGTCTTTGCATTGCTGCGCGGTAAAGAAGAAGAACAACAAACATTAACGACTTTATTTGGTTTCGAATCTGTCACAACTAGAGGTATTTCACTTTCATCTTCTCATTTTTTTTTTGGCTTTTTTGAAAGTTATTCAAAACTGTTAAATTCGTGATCATTATAAAGAATTGATCTTGAATACTATAACCAACTTTTGTAAGGCTACTGATATCCCTTTATCACTTTTCTAGTCATTAATGGCAAATTTTTTTTTTCTGAATAGTTTATTTCTTGAAGTTCTTCTTGCCGCTATTTCAGAATTGGGTTTAAAATGTCACTTGGATATAAAATGTCCTTCACTTTTAGTTTTATACTTCAAAATCATGCATATATAATTCAAAATTGTTTAGATTAAGTGCATATATTGAATTTGAAGGTCCTATATGATTACTACGTTCTTTTATGTTGTTGTTTCACGAACCGGAGCTACAAGTTCTTTGATCTTCGGTTCAGTTGCATTTCGACTTTCTATCACGTTACTCTTCTTTCTCTTTCGCCTATCTGTTTGTACATTCATTGTTACCATTAGCTTCTATAGTAAGGCGTCTCGGTCTTTGCATTGCTGTGCGGAAAGAAGAAGAACAACAAACATTAACAACTTTATTTGGTTTCGAATCTGCCACAACTAGAGGTATTTCACTTTCATCTTCTCCTTTTTTTTTTTTTGGCTTTTTTGAAAGTTATTCAAAAGTGTTAAATTCGTGATCATTATAAAGAATTGATCTTGAATACTATAACCAACTTTTGTAAGGCTACTGATATCCCTTTATGACTTTTCTAGTCATTAATGGTGATTTTTTTTTTCTTAATAGTTCATTTCTTGAAGTTCTTGTTGTCGCTATCTCTGGATTGGGTTTAAAATGTCACTTGGATATAAAATGTCCTTCACTTTTAGTTTTATACTTCAAAATCATGCATATATAATTCAAAATTGTTTAGATTAAGAGCATATATAGAATTTGAAGGTCCTATATGATTACTACGTTCTTTTATGTTGCTGTTTCACGAACCGGAGCTACAAGTTCTTTGATCTTCGATTCAGTTGCATTTCGACTTTCTATCACGTTACTCTTCTTTCTCTTTCCCCTTTCTGTTTGTACATTCATTGTTACTATTAGCTTCTATAGTAAGGCTTCTCGGTCTTTGCTTTGCTGTGCGGAAAGAAGAACAAGAACAAACATTAACGACTTTATTTGGTTTCGAATCTGCCACAACTTGAGGTATTTCACTTTCATCTTCTCCTTTTTTTTTTTTTTGGCTTTTTTGAAAGTTATTCAAAACTGTTAAATTCGTGATCATTATAAAGAATTGATCTTGAATACTATAACCAACTTTTGTAAGGCTACTGATATCCCTTTATGACTTTTCTAGTCATTAATGGTGAATTTTTTTTTTCTGAACTGTTTATTTCTTGAAGTTCTTGTTGCAACTATTTCTGGATTGGGTTTAAAATGTTACTTGGATATAAAATGTCCTTCACTTTTAGTTTTATACTTCAAATCATGCATATATAATTCAAAATTATTTAGATTAACAGCATATATAGAATTTGAAGGTCCTATATGATTTCTACGTTCTTTTATGTTGCTGTTTCACGAACCGGAGCTACAAGTTCTTTGATCTTCGGTTTAGTTGCATTTCGACTTTCTATCACGTTACTCTTCTTTCTCTTTCCTCTTTCTGTTTGTACATTCATTGTTACCATTAGCTTCTATAGTAAGGCTTCTCGGTCTTTGCATTGCTGCGCGGTAAAGAAGAAGAACAACAAACATTAACGACTTTATTTGGTTTCGAATCTGTCACAACTAGAGGTATTTCACTTTCATCTTCTCATTTTTTTTTGGCTTTTTTGAAAGTTATTCAAAACTGTTAAATTCGTGATCATTATAGAGAATTAAACTTGAATACTATGGCCAACTTTTTTAAGGCTACTGATATCCCTTTTTGTCTTTTGTAGTCATTAATGGTGAATTTTTTTTTCTGAACTATTTTTTTCTTGAAGTTCTTGTTGCAACTATTTCTGGATTGGGTTTAAAATGTCACTTGGATATAAAATGTCCTTCACTTTTAGTTTTATACTTCAAAATCTTGCATATATAATTCAAAATTGTTTAGATTAAGAGCATATATAGAATTTGAAGTTCCTATATGATTACTACATTCTTTTATGTTGCTGTTTCACGAACCAGATCTACAAGTTCTTTGATCTTCGGTTCAGTTGCATTTCGACTTTCTATCACGTTACTCTTCTTTCTCTTTCCCCTTTCTATTTGTACATTCATTGTTACCATTAGTTTCTATAGTAAGGCTTCTCGGTCTTTGCATTGCTGTGCGGCAAAGAAGAAGAACAACAAACATTAACGACTTTATTTGGTTTCGAATCTGCCTCAACTAGAGGTATTTCACTGTCATCTTCTCCTTTTTTTTCGCTTTTTTGAAAGTTATTCAAAACTGTTAAATTCGTGATGATCAAGAATTGATCTTGAATGCTATAACCAACTTTTTTAAGGCTGCTGATATCCCTCTATGCCTTTTCTAGTCATTAGTGGTGAATTTTTTTTTTGAACTGTTTATTTCTTGAAATCTTATTGCCACTATTTCTGGATTGGGTTTAAAATGTCACTTGGATATAAAATGTCCTTCACTTCTAGTTTTATACTTCAAAATCATGCATATATAATTCAAAATTGTTTAGATTAAGAGCATATATAGAATTTCTTAGAGGGAAAGGTTTAGGGAAGAGCCACGGTGAACGTCGAGCTCGGGAGAGCTTGTTTGAGAAGAAAAAGTATCACTAAGAATTAGAAGTAATTTTAGTGGTTTTTAGGGGCTTATGTTAAAAAATATATAATTTTTTTAAATTCTCGTTTTAATAAACATCATATATTTTGTTAAGAGCACATTTGGGGTAACATTTGAAGTCAGTGTTTTGAAGATTATAAATAATTTGAGTTTTGAAATTATGGATTTGATAAAGATAAACTGTTTAGAGTAAAAAAGATCCTATCCCACGTTTTTTTTTTTTTTTCCTTTCTAAAATTAGGTTCAGAAGTTTTAGCGATTAACAGAGCAATTTTGCCCAAAAATTAATTGTGGGGCATTAACTTGCAGGCACTACAAAAAGAGACCCCTACAATAAAATCAAAAAATCAAAACCTTGTTCTTCGCTCCCATTTCCACTCGGCCAAACCCCAATACCCACCACCAGAGAAAAGCCCTTCTCCCAGCCTCCCTCCGCCCGGCACGCGACCTCCGCCGCCGGTGACGCGTCGCAACTCGTTTCGATTCCGAGTTCGAGGTTCCTCTTCTGCTTTGATCCCGTGAGTTCCTAGGTAATTCTGGTTCGCATTGGTTTAGTCTCTCACAATTCACATTTTTCCTCAAAACTTTTCTTCGAGATTTGCTATGTTTGATTATGGTGGTCACTGATCGGGTTGTGGTAGGTTTTTAATTTTTTTAATTTATTTTATTTTTATTTTCCTCGAGTCCGAATGATTTCTTGTTACCGAAAAGGCCAACGAGCGATTTTCCAATCTAATTTGTGCTGTATGAATAGTTAACAGTATTTCTGACTGTAATTGTTAGAGATTTATGGAATACTTGCTTGGTGTAGACTATAATTTGTTGCGGGTAGGTCGAATTTGGTGTACCTCAGTTTTTCTATAAGTTTGATATTTTCACATATAAATACGTAAGTGGGTTTCAATTGCTAATTTATCTATTTAGAGGCTTAATATTTGTTTGCATGTTATGTTATCTTATTCATTTTCCTTCGAGATGGACATGGAAATGGTATTAGGCTGCATACTTATCAAGAAGCAACGAAGCACATTTCCATCGTTTTTTATGTTTTTTCATCCTTGCTTATGTTGTAACACCTAGTACTTGTTTGTTTGGTGGGTTAGAATTGCGTATATAGAGCCCAGCATTTTTTTTTTTTTTGATAGAGAAAACATGGTAGAAAGATGTTTGAACTCAGAAATCTTCGATTCAAACCCTCCAAACGAACAAGCAACTAGTGACAGCACATAATGGTGGTTCTAGACTTCTGGAACAATGTGGTTATATTAGTTGGTAGAATAGCCTACGTACTCGATTGTTGTTGTGGGTTTTGAACCAGTGTTGATTTTGGCTTGGTATATACTTAAGCTAGAATCATGTTTTATCTGTGTGCCCTTTTCCCCAATTTATACCCTCATTCTTGGTTATGTTTGAAATATGCTTTCTGAACATTTAGCAGATGATTGTAATCTTAACAGAGGAATGATTCTAGCTGAAAAATGAATCACTTAAGAACAAATGGTGAGGCTGAGATAAGTCTTCACAAACAAAAGGATAAAGTTCCACATGAAGGTACTAATGGAAGATGTGGAAATTTGGGGCTCGATGGAACTAGTGCTAGAAGTTCTTGTGATGAAAATTGCAAGGCAAAACATATAGCAGGAAGTTCAAGCTCTCAGTCTGATGTCATATGTGTAAGTGAAGCAGTTAAGTTTTCTAATCTCTTCAAGTTACATGGTTTTTGGTAACAATGCTTCCATGTTTCAGTTGTAAACTATTACATTGGAATACAATTGTGTTTCTCTGCAGAAAAAGGCAAGGCAGCAGAAGGAAATGACTTTTCAAGATATGTATGAGAGCCAAAACCTACTTGATGATGAGGATGAGGATGACAGTGACTGGGAGCCCCTGGAAAAACATGTAGAAGTCATGAAGTGGTTCTGCACCAATTGCACAATGCTCAACTTCGATGACATTGACCATTGTGATGTATGTTTATGGTTTATGCTTCTTTCTGTATTTGTCCTTCGACCGTTTTATCTCTTCGTAGTTGACCTCTAATCTTGTATTTGTTTATGATTTACATGTCAACCTGCATTGGATGCTATTACTAATACTCTCTATTCCTGTAAAAGTCTTGATTTGCTAAAGATAGTTTCACGCCTTTTCTTTTCTCTTCATTTAGGTGTGTGGGGAACATAAAGAATCTGGAATCCTGAGGCATGGCTGTTTCGCCTCTCCCTTGCTACAAGATGCAATTCTAACTGACTCAGAGTTGGAAACTAGAGAATGGCATAAAGGTGTGTGCGTAAGTTTAGTATTACGCCCCCGCGGGGGGGGGGGGGGGGGGAAGGTGTGTGTGCGGGGTGTTGGGGTGGGGGTGTGTTTTAAGTGAGATTCTGATTCAAATGGGTTCTGCATATAGTGGGATTAGCACAAATGATGTCTTATTCTTGAGCTATGCAAGCGTTTTTTTTTTTTTTTTGCCTCCATTAATTTTGATCTGTTTTGGTTTCATGTGGTTCGCATGCTGGATTGATTTCAACCACGATTTTTTTTCTTTTTGTCCGCATGTAGATGGATTATCACAAAATACAGCTCCAAGCAGTTCCACAGCAATAGGTTTTGATGAGAGGATGTTGCTACATTCTGAAGTATGGTGCTGTTGTTCTACATATCTCCTTACCACTATATATTGAATAGGTTTCCTATTTGTTTCTTTTGCTTCATAATTTTCCTGTGAGCACAGTAGTTTCTTCATCTTACGCACAACCATGCATACTTGCTTGGCAAATAATTGTGTTTTTGAGCATTATATTTTTATGTTTTAGCTGCTTTTAAGTTTTGTCTAGTTGTGATGTTTCTTTTCATTCTATTATTTCTTTTGCTTCCTTGGGAGATATGTGATTTTTTCTTCAGAATGACAAAACCATAACGAAAGTTTTTCTCCCTCAGCAAGTACAAATGCTATCCAAATCTTTGCTGATGTTTGTGTGGCAAATCATGGAATTCTAATAACTTCTACTTATGTGATGTGTAAATTTATTTATTTAATTTTTTCGGATTTTTGTTAAGTACTTGTCATTTATTCTGGAATTCTGGTTCTTTCTTTCTGATCATTACTATGCATTTATTATTTATGCTAGGATAGGTTGAAATGAAATCCCATCCTCACCCAGAAAGACCTGATCGTCTTCGAGCTATTGCGGCTAGCCTTGCTACAGCTGGTAAGTACAACTTAAATATTTTGACCTATTTTTAAGCATATGTATTGACTTCACTGTAGTTCATACTCACTTTCCATTGGGCCTTTCATCACATTGGTAAACAAAAAGACTTATTTAACATTTTGCAGGTATATATCCTGGAAGATGCTGTCCAATTACTGCTAGAGAAATTACCAAAGAAGAACTTTTGAGGGTTAGTAAGAATTCATTACTTGGAGGTTTGCGGTACCATGCTTATGAACTAGCATTACTTTGTTAGGAATTTGTCCCAGCGAAGGAACTAGCATGCCACTGGTGTGACAATTATTAGATGTGCAGGACTAGTAATTGAGCTCACTTCATGAGAAACCTTTTTATATTTTTTAGCCGAGTTTATTTGCCTTTGCTTGGAAAGTAACTTGCAAGTCTCCTAATTATTTGGCATTACCTGTTGGAATTAAAGGTTCATTCGTCTGAGCATATTGAAGCTATTGAACTTACAAGAAGAATTTTTGCTAGGTATGTTAAATGGTTACTCTCCCTCTTAATCTTATCCTTGATTTAGACCTCTATAGTTAGCCTACACATGAGTAATCCTAATTCCTAAAGCCTTTGACCCCGGATTAAGTTGATATCAAGTTACTTTAGGTTTGAAACTGATCAATTTTCTCTTAGGTTTTGTATTTAATTATTTGATTAATCTTATTGAGTCTTTTTGTTTGCGTTACTTTCATTTGTTTCTGCAGTTATTTCACTCCCGATACTTATGCCAACGAGCATTCAGCATGTGCTGCTAGACTTGCAGCAGGTTTATGTGCTGATCTTGCTTCCGCAGTTGTTTCTGGTCATGTGAAAAATGGTTTTGCCCTGGTAGGAAACCTTATGTTCCTGTTTGGTGTTTTGGAGTTATGTGGACAGCTAATTGGATATTTGAATCGTCAAATCTGCTGACCTTGAATGGATGAATCAGGTTCGGCCTCCTGGCCATCATGCTGGTGTGAAGCAGGCAATGGGGTTTTGCCTCCACAATAACGCAGCAGTTGCAGCATTAGCAGCTCAAGCTGCGGGGGCTAGGAAGGTGCTAATTCTTGATTGGGTAAGGCTGATAACTTTTTTGCTGATTTTTCTTCATCTAATAATTTCACCGATTAGTCTGTTAGCAAATTTATCTGATGTTTTTCTTTTGAATTTTGTTTTATGGCATATAATGGCCATTGTTGTTGCAGGATGTTCATCATGGAAATGGTACCCAGGAAATATTTGAGCAGAACAAATCAGTAAGCACCCTTTAGGACTGAATTTCAATCTCACTATGTGCGTCGACTTCTTAACTGAGTTTTCATTTCCAGTGAAACGATTCTCTGGAGGTGGTATGGTGTCGGCTCCATCACTTACGTATTTGCTCAATGCTACTCTTATTATTACCAGAAATTCATTTCAATGAGCAGTAGACACCCATTTCAATACCACTAAACCTGTCCTCTGTATCCAGTCGTGGGATAATTTGATTATTTACCAGTTTCAATGATTTTTTTTTATTACTAAACCTGTCCTTTGTTATCGAGAAGATCTACACCAAGGGTTTTTCATTGAAAATTTTAATTCTTGAAATATTTGCTCATTTTACAATTCTTCAGTGCTGATGAACTTCATATCTAGGTTCTGTATATATCCTTACATAGACACGAAGGAGGAAAGTTCTATCCTGGTACCGGGGCTGCTGACGAGGTATTAGCTCAGCTGATTATTATAATTGCTGTAATTTCAGTTATACACTGAAGGAAAAAATAAGAAGAAATATCAGTTCATTAGCAATTTTATTTTTCCTTATATGGGTCAGCTCTTGCTAGCCAAATTGAACTTATCTTAACAGTTCAAGCCTAAGCAAAGGTTATAACTGTATGATTTGACTGTCACCAATAGTTCGAGGGAACTAGATTATGTGACATCATGGATAATCTTGGGATTTTATTGGCTGTTAGCTCCAGAGTTGATAGCTGTTGTCCCATTATTTATCTATTTTTAATTCTTAAAGCTCAGCAATAAACAACGTGTATATACTTTTAAGACTTTTAGTACACGTAATTTATCTGTGATTCTTGTTTCTGCATGTTAGGATCTGTTTATGTTGTACTTTGGTGTATTCTATATAGTCATTAGATCCTTTTATTTCTTTCAAACTTTTGGTTTTCGATCTAATTTTTACTTGCTTGGAAAGTCAAGATTTGATTTTGGGCTGTTTATTCATTTTGATTTTAACTAACGAGTATGTGAATCTTTTCACTCTTCAGGTTGGTACCATGGGTGCTGAAGGATATTGTGTAAATGTTCCATGGAGTCGTAAGGGAGTTGGTGATAATGATTATGTTTTTGCGTTTCAGAACATTGTGCTTCCAATAGGTAAAACTGTTCTGCAATTTATGTTTGTTGTTGAAGTATAAGTGAGAAGTTTGTATTGAGGAACTTCAAGTCCCACATGCCATTTTTCAACTTGGAGTTGGCTGAGGTGACCTAATTGAATCTTTTCTAGCAAAAACAATGAGAAATAATAATTATTGAAATTTCCAGTATGTTGGACCTATTTTTTGCATTTTAACACTAAGGCTTAGTTTGGCTAGGCCTTTTATGCCCCCGATCTGGTGCAACTACATTTTTTTTTTAATCATTTCTCAACAATAAATATATTAAAAAAGCATGCACATTTTCATGAATTTTCATATGAACTCGATAGTGGTTCTCTATTCGCGGGTGCCTAGTGTCTTGATGTATTTCACTTAAGCAGATCAAGAATCCCTACATATTTTCGGAATTGAGTCTAACTAAATCTATCTAACATTTTCTGAACCACCTTTTTCAGCAACGGAGTTTGCTCCTGATTTAACCATCATATCAGCAGGATTTGATGCTGCAAGAGGTGACCCTCTAGGGTGCTGTGATGTAAGAATCGACTTTATTAGCTGATTGTGTTTGAAGATTCATTAGGATAAAAATTATTGCCGGTGTTATATTTTATGTGTTGCAACTGAAATGAAATAACCGAACCAACGAGATAAGCAGCCCTGTTAATATGGCTTTCCATTGATTAGTCTACTTGTTAATATTTTCTTTTTGTTTTTTTCCCCCCACATTGGGAAGGGATTTGATGTTCGAGAATTACTATCACAGTAGTGTTTTGAAGTTTTTAAGCTTATATTATACAAAATTCTCTTGTTACAGGTCACTCCTCCTGGCTATGCAAAGATGACACAGATGTTGGATGACCTTTCCGGTGGGAAGTTGCTTGTTATTCTTGAGGGCGGGTTTGTGACTAATCTTTTGGTAGTTGGTTCACCGTCAGTTTCAATTTTTTTTCTTCCCTGACTTGGCTAAATACAATCGAACAATGTATTTGCTTTTACAGCTATAATCTCCGTTCAATTTCATCTTCTGCTACTGCAGTCATCAAGGTGCGTTGTATTTCTGAAAGCTACTCATATTTAGTGCTTCTTTTTTTGGTCATTCAACCAGAATCTGTGTTGTGATCAAGAGGAAGTTGGAAGTTGAAAGAGCCACATAACAGTGATATGTATCATTCATGCGGAACATTTGCAATATGCGTGCATGGAAATTTACTGTATTACTGTTTGACTAATCTTTCAATTTTTGAAGGTATTGCTCGGTGAAAGTCCAGATTGCGAATTTCAGAATGTTTTACCCTCGAAATCTGGCCTCAAAACTGTTCTTGAGGTCCTTAAGATTCAGACGAACTACTGGCCTACGCTTGGATCCAGCCTTGCCCAATTGCAGTCCCAATGGGGAATGTACACAGTCGATAACAAAAGTGAGGCTCTCAAAATAATTATTTTCGTGAAATTTACATTTGTTATCTAGCACAAGGCAGAAATTTCACCGGTTTAAAGTTTCATTTAGATTTTTTTTTTTTTTAGGTAGAAAAAGTTTCATATTGATTGATTCCATGTCATTTTTGCCTGCAGGAAAGCAAACGAAAAAGCGGCGCCGGGTATTGGCACCAATTTGGTGGAGATGTGGACGGAAACGTCTGTTTTTTCATCTTTTAAACAGGCATTTGCATGGTAAAAGGAGGAATCTTGGTTGATTTCATTGAATCAGATCTTTCAACAGCATTCCATTTCCTTGGGGATTTGGCATTTTTGTACCACGTCTAGTTTCGGAGGATCTTTTTAGCTTGACTAGGCTGTTTGACCGTACTTTACAGCTTTTGTTCTTGGAGAATTCCTAGCCTCTTCTCTGTAGCGGCCATACTGTCATACTGACGATCAAAGCTTTGATTCCAAGTAGTAGTTTGTAGCTTGAAACTAGTTTCTCTCTCTCTCTCTTACGGGCACCGCCGTATTCTTGTTATTCTCTTGCCCTTTACGTTCTCAGAACGAAGTCAAGTATATTCGTTCCAAACTTTATTCCAATCAAATGATCTGCGGTAACGCAAATGCATTGTTATAAATCACTTGGAATTGCACTTCATGATGCACTAAACCCTAAAAGCGAAAGAGAAAAGGAATTAAGAGACCAAAATTATGAAGATTGATCGAAAGTGAAATGATATTCTCTATGCACAGTACTGAGAGCAACTAAAGAAAACAGAAGTCAGAAACTTTAAAACCATTAGTTGGTCTAATCAATGGAAAATGAACAACAAAACAGGACTCTAAACCCCTTGAATTTTTTGCTAGTCATTCCTTCCCCCTCTTTCATGGTCTGTCGACTTGTCCCAAACCGAGCGTGTTCTGACTCAGAATTGTTAAAGCTAGCAACATTGCTAACAATAAAATATCCGAAAATGATGAGTCGGTTCAGACTGTGAAGGCACAATCGGACTAGATAGAGCTTTTGGCCGTAAGATGCTAATCACTGTTATTGGTGCATGGTAGGAGGTGCCATTGGATAAGCAACGGGGACAACGTAGGGAGGAGGATGATGATGGGGATGGGGGTGGTGGGGATGAGGATGGTGTCCTGGAGGAAGCAGAACAGGTGTCCCTACGGCGGAGCCCATGTGGCCAGGCGGTGCAGCCACCGGGTGCCCCATCGGCGCACCGTACATGCCTATCCCGGGCACATGGGGCTGACCCCCCCGGTGCTTCACCTGCTGCGGTGCCCCCAACGCTGGTACACTTGGCTGGTTAGCATTGGTCTGCTGTCCAGTAATCGGAGGCACTTGGTGAGGGGAGACTTCCCCATTGGCCACACTGGTGATGTCGTGGATGCTGGATCTCCTCCTGTCTCTGTTCACTGAATTCAACCGAATGAAGTACTTCTGTGCGTGGCTCGCCACTTGGGTCGGAGTCCTTGATATCACAAAATTCCTTGAAATACTCCTCCAATCCCCTTTCCCAAACTTGTCAAGACCCAGTAGAAATAACCTAACAAAATTAAAGAGAGAAAAAATAATAATAAAGAAAAAAATAATTTCAGTCTTTCAATCAGTCTCAAAAAGTCACATATCAACTCAAAATCCAAATAATAGATGAATCCCATTCCACATTGTTAGTCTAGTTCTAGTACATAAAAGCCAGGCACGAATTCCAAGGTTTCAACTTTTTTTTGAGACAAAAAAATACAACTATAAAAAAATCCCTCACCTCAAAACTAGAGATTTTTCCCGTACTTTAGGAAAAGGGGTAGATTCAAAAAAAAAAAAAAAAAAAAAAAAAAACATGAACAGAAGGAGGGGAAAAAAAAAAAAAACATTATTGTTAATTTTTTTAATACCTGTGCTCTTCCTCAGTCCAAGGAATGCCTTTCCGTCTCTCTTGCTCAGACCTTGAGCCTCCTTTGCCGGTGGACGAGTCATGTCCACCGCCACCACCACCACCAAGACCTGCAGAAAACCCACTTCCGCCGTTCAATCTCTTGTCGGAACCAGAAACGACATGATGAGAATCCTTTGTGGGATTGTCGTCTGCCGGGTAGTTGGGTATCGGGATATGTCCAGCATCGATTGCGGCGACGTCGTCGAGAAGCATTTGGAAGTGTCGTTTGAGCTCCTCCATGGATTTGCTCGGAACCATGGAAGCAATCTTCTCCCATTGCTCTTTCGATGCTGATGATGATGATGATGATAATGATGATTCTTTTTCTTCTTCTTCTTCTTCTTCTTGTTCCTTCTCCTCTTCAACCTCTTTCCAATGCATGGCTATGGCGGTCTCAAAGGCCTTCTCTTCCTCTTTGCTCCAACTAGTTGTAGAAGAAGAAGAAGTGCCTGACATGGTGTGGCTGGTTTATTAATTTGGTCTTTGCAAGTTTTGGGTTTTTCAACAATATATATATATATATATATATAGACAGATAGATTGATTTTAATGAAAGTAATGGGAATGGTGTAAATGGTACAAAAATGTGATTTTTTTTTTTCTTTCAATTTTTTTTTTTATTTTTTGGGTGCTCCTGTTTTAGTGTGGGGTTGTTATTTTGGGTTGAGGAGGGGGGTGCGCAGGATAAGGGAGGGGAGAGGGGACAGAAGGAGGAGTGTGCAGGATAAGGGAGTGAGGTTGTCAAAACTATCAATTGAAGAGGACCACTTTGGAATTGAAGGGATGGGTGGCTCTTTGTCATGTTCATATCATGCTTACAAAAGTTTTGAGAGAAAAATTATCTCCTTTTTAAGTCAAGTCTCTCTGCATATGCATACATACATACATATATATACATGTGTGTGTGTGTGTGTCTGTTTGTGTGGGGGGCTAGTGTTATTTTTTTCCCATTCATTTACCGTTCTGAGACATTTGCAATCATGATGGGAGGTGTAAAAAGTGGAAATTGGAGCCCATAGAATCTTTCCAACTCTCTCCTCTTTCTCTATATGTATAATTGCGCTATTGATTTCTCTCTCTCTCTCTCTCTTTTTTTTTTTTGGGAAGTGTTTTTATTTTTTTAATAAAGATAAAGTCCGAGACGGAAGCAATCGGCCTTATAATGTGCATCACCATGTTAATAGTAAGGCTACATATTTTACCCTCGAGTATTATATCGGTGGTGGAAAATAAGTATTTATATTTAAAAATCTAAGCATTTGCTTGGTAGATTGAAAAAGGGAGAGTAGAGAAACTAAAGACGGGATTTTGGAGAAGAAAATGTAATTTTTATTATTTGGTATAGAGGAAATCAGGAAGGAAGGAAAATTAAAAATTCATTAACCTAATCATTTTTTAATCTTTCCAACTTTCAGAAGAAAAGCATATGAAAAATTTTTGATAAAATAAATATGAGAAAATACTTATATTGATCTTAATTAATCATCATCTCCTAATTTATATAAGATTATAATTAATTAGATATTTTCTTTTTTATTTTCTTTTTCTTATACCAAACAACGTGATGGAAAACCTCATTCCTTTTATCACATATACATTATACTCTTCCTTTACTTTCCTTTTTTATCACTCTTTAGCATAAGGAGACCATCTAGCACTTGAACTTTTGATCACAAAACCACCACGATAATTTTTTACTGCTAAATCACCATATGCAATTATTATTTTATTTACTTTCATGAAATTAAGGTGAGGAATTTGAACCTACACTTTATATCGAGTTACGTGTGCAATTGTCTTAAGTATATGTTTCAAATTCCATGTTAAGAAAATTTTATTTAAAAAAAAAAGATTCCTTATTAGAATGACACCCTATCATCATATACCGTTAGTTTTATGTAATTTTTCATTTTGATATAATTATTAACACAAGTTTAAAAAATGTGTACTATCAATTAGGATTCCCAAAATGAACGCTTTTTTTTTAAATAAAAATTCTAACATTTAATGAATCAAAAACACTTGGGGGCTGGTTTCACAACCCATAGGGATTGTCCCTCACACAAGCCACACTTTTGTGGGTGTTCAGCCAACTCACTATTTATGAATCGTCGGTCATTCTTTAACAGGCACATGATTAGAGCCACGAATTTCTCCCACTATACCGGATTTAACTACTTAATGAATCACTAATCCTAACATGTTTTGTTCCGTCTTACTATGTTCTCATTCTTGCCTTTATGTAATCAAACTTCTGTAAAACTACTCTCTTCTTCCTTTTCTTTGTTTTTTTTTTTTTTCTTTTAATTTCATCATCAACATCATTACTCACAACCCTTTTTACTTACTAAAAAAAAAAAAAAAGGATACTAATTCTTTTGAAGTCTTTTCATGTTGCACGTATCCTTAAAAACCTATGGACAAATCAGATAAATAAAATAAAATCTGTTATTTTGTCTTTCAAAGATGCAAAGTTCTTAATAAATTTTATTCTCAAATTTTTTGAGGGAGGGACTTTTTTCTAGGGAAATTTATTTATCAAATTTACTAAAAATATCAATATCTAGGTTTGTGTTCATCTCTAATTTTCTCCCCCATATATATATATATATATATTTATTTATTTATTTATTTATTTATTTTGGATTAACTTTTTGTCCCACTTACAATTTGAACAAATTAGCAACATTCGCCACATTAAAGAATTTTTTTAAAAAAATGAACTTTATTTCAAAAGTGATATCAGTGTAAAAAACTGAATTAACTTTGAAACAGATATTTAATCTAAACCCGATAAACAAAAAATATACCTTAACTTTTATTAATGAATATTGAGGTAAACTGACATCAAATAAACAAATTAAGTATATCTTTATTGAATCGACACTCACAATAAAAACTAACGTCGTAAACTTACAAATCAAAAGGTGTTAACCACAAAAGTCAAGAAAGTAGCATTCGGTCAAAAAAAAAAAAAAAACGGCTAAAAAAATTTAAAATAAAGTAAAACAAAATACAAACTATCGTAATGAAAATTATAACTACAATCATTAGGACCTGTGAGAGACTATTGATGAATGTATCATCTAAATCGTACAACACAATTATAATGTGTAGGGGTAAGCATAAAAATTACATAAAATAAATAATGGGGAATTGAATTTTGGATTGTCTAGTAAACGACGTTGCATTTAAAAGGTTTTTTAGTGGGATAATGAAACGGCGACATTTGAACAAGTAACATCGAGGCGGTTTGGATAGATTCAAGACTGTGTCACGTCAGAAGATATAACGATAAGTGAAAGAAGAAGAAAAAGGAACACATACAAGGTCAAAAATAAGAAGTTACGATGTGAAAAATCATAACAGAATTTCCTGCCAAGCAACTTATAAAAAAGGATTGGGACACTAAATTTATAAATTTTTGGAGAAACATGTTATTAAATTATAGAAATATTATGAACGAGTGAAGGTTGCTGTTTGCATTGACTTTTTTTCCGCCTTCTAAATTAACTCTAAATTTTAATAAATATTTCATTTTATCCACGTTCAAAATCAGTTATTCTATATCCGCCCTATTAAAAACAGTTTCACTACTTTACTAAAATGATTCTATTACTTTTATTCAAGTACTTGATGAGTCACTAATCCTGCGAGTTTCATTCCCATTATTTTTATGTTGTGACCTTTACATTATGGCATAATATATGTAATCAAAATTCATTATTACTGTCTTTTCTTTTTCCTCACAGGCATTATCACTCTCTCTCTCTCTCTCTCGCTTCTGTGACAAGGATTACTAATATAATCCAATGAGTTCAAACTCATATAATCCGTTTTGAATTAAAGACTTTGAATAAATCATAAATGTTTGGAAGAGAGAAAAATAAATATGAAACAGATTTTAATATATTTTTACGAGAAAATAATTATAATGATAAATTTATATTAAAAAAAATTGACTCGAAATAAATAGATTTGAATCGTAGGTAAAAAAAAAAAAGATTTGAATCATATGTCAAATAACCCATTTTAGTCTTTTCATTTGTTTTCACTTGGAAAAAGGGTCTTTTTCATATTGAATATATATTAGTAGAAATTATTCAGCATCTTATTTATGTGAGACACCCGATTTATTAAATATTAATTAATTTCTCATAATTTGACAAGTAGTGTTATATGAGAAAGATTCTCATTCTCTATTTCTTTAATGTTTCTCCCTCTAATAAAAGACGTGGACAATTCTCCATTTCTAGTTTCGGCTAAAGCGCGCCACACAAAATTCCGGGTGATGATGTTTAGCACTACTTTTTTTTTTTTTTTTTTTTTTTTGGACTTTATAATCAATTGAGTAGCGCCTACTTACATTGACATGTGCCACGCTATTAAGTAAATTCCAAAGACACCCATCCGAATTTAGGACTTCTTGTCGGTAAAATATTATTTTTTTATTCGAAGTACAAAACAAAGTTGGAGACTTGGAATGTTTTTGCATGCGTAGAGAAAATTGATACTGCATTTCTTCAAAAACAAAAAGAGAGAGAGATAAGAAAAAAAAAATTTTAATAGTGATTATAAATATAGTCAAACATTAATGTCATACATGACTTTACTTAAAAGTTGAAAGATCGAATCTCTATTTTAAATTTAAAAAAAACATTTAATATATTTTAGTTAATTATTAGATTCATTTACATTTGCATACGTTATATTTTATTTTTATTCAGAAAATATACCATTTATTTTGAACTTTTATATTTGTATGCCATCGGATTACACTTAATAGATAAATTTATACATTTTTTCGGTCAACACTTAATTTTGATTTTAAAATGTCCAAATTACCCTTAAAAAGAAAGACTACAAGTATGTTTTGTTTATATTTTTATACCAACCATTTTGTTTGATTTAAAAAGTATACAATGTATTTTAAAAAGTATTCTATGTTTTATTTAAAAATTATTTTACATTTAAAATACCCCAAATATTCTTGAATTTAAAATTAAAAATAATCAAAAAAATTTAAATCAAATTACATAATTAAATTTCTCTTGTCTCGACTGACAATTAGAATTTCTTTGATTTTTTTTATTTTAAATTCAAGAGTATTTTGGGAATTTTAAACGTAAAAATTGAGTGTTGATTGAGAAAATATAAGATTTATGTATTAAATTTAATCTAATAACACAAAAAGATAATTAAAATGCATTTTATATTTTTTAAATAAAAACAAAATCTATGGTATAAAAATGTAAATAAGAAATAATTGTCGTTTTTCTTTTTAAGGGTAATTTTAGTATTTAAGGTCAAAATTAAGTGTTGACTGAGAAAGTTTATAAATTTATACATTAAATATAATCTAATGGTATATAAATGTAAAAATTCAAAACACAAAGTATATTTATGAAAAAAAGCAAAATACATAGTACGAAAATGTAAATAATGCTAATTATTATGTAGGATATAACTATAATTTTTCTTAGCACAAATGAAATTTTATAGTAGTTTTTGGAAGAAAATTTGTGCCCAATGGATTCAACTATTTGTAATAGTAATTCTAAGTTTTCATTTAAATATGCGTTTTCTTCTATGCCATTAGAATGATCCACTTAAAAAGGTATTTGGTTCTCATGTAAAAAATGTTATTAGAATGGTAGCATAACATTTAGTACAAAATAAAAAAAATTAAATAAAAAAACATCTCCTCCCTAGTTTTAGCTCCATCTGATTTTTTTTTTTTTTGAATTGTCTTTTGAGAATGCATTTCTTTTTATTCCCTATGAATCAACATTCTCACTTTAATTCCTTTTTTTTTTTCAATATGAAATATTTTTTAATACCACTGTAATTCTCATTTTTCATTATTAAATATTTATTATTAACAGTTTTTGTATTTTTTAACACTTTGAATTGTATTTTTTGTATTTTAATTATTAGGTTTTTTTAATTTAAATAAAAAGTGTTTTTAATATCTATCCGATACACTTTTAAATGTTTCCCTATACAATTGTTCTGTCCAAATAATTGCATTCTAGTTACGAATATCCAAACTACTTTTTTCTTTAAAGGAGGTGTGTCTCGTTGTAGAATCTCCCTAAATAATTATATAAAACCTATGCAATTTATATTCTTTGGTTTTTTTTTTATAATTATTTCATGATATAGTTCGCCTAGAAACTTCTGAACAAGAAATAAGAAACAAGAAAAAATAAATAAATATAAAAATTGAAGACAATGTTTCTAGACATAATTTAATTGAAAATATAAATACATATACACACATATGGATGTATAGACTCTGCGATTCCAAAAAAAAAAATAAAAATAAAAATAAATAAATAAATAAATCTGAATGGAACTGATCCTATGAGCTAATGAATGTCGCCTTCATGAAAGAATAAAAGACTTCATTTAAAAATAAAAATAAAAAGACTAAAAAAAAAGGTTAAAATTTTCATTTAGTCTCTAAACTCTGGTTAGAGTTTTAAAAAAGGTTAAAAGAAGGTTAAAGTTTTAATATTATATAATTTTGATTCCTGAACTATTTTTAATAGCCGGAATGCCTATAAATGTTTAAAATATTACTACAATAGTCCTCTGTATTAATTTTTGAATGAAATATGTTAGTAATTTGATCAAAAAGTGACGCTAACTTCAGTTTTCGTCTAAATATTAATGAAAATGACTATTGTAATAATGTTTTTAATAGTTTATGATATTCTAGCTACAAAAGGGAATGCCTCTAAATTATTAAAATATTATTATAATAGTTATTTTTATTAATTTTTAAGCTGAATATGTTAATAATTTGATCAAAAAGTAATGTTAACTAACATATTCGATCTAAGAAATTAACGTAAATGATATTATAGCAATATTTTAAAATTTTAGGACATTCTAACTATGAAAAAATTTATAGACTAAAGTGGTATAAAATTAAAAATTCAAGAACCAATATAGTAATTAAAAAAAAAAAAAAAAGAGAGAGAGAGAGAGAGAGAAAGAAAGAAGAAAAAGCATATAAATCATGAATGTCAGTTCTAGGCGCTCCAGGAACAAACACGTCTTTTTCATGTGAGACTGCTCAAACAGTGTGCAATTCCAAATTGTCTTTGAGCAGTTTTAGAAAGAAAAAGCGAACCAATATTAAATTTTTTTTTTTTAAAGGGAAAAAAAAAAAAAAAAAAGGGATTTCCAAACGTTCAACTCTTTCCCCATTACTTTTTCTCCAAAATACGTATATATACATACACACAAATATGTATATGTGTGTGTATATACTATATATATATGTATATATATATATATATATCTTTTTCTCCAATACTACAAAGTATAAACTTCCGCCGTTTAATAGGGATGTTCAAAAAAATTGATCAAACTCCAAAAATTGACAAAACTAAGTCAAATCAAATTCTATAATCAGTTTGAAAGTGTCTAATAGTTGTTAATAAATTAATACTATCTCAAGTTTTTTTTTTTTTTTTTTACGGATGTTTTCTTAAGCTTTTAAAGTTAAGCAAAAGTTAAAAAAAAAACATTAAAAAGCAGTCTAATTAATTTTACCATGTTAGATCAAATTTTATATGTGTCTAATTTATTTATTTATTTTCTGGTTGAAATGTGCCTAAAATTGTTGGTTCTTGTAAACTCAAGCCCAGCAAACTAATTGAAAATAAATAAAAATAAATTACACAGAAATTATAGTAAATAACATGTTTTAAACATATTTATAATAAAATAATAAATTAATTAGGTAAATATCTAATTTATTGGGTAAATAGAAAATTTACTTCTGAAAAATAGATTAATTACATAACAAATTATTATTTACCTAATAAAAAAATATATTAGCTATTTATTTCAAATATATTAAAAATCTTATTGCTATTTACTTCTTTTTTTTTTTTTTTCCTAAATGACAGTAACAATTTGTTAAAATTGAGTATCGTTTTAAAAAAATAAAAATAAAAAAAATCGAATTGAGAGGAAAGGTGGAAAAGATCTTTCGGACTCTTGATATTGTCCACGCATACTCTACAAAACTATCTTTTTTTCCCCCCCTTAAAACAAAGGAACAAGGACAACCCTCTATTTTTCTTTCTTTGAATTTGTTACGGTTTTGAAAATTCTTCCTCCGACTACCTTCGCAAATGGTCAAATAAATCATTAATTGTTGATAAGAAATGTACTTTTGTCCTAAATTAGCATGTCAAGGATCATCTCAATCATGCTAGCACAGTCAATAACATAGTTTTGGAGTAGAACAAATTCGTCATTCTGCTCTCTCTTATGAGCGGGTCTCATCCCATTTCGTGGGACCCATCGATGTGAATATGCAAAGTCGCCAAACATTTTTTTTCTTTTTTTAAATTAAGTTAATTTTTAGGGTAAGATTATCTTTTTCTCATTATCGGTAAGAATTAACGACGAAGTTAGATATTTGTATCAGATGAATTAATATTAAAAGAATATTTGGTGAATAAGTTGAGTTTGAGTTGAGTTTAAATTTGAATAATAATTTTTATTGATTTTTTTAGAAAAAATAAAAAAAAAATTTAAAAAAAGACAAAAAATATAATTTAATTTAAAATAAATATGTATACTAAACATGTCCTAAGTAATAGATAATTAGATAAAATTATGTACAAATTATAATTTTAAAGAATGGTTATTATGAAATTTTCTTCGAACTAACAGAGTAGTTTTTAAAAAAAGAAAAGCTAGATATTTTTATCAGAGTGGGATCCAAACTGAGAAAGTCCAACAAAATAGATATCCAAGAGATTTTAGGAGTAGAAAATTATTAGGGGTCACCCTCAACAATCAATTCTC
This sequence comes from Ficus hispida, assembly GCA_025413025.1. Lineage (NCBI taxonomy): Eukaryota > Viridiplantae > Streptophyta > Magnoliopsida > Rosales > Moraceae > Ficus > Ficus hispida. Next base: position 13,156,972 of record CM046366.1, on the reverse strand, counting down.
AGTTTGCAATTTGACAGATCATGAATACGATAAGATTGCATTGTGGTCCATTTTTTTACCACTAGAATCTATTCCCTTTTCCTTTCACAACATGGGAATCACTCAACTTAAAAACTTTATTATTATTTTTTTTTTTTTTTTTTTTTTTACGGTCTTGCTTTCTGTAGGTCACACTCAAAAACACATTATGGGATTCAGAAAAGCGAATCATACCCTTTTATTCTTTCGGCTGGCAAAAGAAATTCATTGTGGTACTTGTTATTATTATTCTTATTTGCTTGAATGGTAAATATGTACTTTCAACACATTACTTGTTAAGATGGCTATAAGGAAAGCTTAGAAGTGCTTTTATAAGGCCCTTGTCAGATTACATGAACAAATAATGGTCGGTTAAAAATTGATTTTTTATGTTGAAATTGATTGGTTTTTGAAAAATTAATTATAATTTTTATTGATTTTTTAAAAAATAAAAAATAAAAATTGATATGAAAAACTTATGTCCAAATTGATTGACCAAACACACATAAAATCAAAGCCTTTTTAGAACCCTTCCGGTGAGTGAGATGCTCAATAGGACATTTTCTCAACAATTTAGGAGAAATTCATATTGTATTGACATTCTGAATGGTATAAGCATACAGTACTTATAGGCTAATATAAGGCTATACAATTCGGAAAAAGGAAACAGAATATACAGCTAATATTTCCTAATTTACAGAGTTGGCTATGCCTATAATTGATCATACCCCGTGAAGACAGCTTTTCCCAAAGAAAGTTTGACCTCAACAAACGAGACATCCATAGTTACAAAGACCCTCTTTGTTTGTGGATTATAGCATTCGTACCCCTTCTTGCTTGGTGTGTACCCGATAAACACACATTTTTCAGCCCTAGGATCAAGTTTCGAACGAAGCCAATTAGGTCTGTAAACAAATGCAGTGCACCCGAAAATTTTTAAGGATATATCAAAGAAGAGTCTGCATTTAGGGGAAAAAATTTTAAGACACTCTAAAGGTGTTGTGTATTTTAAAACTCGAGTGGGCATCCTATTTAACAAATAAGACGCTATCAAAATAGCATCCCCCAAAGATATTTTGGTACATTCATAGAAAATATAGTGGCACGAGTAACCTCAAGTAAGTGTTTGTTTTTTCTCTCGGCAATACCATTTTTTTGAGGAGTGTCGTTACAAGTAGATTGTTGTTGAATCCCTTTTTATCTTAAAAAATTTCCCAAGAGTTGATTGAAGTACTCAGGTCCATTATCAAAGTGGATAATTCTATTTTTTGTTTGAAACTGATTTTCAACCATATTATAGAAATTTTTGAACAAGTTTTCAACTTCAAATTTTTCTCTCATCAGATCATCTATGACGGTTACAAACCATTTTTGTCCAAAAGAAGTGATTTTAGAAGGGACCTAAACATCACTATGAATCAAGTAAAATGGTTTTGATGAACAATATGGTTTTGAACGATAGATGGAACAATGACTCTTGGATAAAAGACAACTCTCACATTGAAAAAATGAACAATCCACATTTTCAAACGGAACAAAAATAGATATTTTAAATAAGAAAAACTGGGATGTTCTAATCTAAGATGCCAAATCATTATTTATTCACGAACAGAAAGAGAACTAATACTAGTACTAAAGCCTTGAGCTTGTTTATTTTAGAAGGAGTTGTCATCGAGGTAGTAGAGACAGTCCACCATTCTAGCACTGCCAATAATGATCCCTGTTCTCAGGTCCTGAAATTTACAATGTGAATCAAAGAAGTTGACACGACAGTTAGAATCTTTAGAAAGCTGACTCACAGATATGATAGTACATACAAAATTAGGAACATGAATAGGACGGATTTTAGGGTGATTTTTTTCAGAAATTTTGACAGATCCTTTTCCTGCAATGGATGAAAATTTTCCGTATGCAATTCTAACTTTTTTATCACCAGACATAGGTATATAGGAATGAAAAACATGGGAGAGATTTGTCATATGATCGGAAGCACCCGAATCAATGATCCAAGGCGTTGAACTAGAACAAGAGAAAGCACTAGAGTTGCTACCTGTTAGAGAAACACTAGGAGTACCAGATTGTGAATTGGATTTTAGCAGTTTCAGAAGATGATCCATCTGCTCCTTACTAAAGGGACTAACATTGCCTTTATTTGCTCGGGTAGATCAATCTTCAGGCTTGCTGCTTTTTTAGTTTGCTGGTTTGCCATGAATCTTCCAGCTTGTCTCACGTGTATGGTGGGGCTTGTTGCAGAAATCACACCATATCCGAGGCTTCTCTTCAGCTTGCGGCGGTTGTTGAAAACTCTGCCTGCATTAACGTCGGCTGTAAGGGCAGAATTTTCAATAGGCAATAGAGACCCCTCCTTTCCGAGCATAACACTCAAACGGCTTTCCTCCCTCCGAACTTTAGCAAACACTTCTCCAAGAGAAGGTTAACTACCACGACCAATGATCATTCCCCTAACTTCATCAAATTCTACATTCAGACCAGCAAGAAATTTGTAGGTTCGGTCATTCTCCACCATCTTCTTATGGTGATTGCAGTCTTCTGTAGACTTCCCCTCATAGTCGTTGAAAATGTCCAGATCCTGCTACAGCCGTTTTAGTGTGTTGAAGTATTTGATGACGTTGTCTCCTCCTTGTCGAATCTCTCCAAGTTGTAGTTGGAGTTCATATACTTGGGACTAATTGCCAAGGTCAGAGTACATCTGGTGAATATTATCCCAGAGCTCATTGGCAATTGGATAGCACATGTAGTTGGAGGCAATGTCTTCATCCATGGAATTAACAAGCCAAGCCATAACCATGGAATTCTCAGCATCCCAAGTGGCATAGGACGAGTCCTTCGCATTAGGCACCTTCGTGTCACCAATCAAATACCCAATCTTTCCTCTCCCTCGAATGTACATACGTACTAATTAAGACCAACGCAGCAAATTGTCTCCATTGAGACATATTGTGGTTTTTTGAACCGAATAGGAATCAGAGTTGGGGCGAGTTTCCGTAGGCATAGAAGGAGGAAGTGTAGAGGAAGGGATGGAGATTTCAATGGAGATTCAGACATTGTGAAAGGCTAGGGTTTTCTCAGATAGAATGGAATAATTCCTAGAAAGAGTCAGAAAATAAGTTCCTACTCTGATAGCATCTAAACAATTTAGGAGAAAATTATAATGTATTGATATTCTGAATGGTATAAACATTCAATACTTATAGGCTAATACAAGGCTATACAATTCGGAAAAAGGAAACAGAATATACAGCTACATAGTTTCCTATGCCTATAATTGATCATATAAATACAGCTAATAGATTCCTAGAAATCGGTGAGAATATTCAAACTTTCCAACACATTAAAACCAACTCACAAGGCAATGAGTTTGTCATCTTTTAAATGATATATACTTTTAATTAATATGACAATTACATCAACAAAAAATGACAATTCACATGCCACATAAAATGGTACTCAAAAGTTATTATTCGAGTTTGTGTCTATGGTAATTTTCTTTGCATTTTGCACATCACTGCAATATCCACAAACTGAATTTTGTAAATTCAAAGGATATTTTTCATGTAATTTTCTCATATTGCCATAATGCAAGGCATATTTGCTGGTCATTTGCTCCTCTTGCCATGTCACCATTCGAATGCCAATCATCTCTCTAATGAATTCCAAGGATAGAGTTTAAAATTAAAATATAATAATAATAATAATGTGTTATTATCGTCTTCTTTTTTCTTTTCTTTTTTTTCCTTTCTTTGCCATAACGCCCATTCCGGGACAAGTTGGAAGACGAATTCTTATTTATTACAAAGAACTGACTCCTAATATACACTACTTTTTTTTTTAATGTCTATCCCATTGATTTAACTGCTTCTAAATTTTAAGATTATTTCTTTTTTGAATTCTAAATTTTAAAAACTCTGATTTTACCATCTGAATTTTATATTAATCCCACTTACCCTCTTGATTAGAATTTTGTTAAATATAGACAGAAAAAAAAAAAAAAAAAAGGAATTATAGTGGCGATCACTTGGTCTTTTTAAAAGAAATTTAAACAGAATGGATTTAATACGACTAGCTCACCTCTTTATCCATCTATCTTTAACCAAATATCTAACAAAAAGGGATCAAGTAAGACAAATTCAATGTTTAAAAATAAAGTGAGCTTTTTAGAAAACAAAATGAGAACAAACGCATCAAAAATTTTTCACATTGCTATAACGAGCCACACACCAGCCATGTCATCACATCTCCCTCTCTCTCTTTCTCTCTCTCACACTTTCTCTCTCTTCATACGTACAACTCGTATAAGTCATGTTTAATTCCGACTAAAAACTGCAAGGACGTCGAAAAGCATCACTTTCAGAGAACTCAAAAGCTGAAAAGAAAGCAAACGTACTACAATTCTCTATCTTTCTTTCTTCTTTTTACCCAAACAAGAAGTTGGTGGATTCTCCACATTATAAAAGGTCAAACTGACTTAACTCCCATTGCAAAGAGTGAGAAAAAATAATATTTCTTAAATTTACAACATGTGCTAGTTAGGAATTTTTCTTCCCTTGCCCATTTTCTATATTAATCTTACAGACAATTTGAGCAAAAATAAAATACAAAAACAATAATAAAGACGTGAACATTCTCTTACCCTAGTTGGGGAGAAAAAAAGAAGATAAATTATCTCCACTGAACTGGGAAGCTGAATAGTTCAAGATTTACGCAGTTTCTCAACCAACAGTCAATGTTACTTGCATTTTTATCTTCCCCCTTTCACCACAAGATTAAAGTCGAAAAGAAATGAAATGTTACAACGCGGATAGTCAGCTGAATTGGTAAAGAATAATGATCACAAGTGGATTAAGTACCTGATTCGTGTAAATGAGGGAAGCCATGAAAATATCACAGATGATGTATTTTATCTAGGCTTGGCCGTGTTCTGCAAATTATCTGGGCGAAATTGATGATACAACCCCAACTTGTATGAGTGGTCGCCCGGGAAGTTTTGTATTCTCTTTACCTCCTTGAAGCAGAGCCGCCTTTTCAGGGTTTAGAAGCAAAAGCTGCTGCACGTCCTTTGGAAGCACATGGAACACTGCTTGTAGATCTCCCTTTAGTTTCTGATAAACTGCTGTGGAGTCTCCACTTGCCTTTCCAGATTGCTGCAGCTGACAACCGCAATCAATGATAAACATTAAGAAAAAGAGAGAGAGAGCGAAGTAAGCTTACTGCAGCCATATTGTTGTACACATAAACACCAAATAAACATAAAAAAGCATGCAAGTGGACCCATACAAGCACGCAACAGTAAATTGCATTTGCATAAATCTAAAACATGTCTAGAAGTCTAAGAGCTTGTTTGGTAGGAGAGAAAAGTGGAAGGAGGGGGTGAGGGGTCTAGGAGAAGGAGCTTAGGACTCGTGGTTGTTTGGTAGAAGAGAAAAGACAAGAGAACGGATTGGATGAGGGATTTCAAATCCTTTAAAGATCACAATAAGAAAAAGGTCTTCCCCTTGCACGCCATTTTCCTCACCCAGGTTATACACCTTTCTTTACTTCCCATTTCCTTTCCCTCTTACTTCACAGTTAACACGGCCTTAGGTTATACACATTTGATTCCTTCCTATTTTCTTTCCCCCTTACCAAACATAGCCTAAGATTAAAGATGTGGAGTACATTGATTAGTTGTGTTAGGAACCACATTTATGGAGCCCTTACAAGGTGGAAAATAGAAAGGGAAAAAGAAATACTTGTACCCATTGATTGGTTTCTACATGACAAACTACCCTATCAAATGAGGAATCACAATCATAAGTTGCTAAAACAAGTTTAAAAGAAACAAATCGATCCATTGACTACAACATTTCCCACTCTATTGACTTGTAATCCCATCGCCAATCGATTTAATCTCAATGATGAAATATAGCAGAGCACTCATTCAGCTCCACCAATGCTTCAAGCTGAGCTACTACAGAGAAACGGATCGTCTGACCTGAGAATGTACATATCGGGATTCATGAATTGTCTCTACCATTAAAAGCCTACGTACACAATTTGAAACTTACTGTATTTATCCGTTCATCGATGTTATTGCCTATTTAGAGTGACTCCAACGCCACCACTATTTATGCACCTTTAGATTTGTTCTACTTCTGATATTTCTGCTTTAATGTTTAGGCAATTTATATACACGTACTAATTTTGTATGGGTTAACAAAATATACGAATTGAGCCCATGATCTACTCTTGCAACTTCAAGTGTTATTGAATCCTTCTGACCTTTTCAGATACCATTAAACCACCTTCTATGTTAAAGTACTTGGAGTCATGCGACTTTTATCAACCTAATCTGGGACTGGGGTATGGATTTATTTCAACCATATAAACCACATTCACAGAGTTCGAACTTCGAAAAAGGTGTTAACCAATACTTGTTACTTGCATGTATTAGATAATTTGTGCATCATAATTCAGAAAATTTGATACATTTTTAACCTTCTTTGTTTTTTCAATAAGAGATGCTTAAATTAATCGCAAACTTTGCTTGTAAACTCAGATATTTCGTTTGACAAATTATACACATTCCAGTTCAAGATTAAGCTTCTTTAAGATGAAAAAGTGAATTATCTAAAGTATTATAGGCCGTGATAAAACAAGACAACTGGATTATAGCAATCGAAAAGGTCAGTTGAGTCCGGAGGCCTCTATGACACAACTTAATTCTCGAGTAACGAACAACTGAGGGAAAAAATGTGTCCTTTGAGAGTAAAGCGATAACCATCATCATAAAATCCAATTTCCTATATGCATATTCAAAACCTTTAAGATTTGGAGAGAGCAAAAAAGGCAAAAGTCATTTATGACGTGCAAAATTGAAAAATGAGAAGAATTTACAAAACTTGAACAGAAAAAGAAATGAGGTCGCTTCCTGGAGTTCTATGGATCCTAATGGCAAAGGATTTACAAACTTATAATTAAAAGAAAATTAAAACCTTATTTTGCCCGGCATTTTGTTTGCAACATTTCTAAAGATCACAGGGTGGAAACCAGGGCATTGTTTTTTATAAGTGACTTTATTTTTGGGTAAGTTTGCAAAATGCATTTGCTCCAAAAAAATATATACGTATAAACGTATACATGTGTGCACACATATGTAGACACACACACACACACAGTCATTTCCTTCAACCCAAAAATCTTTTCGAGTTCCTCAGGGATCAAATAATAACAAGAAGATTATACGTTATCAGCAAGTCAGTATATAAAAATATATATAAATATATGTATATATCTAAAGCAATCATCTAGTCAGATTTAAGATCAACATATCTTAAGCAATTATAACCCATTCACTTTTCTCTATAAATCAACTAGGTAGAAAGCCTGACTCACTTTTCCTCTTGACTTTTGCTTAAAGAGATTTCTATTAACTGATCAGGTAAACCAGAACCAGAAACTTTATCATAGCAGGTTTTAAACATAAAACATATCCTTTTAAGGTTTCGTATGCTTACTAATAGATTAACAGACGAATCAAAATAAAAAAAATAAAAAGAAGCCCCAAAAAACTTAAAATTACCTGTAGTTCTCCTATGATATGTCTTTCAATTGCATTAAAGGAGTCAACTATTTCCAATTCAGACATCTTTGAGATAAACTGTTGTATGTCCGCATTCATTCTTGCCTGCCTCCACAGTCTATGTTGTTCCTGTTCAGCAACAGCTCGCTTTCTTTGAAACCATGGCATAAAGTTAGGTCCTTTCAGGAACCGCCTAAATAGAGAAAGGTAAAAGATTTATATGTCAAACACAAACCCTAGAAGATTAGTCACTGAAAACTATTACACAAGAATAGAAAACAGGAAAATAATGACTACATGTGCAGAGGGAAGAGATGAAAGCATACAAGAGAGGAGCAGTTACTTCCATTACCTATATAAGTCCAGCCAATTAGATCTCATCCGCTTTGACAAGAACTTCCCTGGGCCTCTTGCGTACAAGGTAGCTAGAAATTCATCCGAATTAAACGGATGAAGAGGAGGGGGATCTAAAAACGGAGAAGATCCTTCTGAAGGTGTGATGGTCCTAAAGTACGGCCCAAAAGGAGCCAAAAAGTTGGTAGTGAGCTCCAAGAAATGCCGCCGCAATATCTCATTGTTAACCACTGACATTGACTCTTCAATCCTTGGTGACATGCCAGCATCTATAAGCCTATTCAGTATAGAAGTGTCTGGCTTAGTTGTTGCGGCATAAGTGCTCCATATGGCTTCCTTATGTTCTGTCATGAGACAAAGGGGACCATCCCGCCTTAATTTCACAGCATTTAACAAGCTTGAAGGAGAAAACTTTTTCAAGTTAAGTTGTTGAAAACCAAATCCCTCCGGTTTACCAGGAAGTCGGCCAGTAGAGGACCTATTGCCAAGGGCAAGGCGGTTTGAATTAGGAGCAGGGCTTCCAACTGAAACAATATGGGGGATGTTGCGCAGCGATTTAAGGAAAAAGAGATTAGTCACGCCCAATATCATAGGAGGAAACACATCCCCTTCATTAAGAGAATTAAGGTTGGCAAACTCTGGGTTGTGGATGGTGAAATAAGGCCTAAAATCAACGCTACAAAGTAGAGGTGCAACCAAACTCACAAGACTGGCAACAGCCTCACAACATTGCGGAGGAGTCGGTGCAATGATAAGAATGGGCTCACCAATAAGCAACAACTCCCACAAAACCCAAAGCTGCAATAGAAGACCACGGAAGGTACCAAAAATATCCGAATCATGGAACAGACCCTGAGGAACTGACTGATTGTTAGGAAGAAAAGGAGCCATAGACGAAGGAGATTCTTCAAATGACATCCCACTTCCCAAGGGCAAGCTGTAAGCAGGTGGCAAGTTCACTTTAAGCATGGCGTTCCCAATCGAAAGCTCCATAAGTTTACCCGGTACCGGAGCAGGCCACATCGATACATAAGCAGCAATATGTTCAAGAGCTTTCTTTCCAATGTCGAAATATAAAGGACCCATGATCTGTAACAAAGGTTTAAACACGCTAGAGTAAGGACCATGAGACAAAATCACCACAGATTTTTGCTCCCCACCTCGCTTTAACCTCTCGTCATGTCTCTCTCTATTGAAGACATAACCATACATGTACCTAGAACCATAAACAATATTGTTGCTTTTCAACCTTCTAAGAAATTTCATATCTTCGGACTTGGGTGATAATTCCTTGACAGTTGCTGCAGTATTGGTGGAAGACACATTACCCGTTTGAGAATTCTCCGGCCTTCGAAACCGGAAAAAGAACATACAATCATGAATGCTGGAACGGTTCTGATGCTGGGAAACAGAATCTGGGAAAGAACTGAAAGAAATTTCAAGCTCCTCCTCGTGTGAGAGACAACCAGGCGGGTAACACTCTTCAATGACTTGGCCCTGCTCAAGATCAAACCTGATAATGCAAAATGCCACAACCCATTGCTGCAAAGATTCCGGATCAAGTTTTGGACTAAGTTCCGACTTCACAGAAAACGAAGGAGACCGACTCATTTCCGACAACTTCAACACACAACTTTATTCCTCAAAGACCATTCTATCTTCATCATCTTCAGCTACCATTTTGACTGCAAAATTTCTGAAATTCCATCTCCTCTAGAGGCTGAAAACAAAACCTTTCCTCTAATTTTTCTTTCTTCCAGTTGAAACTCTTGTAAGGAGAAAACTCAAATCCTTCAAAAAAAAGAATCAGAAAAATGCATCAGTTAAGAACAGATGCCAAATTTTTTACTCTAAAGAGAACGTAGAAATCAGAAAAAACTAAAAATTTTAAATTTCAAAAAAAAAAATTATCCTAGAGTCCTTCATTTATTAGGTCTTATATGTTTAACCCAACTTCTTGCTTACTTCACATGAAATCTCAACAGTGTAGAAACCATAAATCAACACTCCAAATTATTTTAAAAAAAAAAAAAAAAATTTCTTCCTTTTTTTCCCTCAGAAATTAGCAAAAAAGAGAAACACCTAATAAAAACAACTGAAATCGACAAAGATCTATAAAAGGGTTGCTCGCATTTTACCTGAATTCGAAATCCCAGTTCTCGCACAGAACCAATCTGGATCATTCAGAAGCAAATTGGTCGCTACGAAAATTTTTGAAAAACAAAAATAAATAATAAATAATGCTGAAGAACAATAGAAAGTTTTCGCTGCAAAGGCACGGACAAGTCTCGTACAAACTGAAAGAACGGGAGGATGTACGTGGGCAGCTTGAGAAGTACCCAAATCTTAACTTCGATGATGGGAAATTTTGGAGAGAACAACGTTGATGAATATAAAAGGGCCTTTAAATAAAAAGCGTCTTTTTATTTTTCAAATTTTTTCAACAAATAAAATTTGTCTCTTTCAACTTGACTTTGCCTTAATTGGCAAAAAAAAATGAATTAATAGTTTAGCTGTCGTCTTGGTCTAATCCATTATTAGCATGAATTTTTTTTTTTTTTTTTTAAGCGAGAGGACGAAAATAACATATATATTTAGGAGACTGAAAAAAAAAAGCAGAAATATGTAAAATTGGAAATTTATAATATAGATTAATTTTATGATTCGTTCAACGTTCGAATCAAGTAAAATATAATTTTTAGATTAAAATTAATTGATTTTTTAAAAAAATTAAACATCAGCAGTAACGTATAATATAGTTTAAAATAAAATTAAATGCTAAACGTAGGCTTATATTTTAAAAATCTCAAAAAATGACTCCACATCTCATTCCTCATTTCTATACCTCTTTGTCACAGTCACCCTTGTTTAGTTGTTGATCGACATCACCACTGGATCCATCAGGGCGCAGACGAGCTCACAGCCAACGATTGAATCGTGATGGAAAAGAAAAGCACGTCTGATCTCATCACCACATGTTACTTCTTTGATGCAACGAGTCCATCTTCTCCAACAACGACGTTGGAGGCGGCAAGCAACCTCACCGGTTGCATTGTTTTCCTTTGAACCTCCACTGTCAAAAGACGTTGTCTGCTGATCGCATTCGATCTAAACCTCCACTGTCTGAATGCGAACTTGTCTGTCATGATTGAATTCAAATCTACCGCCAGATCTCATTATTTGTTATTATTTCTGAGCTTGAGCCTTGACTTTTTTTTTTGGGAATTTTTTATTTTTTTGTTGATGATAATTTGTAAATTCCAAGACATGCATATTGTGTTTTTTTTTTTTTTTGGTCATTTTTTTTTTATCGATGATAATCTGTAAGATCTAGCAAGATTACATTAAGTTATATAAATTATTGAAGTAATTTGAGAGACTAGAGTAATTAATGGAATTAAAAAAAAAATCAGTAGATCACCAAAAGTAATCTAGTCGAAGTTGGTTTCGAAAATCTATATTAGAGGAACAAATGTAGAAGTGTGGTACCAGAAATAACAAAAATTTCACTAACTTTTGTTTTCCTTCTATAATATGTAAAAAAAAAATAAAATGATGATATATATGTTGTCCTTCGATTAGGTCAAAAAACTCTTGATCTTCTTGAAGAACTCCTCATATCCTAAAGTGGCTCAATTTCTTTGATATTTAACTCTTCCACACCTTTTTTTTTTTTTTTTTTTAATGTTCTTCTATACCTAATCTTCGATTCTAGATTGAACAAACGAGATGCCGTTTCTATTAAGAAATGAAATCACTTACTCACAATTTAGGTTTTTGTGTTTAATCCTAACCAAATGAGAAAACAAAAGGTGCTAGGAGAGCTACTCTGTCTTTGGGTTCTCTCAATTAGTGCTGTTGTTTTGCAAATATTTATGAAAAGTTGATACATATATATATGTAGGTATGTGTTATATAATGTCCTTCGATAGGACGTTCCTTCACTAACGTGGTATATTTTATTTTATACTAAAAAATGCCAAGTAATTGAGAAATAAAGTAGCCTACTTTTTAGATTTACTTATGTACTTAGTCTTTTTGCTACCTGGTGAAGTGGGTAAAAGATATTGATTGACCGGATATTTGAATATATTAGTCTACTACTAGAGGTTGTAGTAGTTATTTCATAAATATTTTTTATATATTTTATAGAGTGAAGATCCATATTATTGTTTTCTCATAGGATGACATCAATATGTAGGAGAATAACATTGTAATATAATAAACATAACATAATTTAATTTTTCTTTGAATACCGGTGGTACAAGATTACCGGGAGAAAAATATTTGTTGCATGTGTAATAGATACAATTATATACCAGTTTATTAAAAAAAAAAACTAACAATTTTAAAACAGAACACCAGTTTTCCTTTTATAGAATAAGACTAGCACGAGGGCACGTCACATTAACAGCATTTTTTTTTCCTGCATTGTTTTTATTAATAATAAGTAGTTGAATGACAAAAAAGTATAAGAGCTATTTCCCTTTGTATTTTGATTACGACACTTAAATATTAATTTTTTTTTTACACATTATCGTTTAAAATGTATTTATTGCGGTCACATTAAAAAAAATACGTCTTTATAACATTTTGAATTTAAAATTTTCAATTTAACTTAAATTAAAATCTAAATTTTTACTTTCTAAAATTCGAACCGTATAAGCGGGGATATATTTGAGACCTGTTATTTAAAGGAAGTGTTTCAGTAAAAAGAATATAAAAATATTTTAATTAAAAATTTCAATGTATAAGTGGAAAAAAATTAGAAAAAGAAATTAATATTAAAAAAAAAAAAGTAAGCACAACCGATGTATAAGCATGCGGCAAAGAAGTAAGAAGAACAAAAAAAATTTTGTCATTTAGTGGTTGAAGTGCAAAAATCGTCCACTCGCAATAGATATGAAGGTTGACTTAACAATGATATGAAATATTTAATTCAATGTATGTCTTCATAAGAATATGTGAGATATATGTTAAGAAGATATCGGAGATTTGTAGTCATGTAATTAGTGGGAGTAATATTGTTAAATAGAAAATGAGTTCACACTTAGTAGCAGAAATAAATAGATAGTTTGCAATTGTTACAAAATTATTTTAAACATGAAATAATTTTCTAAGCAATATTGTGTGATTATGAGCTAAGCACGTGAGAAATAATATGTGACAACTAGATATATAAATCATGTATACGAGAACTTGTTAAGATAAGTTGAATATAAAGAACATGTTAAATAAGGTCTGTTTGGTAAAGTCATTGGAATAAAAACATTTTGTATAGAAACATTTAACGAATCATTAGAACTATCATTTGAATGATATTTAGTAGTTTGCAATATGAAATGTAATATCTGAACATAGTATTTAAATGTGTATTTTGATAGATATTGAAAATAATTCTAACAAATGTTACATAACCGCAATGTCTATGACAAATTTTAGTAGGACATAAATAGGGTTTTGTTCACCTTTTTACTCTAAACACATAGAAAAAAGAGTAATCTCAAATAAAATTGAAATGGGAAAGTTATGATACCTTAAAATTTAAATTCAAAATAGATTTTTTTTTTTATTTATTAAAAAGAACCCAAATGGTACTATTAAAATATACTTGAAGCCAAATTTAAAGGGTGATAAACTTTTCATTTCCCTTCTTAAATGGTCAAATGGACTATTTGGCATTATTTAAATGGCATTTTAAATGCTACATTACCAAACGCAATGGCCTACCCAAATAAAATGTTATAAATATTGTCAAATGATTGAAACAAATGTAGGGGTAGTTTATCCATGTTAAAAATATTTAAGAACATATATACTATTAAAGGTTGCAACTACAATGTGTAGAAATACGTATTTTTTTAGTCTAACATATAAAAATGATTTGATTCAATTTTTTATAAGATTGTAACTATAAAGTTGTAACTATAATGTTGTAACTATAATTTTTGAGTTTAACATCCGTATTTATAAGGTTGTAACTATAATGTCCGTAGACATAGATTCCTAGTTTACAACATAACATTAATATATGTGATAATAACTTTGGTATTGAGAATACATAACATGAATTGATTTTTTTGTTTGAGAAATGAAGAATAAAACGATTGATGGTTTCATCTATCTCTCTCTCATTAACAAGGGGATTGACCGGTTCTTTACAAAACATGTTACTAACTTTTATCCTTACCTCTCAGATGATCATGTCCATTCAAAAACGATGAATGGTCCAAATTAAAAAAAGACCATCTTCAACTTTTTTGTGAAGGATAGTAGACATCTCTTGTAAATATGTGTGTGTGTGTGTGTATTTTAAAGGCTAGATAAAGTTATTTTATCCCATTCATGGTGTAAAATTTTTAACCGACATGATTTTGACTGTCTAGATACCATGTGCACAAAAAATTTACAAGAACGAGATCGATTCTCCATTTGAACGAGTTCGGTCGTGGGTCGCGATCTCTTGCCGTTCGATATCTCCCCTCCACCGGATTTCGCTGTTCGAGATCGCGATTTTGAACTGTCGCGACGGTGAAGGTTGCCGGAGAAACCAAGTGCGAGGGCATCGTCCCCCGCGACCGTGACTGCATCAAAGTTCTTCGACGGCCACGCGAGTTCCTCTGGCGTTCGTTTCTGCGTCGTCGTGGGGCGTGGGTTGTTCGATCACAATCCGGTGGCTCCGTCGAGGGATATGTTGTCTCTACCTTGGCTGCATCGAAGTTGTTCGACGACGGTGGGGGGTTGCCGGTGGACAGAGGAATGTGATTGCCGGAGCATTTTTCTTTTTCTTTTCTTTTCTTTTTTTTTTTTTTTTTTTGAACTTTTGAAATTTTCTGTGAAATGTTTTGATATATAATAATCATGTGTGTCGTTGGTTTTATGATTTTTTTTTTCTATGTATCTTTATAATCTCAACCATTTATAATTAATCCGACGATCTAAATTTTACCCTATTAATAGGGTAAAATGGGGTGGTCTCATCCCTTTCGAAAATAGAACTAAAAGAAGAGAATTGAAAAGAAAAGAAAAGGAAAAGACAAGAAATCAGCTCCTTGTAGTTTTTGTAATGTGATAGACTTGTATTCGTCGTATCGTTTGAAAGCCACTATGTTTTTACGAATCATGTTTCCTTGCATTGTCCATCGTTTCTAAGTTCAAGGTCAACTACTAATGTCTATCACAAAAAAAAACCAAAAAAATAAAAAATAAATTTACGTTTGATTTATCGATTGAAACTAAATTTATTTTAGAATTATTTGACTTTTAAAATTTTTTTTTTTTATTAAAAAAAGTTAGAAAAAGTTTAATTCAAAATATTTCCTTTAAAAAATGAGTGATCTGACTTTTCAAAAATAATTCTCATAACCTTCTCGTGTTGAACCGCAACCCAAAATCACCTTTAATGGGATTAAGAGGATTACTACCATGTTGACCAAGAAGCAAAACAGAAGGATACTATCGTCATAAAAATAAATAAATAAATATATATATATATATATATAGATATATAAATATTTCCACTGCATGAGTCAGGATACGGAACATGGTCCACTGTGGTCAAACACACGGTAGAGCCCACCCATATCTTTTTGCTAATCGAGCCAACCCCTATCCCTATCTATAGTCCCAATTCAAGTTGATTCAGGAGGAAAAATGGTCATACATTCTATACGAGGCCATGGACAATAGTACGCTATAACCTACTATTACCAATTCCTCTTTCCATATACCCCTTTTTCAAATGCCATCCTAAATATCTGTTTAAATCACCGCCTGCCTCTGGAGACTATTTGGACACTATATATAAATTTGTATACAGTGTACAAAAATACATACAAGCCTGACGCATGAAAGTATATTCAACAATAGCACGCAAATCGTAACATGTGCACCAATATTGGCACAAGCTCTGCCATGAATGTAAATCATACATATAACATATAAATCTATACATTCAAGGAGAAACTGCACAGAAAACACTTTACTGTACAATTTCTCCTTTTGTCCAAATGAATCGTTTAAAACGAAAAGCTTTTTTATTTTTTTAATCCCTCAATTTTCTTTCTTTTTTTTTTTGGACCTTTTTTTTTCACTTTTCTGTATTGATCAAATTTTTACATTTTAACCATTTTATCTTTTTGATATTTTTCATGCATCTTTTTTTTTTTAATCTTTAGGTACTTTGTTTTTATTTTTTTATTTTTAGGTCTGTTCTTTTTATTTTTTATTGTAACTTTCCCCAATTCAAATAAATATTCTCAAATATATCCAGCATGTACGTAGATACGCACACATGCTTTAAACTAATATGTGTGTATATATATATATATATATATATATGTAATGCTATGATACTAACTTTAATCTCAACTTTTTAAATACCAACTCGAGTGTCATATTTTCATTTATAGATGTAATTAATTAACGTAATAATACTTTAAACACTTATCACTAAAAAAAAATAACAACTCATATGTCACATAAATTAATATTTAAAAATTGGTATTAGAATTCCTAGCATTTTTCATATATGTATGTTTAGAGATACATATGCAAGAGCAAATGTTGAGTCCAGGTGAAGTTGACAAAATGGGGCAAGCTTCAAATTTGTAATGCAGTCCAATAATGTATACCACGAATCGCACATCAATTGCCAATGGCCATGTATCAACTAAGAACACACAGGAAAAACAGGGAGAGAATAATAAATAAAAATCTATGGACCGACCAATATCGTTACCCGATTCTTTTTACAACCTACATCACCCACCTGTCTGAAATTAGAGAATTAAAAACTTGCACGGAAACCTAAAATATTATCTGTCATATTAAAACCTAAAGATGGTTTATTGCATGGAAAACACTTGCAACCTGCTATCAAATTACTTTCCTTTCGTTAAAGGTTCTTTGGTTAAAGGTTTAGGTTATTTACAAATTTGTACTTCAAAAGAGAGAGAATCTACAACATCGCCAGTCCCCGACATAGTTGAAGCAACTGCTTTACCTGTGTACTTCTTCCTTTGTCGATTTTGTATAAGCCGTATTCATAATCACCATCACAGGAGTACAGAAGCACTGTACCAAAACTTGTTCCATGCAAGGTTACTGAACTCCTCTATGCACCAAAATCGTGTCTCACAAAGCGGGGCTAGTTAAAACTTAAACATCATATACAGGTAACCTTTCCTCGATAGAAAGACGGCATATGGGACACTTTTTACACTTCTCACAGCAGGTACTGCAACAACAAAGAAACACAATGAGCACAGCACCGAAATGGAAGAGGTGAGAGGGGAGAGAGGAGGAAATCCAATTCCTGAGATTCATAGCAGTTGTGCAAAAATTTTAGATCACATGATTGTACCTGCAAAGAACACGATGCCTGCAAGGAAGCAGCACCACACTGATCTCTCTCTCGAAGCAAACTCTGCATAAAACCTTTTCCTGAACGGGAACAAAAGAGGGCATTTAGGAAGGACAGTCCAAATCCCTCCAACTATTATTTGCTAACTCGTTGTAAAAGATTCAGAGATAAATTAAACCCTCCAAATAGTTAAAAAATTACTCAATGAGCATTTCAATAGTGCCCAAGGAAATAAAGTAAACTGGCAATTATCATGTTAAACTACAGCCTTATGTTTAGGTTGGACTGACGCTATGGAATTATTCCGCAACAGAGTAAGAGAGTTTAAGACCAAAATCTACATGATTTGACTTTGAACGAACATGCAATTTGAATGATAAAGCAAAGCAGCAATGGTAAATAGGATAAAACCAGTCAAGGATGAGAAAGAATTACATTTTGTAATCTTTCAAACTCCTGCTGGCTGTATTTGGTGATTTCTGTCTGTTCCCCAAGAGCTGCTTGAAGTCTCCAGACCTAAGACCATAGATACGTATCATCAATCGTTAAATTAGAAGACAATAACAATAACAAAAACAACCAAAATTTTTTAATAAGAACTGAAAAACACGAAATAATTTGAGGAAAAAACATCTGGTCAGAAATAAGATGCAACAAAAGTACAATCACCTCCTCGGCTAGATCCTTTTTAGGCATTTTCTTTACTATCTCAGGTGGATAACCACAGAACGTGTTATACCTGCATGGTTAGAAACCAAACATACAAAAATTAGCAAAATGCTTCTTCTGGGAACTCTTACTGATGATATGAAAGCCGCCGATGCGACCACTAGATCCTAAAAGATAAAATGACACTGCTGACAGGTACAACAGCAATCTCAAAGGCGAAAGTTTTAAATTTTAAATATATCCATGAAGAAACACGCAAATTTCATATTAGTTCAATACATCTGTTTGCGAAGGGCATTGACACCTCGTATAATTATATAAATAAAATTAAAAGAGAATAGGGTTGTTTATAAACATAACGAACACAAATTGCTAACATCCATGTATGCATCACACATTGATTATTTGAAGCATGCACAACATTTTTCAGAAATTTGGCTAAAAGAAGGTGACAGTTTTGAATGATGAAATACTCATTTCAAAGCATTGTTTTCAATTGCATTTCTCTTTGGAGTGAGGTAAGCATTGAGGCTTAAGCCTCAGGCAGTTTTAAGGATAGACGAAAGACCCAAATGAATGTGGCTGTAGAAGCTGTTACGTGGACTTTATGGTTAAAGTGGAGCAATGAATCTTTCAAGAAGTGGAGGGAGATAGCAGCCGCAGCTATGTGTGGAAAAGGACTACACATTGAGTAGCTTTGTCGGTTTTCCAAACTAAGGACTTCCATAAGTTTTCCTTTTCCAATCCGACAAGGGGACAGGATCTGTTGCTGTAAGGATTGTTAGTTTTTGAAATTGAGTCTCTTTGAGTCCAAGTTTTTTGAAATTGAGTCTTCTTCTTCTTCTTCTTCAGATCTGTTGCTGTAAGGCTTGTTAGTTTTTGAAATTGAGTCTCTCTGGGTCCAAGTTTTTTGGATCCTGGTTAAAGTTTTGTTTAGTTTTTTACTTTTCTGATTTGCTAAGGGGACAGGATCTGTTGCTGTAAAGCTTGTTAGTTTTTGAAATTTGACTTGGATAAAAATATCCAAATGTCAGTATTTGTCAAACGGGCATACAACATAAGCATGATCACGTGGTACACCTGGTCTATAGAATAATTTCTCTATAATTGCTTGTTACAAGAATTTTTTTAATTGTTTTTTGTTTTGAGGCTTATGCCAGAAGAACCAACACCAGTGCCCAACATCTCAGAACTTGATAATAGAAATTGTAAGAATTCATTGTCCTGGTACGGAACCTCAAGTCAAACACAATAACTAACAAAGTGGAATAAAAACAAAGGTCGGTTAAGAGGCTTGATAAAAAGAACTCAAAGTTGATCACAAGTAGGGAAATTCTTTGACCAATGTGTGGTACGATTGATAAAATAAGTAACAACAACTAACAATTAAGAGATTTCACTCCTCATTATCGAACCTAGTATATAACCATTATTAGCCTTTCCTACGAGCAAGTTTATACACAAATCACTTAAAATCAGCATTTGGCAAGAACATCTCACAGGCATGTAGATAGCATGCTTTAAAAGCCTTTTCTTTTCATGTTTCTCCTCAACTCCAATAGATTACTTTTTTACACAGAAACTGTTCATTTAGAAAGTTTAAGCAGAAATATTTCTAATTCTTTAAAATTTTGCATCTACAACTTAACCCTTTTTCTCTTAGCAAATAGAAAGTAAAGTTCTAGGAAAATATACTTACCCTGAAGCACCCTCATGAAACAGTCGTGCCTGCTCTTCACGACTTCCTTCATCAATAGACCACCATCCAAGTAGCCTGTATTTAAAATATCAAATGAAGAATTAGCCCGTAGTGGTTGAACTAAACTAGATGGTTATGTTAATTCAGGGCTAAAAATATTCGCCATTTACAAGATCTTCCAATACAAGTTACAAATGATTGGACCATTTAAAAACTATTTAGAGGGATCGGGTGGGAAGTGAGAACCATTACCTCGATCCATGGTGTAAGAACCCCAAGCAATCATGAGCTCTAGAAGAAAATCTAAAATATGCTCCTGTGGTAGCTCCACTACGTAGTAAGAGTACAATTTTTTCCACCAACCTAGATGCAGCAGCTATTACCCCGACACCTTGGAGTAAGAAAAGAGGAGAGAAGAGAATAGGAAGCGGTATTTTCCTTGCACCATCAGGGGTTCCCTGAAATTTGAAACCACGGAAGCTCCATAAATAGGATTCATAGAAGGGATGAACAAAATGAAAGAGATTGGCCTACCTCTAGGCGCATACATAGGAGAATTTGAAAACCAATGACAGGAATTTTCATAATATGCCCACCAATGTCTTGTAGGCCACATAACTGATCCTGTTCTTGATCCTCCTCTGCAGAAACTACTAATCCACTGTTCCATTCAAGATATCTAATGGATGAAGAAGATGAACTCGCTTCCCTTGTTTGAGAACTTCTATGAATCACTGGATTAGACCACTTTGTACAGACAAGGAAGGCAAAGCACTCTGCAATACTGCAGAAACGAAAAATTATTGGTTTCACGGTCAGAAACAAAATTTTAAACAATTTAAGCAACTTCCACTACAAAATATGCACAAACAGTACCCAAAATTTATGAACAAGTCCCACCATCCAAGAGCACCTACATTACCTGCAACAATTCACAAAAACACATTAGCAAACCAACAGCCATCAAAATAAAACATTAGGCATAGCGTAAATCATCAGCATGAACATGGGACCAAACAAATAATGCATGTTCGTGATTTTAGACTTTGCAACCAAAATCGCATCATCTTAGTCCCCACAATTTCACCTGCCTCTACCTGAGGAGGTCAAAGAAATATGTCCAAAACAATTTGGCAATATAAAACTTCAAAAGGCAAGTCCCAGTAAGTTCCTACTATGAATTAGGGTACCCAACCATAAGCATTAGGGATAAAAAGCAAAGTAGAGTAATTGATAGCTAGCCGTTTCGAGTTAAAAAACACTTCTGGGAAATACTAATCTAAAGTCAACAATGCAAATGAGAAGCATACGGAGGGCATCTAGCTTAAAAAGGACACAAGTAACTGAGTTGAGCTTCGAACTGGCATGGGGCATCCATACTGCAGCTCAAGTTGGACTTGACAAAAAATCATTGATATAGAAGTTGGAAGTTGGAGCTTTTTTGTTAATTGGGATTTGGGATCCTTAAGCCTCGCATGGGAGAAAGAAAAAATTTAAGCTACAGTAATTATAAACTCGCCTTCTCAAAATACAGTTAACTAATGAACAAGATCTCCTCAGAAAACCCACGAGCCAGAAGAATGAGAAACAGGCTCACAATCTACATATTTCAATTCTAATGTAGGCTTATACAGATAACAGGCCCAGTTAAGGAGGCTGCTTGATAGCAATTTATTTGAGGTTTATCAAGATATTGTTCCGATTGCTATAAGAGGCTTCCTAAATGTTCCATTGATTGCAACGTTAGGGCTGCGTATAACAAGGAAAAAGGGCAATGAAAGAGTAAAATCTAGGAAACGGATAGTAATAGGTTCAACAATGCTAATCAGATGAAAAGTTGCATTTACTAATACTAATCCACATCCTGCAGTCATTTCACAAATATAAGAGGAGAAATTACCACATAGCTTTAGCAGGGTGAAGACTGTAGCGGCAATAAAGAAGACCATGGAAATGGCAACCCAGAAATGCTACAAACAATTAAAGAGGAATTAACCAACAGTACTAAAAACAGTGCTTCATTCTTTAGAAAATGAAAACATTACACTCAAATAAAGTCAGAGACGATAATTTTAGTACTCAAAAATGTCGATACTTGAGATAATTTTTTCATGAAACCAAAAGTCGCTGTCTCAAAGTGTATTTTCAACTTGTTAGATAAGAACTGCAGTCTTGAGCCAGTGTAAAGAATTGAATCTCTTTCCAATCAAGTATAGTCCACCACCTTAGAAAGCGACTTTTGTGGCTCGACTATCAGAAAAACTAGCAAGATTGGAACAACGTACATGGATATAAATTCTAAATCCCAAGGGAGGTGACCAAACAAATCAAATAGGGAAGACGGAAACTACTGAAATCCTTCTAACTAAAGTAAGTTCATACAAATTGCTTTATGGACAGGAATATATACGCAACTCCTATAGTTAGATTCAAATGCAAATTCAAAGCCTCCCATAGATAAGAAAACAGAGCAAGAAAGGGAGTCCGAGCATTCATTATAGAGGTGTAAACTAACTTAGTTGAGTACGGAAATTGGAAAGATCAAACTATTCTTAAAATAAATGACTTACAGGAAGTGTCTCCCATATTGCCTCATCGTTCATGCCATCATCATCACCAGGCATTAAAGCCCTGCACATTCTGTAAAGAAAAATGGCTGTTAGAAAAAATACATCATAAGGCTTCCACCAAAATGATGGAGATGGAAGGGATGGGGAAAATAACCAAAATCTCTAAGGTATCATATATTGCTCAGATATTAACAATCAGTCTTTGAGTTATAGTCAAGGACTCAAAATACTGGAATGGTCACCATGTCAAGGCACTAGGCAGACACCAAAACATCAATTTAAGTATCAGAATGTAGCTGGTAATGTCAAGTCCACCTTTTCAAGCATGTCAAAAATTAAATGTCAAAGAAGAGCATATCAAAATAGGGGTGATTTGTCGAAGTGCCCTTCAAAAAGCACATCGCTGGATTATTTCCCCAACCATAATAGCTTCAATTTTTCTGACCTCCAATTGGATAATTTAAAGGGCCAAAAATCCAAGTATTAAGGGAGATACACATGTCAATTTGAGGTGTTGTTTTCATAATTATCTCTTAAATTATTACATATTTCACTGCTCAAGATGTCTTTTTAAAAAAAAAATAAAAATTTGTTCAAAATGTCCATGATCAAGGAAAAGTCAACAGTTTCCTATTCTAAATTTCCTATCCTGGAGTTTCCTAAGTTTTAGAGTTATTTGTTTTCCCAGTGCTTATGCAATCAAACAAAGTTTCCCATCGGAATGGTTTCCTATTTCCAGCCTAAATTTGTATGTTAAAACCCAAGCTCTCATTTTTAGAAATAATCAAGTTATCAATAATATTATCAAAGTTCTACTCGATTTACTCGGTTCTTTTGTGTGTTCTTCAATTTTCTAATCCGCTGAACCATCTACGTTCCCCTTGTTTCCGAATGGAACATTTCTCAATGTCTTTTGAAGGCTTAAGTTATAAGTAAGAGCAGAAGCAACATACTCCGAGAGGAGATGCACACAACCAGAATAGGAGGCACGTATAATATGGTCAGAAAAGGAAGAAAAAAATTCCCTAAAACTAGAAGCATAGCAAATGAAATTCTGTTCTAGTATATCCTCTCTATGATAATCATGGGAAAGGAGTCAGAAGAATGGTACTCTGGTGCCAATCGGCAATCATTATCAATATTTTAAAAAATGAGCAAAATGTTTTAGATTCGAGATAATACTGATGATTGCCTAAAGCATATTCTTATATCTAGAACCAATGATTTAGGTACCATAATAAAGTTGTATACATGACTTAAAGAAGATACCGTATCAAAGGAAAAATAAATGAAAAGAAAAAAAAAAAAAAAAAAGTGTAAACCAAACAGATTACCTGAAATTGTCAATTAGAATAATTGTTTCGAAGGCCAGTAAGGGAAGAAAGACGATCTTCAAATTTACAGCTGCAGAATCATGAGCTGCAAGGGAAAAAATAAAATTGAAAATTGAAGTCTGAAGACTTGCAAACACAATTTTACACAAAAATCCTTCTAATGATGACAAATGCATCTTTAATCCAAACTGGTACAACACAATTGTTCTCTTAAATGCATCAAAACAGCTTATAAGAAGCTCTGCCAAAGAGACACTTAGTCAACCACAATGCAAGCTTAAAAGGTTCAGTTTTACTTTTACTATATAGCTGCAAATTTCATATATATGAATAGGAAACTAATAATTGGGAATAAATAAAAGCTCTCAAGAATTATCTTCCATCCCCGGCTCGGATGGACAACAATACAGAATTAGATCTTACCATTAATGCTCTCTAGATATATACAAAGGAGCAATTCAAATGCAATTAGCAATGGTGTCGCTACAACAGCATGACATGGTGCCCACTGTCAAGAAAAATAAGTTATTGCTGACATTCACGTCCATGATGACGATGTAACATAATCCACAAAAGCTATAAATAGACAATAATTCAAGTGAAAATCTTCAATAGGAACTTAACAAAAGTATTACCTGACGACTATGAGGAATTGATGGAGCAGGCAATGAGAATCTTCCTCGTGCGACAACTGCATGGAATACCCAGATTGGAAAGAAAATTATCCTGCATGTTGAAGGTAATGAATTCATAAACACACCCCTAAAGGGAAACTATAATGTAGGAAAAAAACACATGCATTTGTGAATATTTTGTTCTATTGAAATAAAGACTTATACACAGAGAAAAGTGATCTATGACAAAATGGTAGATGTGCATAGAAACAAACATTTTTTTCACGATTTCAGGCCATAGATTCCATTAGACCTGAAGGTTTTGTTGAAATATAAAACTATTGTTGGCCCACCTGCTAACAGCTTAAGCTTTTGGGAGAATTGGTAAACTAACATGGTATCAGAGTAGGAGGGCCTGAGTTCGAACCTCTATAATTGCACTATTTTTATTATCATTGCGTGTTGGGCCTTATATATGTTTCGGATTTCTTATAATTTGTGTTGGACTTTCAAATTAATATTTGTCCGCACGCTTGCCCATTGTCTGGCCTGCACGTGAGAGGAGTGTTGAAATATAAAACTATCATTGCGTGTTAGGCCTTATATATGTTTCAGGCTTCTTATAATTTGTGTTGGACTTTCAAATTAATATTTGTCCGCACGTTTGCCCATTGTTTGGCCTGCACGTGAGGGGGAGTGTTGAAATATAAAACTATTGTTGGCCCACCTCCTAACAGCTTAAGCTTTTCGGAGAATTGGCAAACTAACAGGTTTATTACACTATCTTAACATGCCTATTTCAACCTAAAAATAAGCTTCACACAGTTATCAATTTGTTTTCTCAGCATCAAAGTTCTTGCCAAATGAGAAGTTCACAAATTTGATTAGGAGATAACTAATCCAATAGAGATATAACTAACTAATCCAATTGAGATAATAAGGCAAACTAGATAGATTGTTTTAGAATCCCATCACCGAAAAGTGGCCGGTGACTTCAAGAATTAATTGAAAGCATTATTATTTAACTAATTGACTTCTGTTCACATTTGATTGGAATTTGACCTTTACCGTTGTTAGATTTCGTGCTACCTCCAACTCAATACACCTTATTGTTCTGTTTCATTTATTAACACACTTTTGTATACATTTCTTTAGCATACACGAATCTGAACCTGCAAGGCAATTCTAAATCCATTTACTAAACCACATAAAGACACTTCAACCATCTTTTAACTAATAATTTGTTATCCTCTTGTACCAATCTCTAATTTAGTGGATTTCTTCTCCTCTGTCCATGGTTTTCTTTCCTGTTTTCCGGGTAAATTTGTGTGTTCTTTTTTTTTTTTCCTTTTCTTTTATTGCCTATATTCGTTGCTTATTTCGTAACACCATCTAGGTGACCCAATGGGCTAATAAACCACTACCTATCTTATAATGTTCCCATGTGGGACATTTGGTATCTAACAGAAACTTAATCATTTTAGCAGGAAACAAGTCATGATGAGCCAGATAACCATTCTCCTTACAGAATGACACAGTTTCACCATAAAGAACAGTTCTTTAATCGTCTAACAACAAAATTAAGCCACTAATTCCTCTAAAAACCCCCATTTCCATTAATTTCTCAAAAAGTCCCAACGCAAAACACACCAAAAAAAAATCATCATATTTCTGTTATTTTTCTATGAATTGAGCCTTGATACTTTCCTTGCCGACACAATAAATCAAAAACAGAAACCTTAAAAAAAAAAGAAACCGAAATCGCATCAAACACGAAACAGAATTACAACAAGAACCTAATTAAATCCGAAATTAGAACATGCTCGAAAAGAATGTACGGAGTGAGACAGAGAGCGTACCACCAAGAGTAAGAGACGGCATGATCAAGCTTGAGAACGAGCAAAACCGTGAAGCAGAAGAGGAGGCTGTGGGCGGCCAAGGCCTGTACGGAATTCAACACTCTCCGCCAGTTCATCCTCTGACAACTACGAAGAAAAGGTTGAATTCAATTCAATACTCTCTCTGACCTCCTCTGTTTTTCTACATATGAATATAAATATATATATATATATGCAAATATGTATTTGTGTGTGTTTACTAGGGATGTATATGTATGTATTCGTAATATCGTCTCGGCCCTCGCTTTGTTTCTCTAGAATTTCAGAAAATTCTATCTGAGAAAAAAGGAGGTTCTTTCAGTGGGCGCCATTGAAAGAAAGGGGAAAGATTAGACTCTCCTTCTCTCTCTCTCACTTTCTCTCTCCTCGATAAATACGAAACAAAAAAGCATTTACATCTCTTTCTCTCTCTATAGAATTTTGTTTATCCTTTTTCTCTCTCTAAACTTCGCGTTCACGGCAAAGTAACGCATATATATATATATATATATATGTGTAGATATATCATGACGCCCGCCTAAAGTGTGTCGTACAGTTCTATTTGTCGTTTTAGTTGAGGCGCCCAGGAGACATTATGACTTTGGTTTGGTTTCTCAAACCTTCAATTCAAATTTTTTTTTATATTTTTTTCAAAAAATTTATATTTTTTTTGAAATTTAAAAAAATTTATTATTAAAATTTAAAAATTCTAACTCAAATTACTCACCAAACACTCTTATATAATACACATGTTAGATGTATTTAAAAAATTTTATGCACGTATAAAAAAAATATTTAAAAATACACCTATGAAAAAAGGACCTAAAAATAAAAAAACTAGAGGCATAAAAAAATAAATAAATAAATAAAGATAAAAAACTAAATGAAAAATTAATGGATACAGAAAAGAATTAAATTGTAAAAAATAAAAAATTAAAAGAAAATTAAAAGACTAAAAAGTAAATATAAAACATTTTCATCCAACACAAAAAATGACTAAATTGTAAAAAAAAATCCAAAATAAAAAAATCGAAGGACTAAAAAAAGGGATTAAATTGTAAAAATAAATAATAAAAAATTAGGTCAAAATAAGACAAAATGAAAAACGAAAGACTAAAAAGCAAATACAAAATATTTTCGTCTGAAACGAATCATTTTGGACGAAAATACTTCACAGTAACATGTTTTTCTATTTCTAATATATGTATAGATAATTGCTTTAAACCAAAAAAAAAAAAAAGTCTCATTTGAAGATATCAATTCAATTTAACTATTTATAATTTCTACTATAACTTAAGACTCAAATCTTAAAATTTGAGTCAAACACACAACTTAACTCCAACTCGAATTTTTCAACTCATACATATGTCTCAAACACATGCTATTTTTAAGTTGTTTTTTTAAGGGGAAAGTACCATAGTATTAAACAGCTAAATAAGTCAAATTTAATTAATAATGTGACAATCTTAATATAATTACACAGACCACGATAAATAACGTTATTGATATTAGTAGAAATATTATAAGTAGAGTTAACTATTTCAATAGTATCCATCTCAGTCACCATAATAAAAACACAAACCTGTCATACAAGCTCCAAACTAGCTCATAACACGATACCTTCAGCAACCTTTGGAGAAAATCGACCCATGATTAAGTGGTTTAAGTAACGTTTTTGGACTTTTAGCTTTTGTTTGGCTCTCATGTGCAAACCTAAAGTTTTTTATCTCAGTTTTTATCTTTTTTCTGAAAAGTTAATAAAAATTATAATTAGTTTTTTTTAAACGTTAATTAATTTCAACCTAAAAATTTCATTCCAAACACGTACACTAAACGCAAGCTTAAGTATAGAGCATTTTAGTTAAAAATAATTTATCTCCAGTTCACTCACAACATTTTAATCTTCTTTCTATTGCACTAGAGATTTGAAAGAAGTCTTTTACAGGCCAGTTTGGTGCCGATAAAAATATAGAATTGGATTAGATATTTGAATCATGCAAAAAAAAAAAAAAAAAATAGATTGATAAGTATTTTTATCTTACATATTTTTAAATCTTCTGGAAAAAAAAAATTTGTAAATCTTAATTTTTTGTTACCAAGAATTTGGTTTTCAACTTTCAATCATTTTTCCCCTCAGGTTCAATTACATATAGGTTTTTACAAATTTGGGAAAAAAAAAATCCAAACTCTATTCTTTGAAGGTTTTTTTTAAAACTAATACAAAAAAGTTTTCTATGTAAATAGCACAAGTTTTGATCATTTTCTTTTCTTTGTTTTGCACATTAATAACTACCACTGGTAATTATAAATTTCACTATTAACATTGTGAAGAATTTATCGAATCTTAAAAATTGAAATTAATGAAATAAAATTTTCTCATTTTGTGTACTAGAATTACTGACTAAAAAGCGGTTATTTTTTTATCATTTCAAAGTCATTTTCCTTGAAATATTATTTAAAACAAATAAAAATATATGATTGTGTCATTGATTGACTCTGTTTTTTTTTTTTTTTTTCATAATTAGTACCCAAAAAAAAAAAAAGTTAAAACTTTCTTTGAAAGGTAACAACGAGAAACAATAATTCTTCGACAATATAAGTGCAAAACTTAACTCATAAAAAATGAGTACAAAAAGGACAGCGTTCGTCAATAGATTAGGAAAGAGTAAAATTTGCAAATAAGGAACACTATAATAAGATATTATATGAATATAAATTATAATATACAAAATCAGATAAATTATCTAATACTAATAAATCAACTAAAATTAAAAAAATTCCTCAACTGAATACAAATACGTTTAAATATGAAAGTTAACTTTCTCTAATATATAATTATTTAATTATTTTCTCTGCACGATAAATGAATGCCAAAGTTATTGGGTAAATGTATAGAATGCATGGTTTGATTTTTTTTTTTTTTCTGGATTTTTACTTTCAGACCTTATATCCAAACCCTTCTATACAAAAATTCAAATTTTTTTGCTTCCAAAAAAAATTCAAAATGTAAATTTTGAATTCTCGATTTTGTAAAAACCATTCAACGAGAATTTGGACCTAAAGGAAAAATCATTGGTGATTAAAAATCAATTAATATATATTGAATTTAAGCTGGGATTCAAAACTCGTTACTTTACAATGGGGTGCAATATAAAAGTACGCTAAACTACATTTTTAAACCACTACCAATCGATATTTAATTATTGTTAATGCTCGTCAAATTTGGCGTTACATAAGTTCGACATT
Organism: Ficus hispida; assembly: GCA_025413025.1. NCBI lineage: Eukaryota > Viridiplantae > Streptophyta > Magnoliopsida > Rosales > Moraceae > Ficus > Ficus hispida. Next base: position 13,127,648 of record CM046366.1, on the reverse strand, counting down.
AGTTCATACTTTTCCAATTTTCCATACCAACTAACTTTGCACATATATATTTCATTGTAATTTTATGTTTAATAATATCTCGTTATTACAAAATCTACAAATATTTAAGGATAAATTTCATATTTTCCCCCGACCTTTAATCATTGTCAAAAAATACCCCTTAAACTTTGTTTTATAATATCCGTTCCCCTTAAAGTTTGACACTTTAACAAATTTTCTCCGTCAGATAGTTTTGTTAAAAGAGTTGCCAAGTGCCACTACCTAATTTGAGGACTTAAACAAAATGTGTGTGAGGTGACAGTTTTACCCCCCCCCCCAGTTATGATTAATAGAAAAATTAAAATTTTTTTTTTTAAGGGAAGATAAAATTCTTTTTTACTTGAAAAAAAAACTCTCTCTCTTTCTCTCTCTTGATTCTCTTCTTTGTTAAGAAGAAACAAGGGGTTGGTTTTTTTGTTTTTGTTTTTTTTTTTTTTTTGGTTAAATGAAGTATCTGGTGATGGTCTGATCATACCTCGATTTTGAGACTCCACACAGACAGGGACTACTCCTCTGGATTGGTATAGGTTTCGAATTTCCAACTTCTCACTTGGTGAGATCTTTAAGGTCGAATTCCACACCAACTCATCCACCCGTGCATGGGGTACGTTTTGACTCCAAAGTCAAAGCACTGATGGAAGGGGTATCTGACGGCGGGATCTGGGGTGGGAATGATGCATGACTGGCTAGAAGGAGTGGGCGCCGGATGGAGCTAGGAAATCGTCTTTGTATGGGCATATGATTTCGTTTTTCAATGGGTATTTGTCACGTTTATACATTAATTTTAATTATGAGATTGTATTGAATTATCACATAAAAAAAATGGTTGTTTAATGCTTGATATTGGAATTCTTCTTTGAAATAATGAACTAATTAGTCTTTCCAATGATGCTATGGATGTGATCTTCTTTAAAGATTGTGGACGATTTTGTCGTCAATTTCAAAAGGAAAACAATCTGGAGTTTTGTTTTCTATAGCCGTGAGATCTTTTGATTTCGGATTAATATCCATTAGATAAAGTGGAAAATTAACAGAAGGGGAAAATGTGTTAAAAGTGTCAAAATTTAGGGGAAATGGATGTTACAAGGGTCAAAGTTAGGGGAAAATATGAAATTTGACCAATATGTAAAGCCTTTTTTATTTTTATTTTTATTTTTTGATGGGCAAAGCAGACAAACAACCAAACAGACAAAGGCAAGCACAACAAAAGCAGCCAAAAAAAACCAAAAGGAAGCAATTACAAGAACAAAGCCATCTTTGGTAGGTGTTAACTTAAAGATGAGATCCAGAAATGACGGACAGCAATTACATTTCCAACATTCTTTGCGAAAAAAAAAAAAAAAAATCACACACACACACCCACTATCTCCATTTCAACTTGATCAACTAGGAATATCAAAAGTGCTATTTTTATTTTTTATTTTTTATTTTTTATTTTTTATTTGGTTGTAACAATAAAGAAATGTGCTCAAAATTGGAAGGGGACAAAAAGGAATTACTTTGAGTTCACTTAATTCAGGAAATAATCAAGCAATAATCCAACCAGATTTGTAAAATGATTGAAAGACTGGCAGTTGTTAATAATGCATTCAATTTTTATTTATTTATTTATTTTGTCAAAAAAGGTACGAAAATGATGCTGCAACAAACATTCTCTCAATTTCTCAAAAAAAAAAAAAAAAAATTGCTCTCTCGAACATCCCCTTTTAAGGCTGTCATTTAAAAAAAAATTAAAAAAAAAAAAAGAGTAAAAAGGAGGGCTTATACCCCACACACAAGACAAGCCTCAACAAGGGTAGGGGTGCTCTTATCAAAAGATGGAGTGCCTTAATCAAATCTTATCTATGACTAAAGACTATACGTATACAGTATGTTTCATTTTTCTTTTTTTTTTTAATTTGCAACTTAACTGCATAGACACACAGTGATATTTACCCACTGAGAAACAAATCTAATTACAGTATTGCCCATGAAAGGGACATCGACAATAACCAGAAAAGAAAACGTCATTTTAGTCATTTTCGATAGTGTCGTTTTGATAGGTTCTGTTTCTTTGGTTGTTACTCTCGCCATGTTATTATTCAAGGGTAGAATCTCATTTTAGTACCCCAAATAAAAAAAAATAAAAAAATAAATATTATTGCATCACTTTTAGATATAACATACGGTTCTGTCAGTGATTGCACTGTTTGTTTGAGAACGACAAATGAGAATACTACACGTGTTAGAGTTAAGATTCTTTGTTTCAACTCCTGGTGAAGTGGCGTGGTTTGAGTGGTTGGTGAGAAATCCTGAATCAAACTTCCCCGTGAGTGGATACGCGGGGGGTAATATGAAACCAGACAAGTGAAATCTTGTCATCTAAGGCGAGCAGATCCAAGAGCCGGACAGCTGGATTTGTTAGTTTTCGTTGGACGCTTTACATATAGCTGACACGTGGGTTTTTCGTGATATTTTTACTTAGTTTGTTGGAAAGAAAAAATCACTAGTATTGTTCTTACAAAAATATCATCAAATAGTTCTAAACAAGTCATCAAGTGGTTCTGACCAGCCGAGTCCCGTTTAAGTGGATTAGTAAAACACTTGTTCTCTTTATTAAATATCTAAGTTTAAATTGTTACTATCATATTAGTCGGGTTATATGAACAATCGATTTCGTGAGAATTCATATCTCACATGGATATAAACATATTCTAAGAGTTATTAGGACATTCCAACTTCTACCCTTATAACTCATTAAATTTCTGTAACAAAAAGAAAAAAAAGTTGAGAAAAACTTATCATCAAATAATTACAAAAAGTGTGCTAACTATCCAGGTAAATATGGACGTTCTGGATGAGTTAGGATATAATAATATTTTTGAGAATCTGATTTCAAACGAGCAACTTATCAAGATTAAGAATTTATTTAATGGTATTTTGAATTTTCATATAGAGTGTAAATCTTCTCATCAAAAGTTCTTGATGGTTTTGTGCTTCGAGTAAGTTATTAGGTACAAAAGCATTAAGAAAATGTTTTGTTTTTATCCATAATGTAGCATGAAAATATTATGAAAAAAGGTTTTTATGTCCATTTTTTGGCACAAAAACTTCACAGAGAGGTTAAGTCTGTCTGTATTTAGTTATAAAAACATCATAAAATGGTTTTTGTGTTCCTCTTTCAGTTCGAGAATGTCACACTAATAAATTTTTTATCCGTTATTTGTCACTCAAATATCACAAAAAAGGTTTTTGTGTCCGTTATTAGGGGCAAAAGCATTAAGAAAATGTTTTTTTTTTTCCATACTTCCGCACGAAATTATTATGAAAAAAGGTTTTCGTATATATTTTTTGCATGAAATCATCACGGAGAGCTTTTTCTATCTATATTTTGTTTTAAAAAAATATCATAAAAAGGTTTTTGTGTCCGTCTGTTGGCACCAAAATGTAACACTAACAGTTTTTTCCCCCCCTATTATTTACACTAGATTATATTATAAAAGGTTTTTGGGTTTGTTATTAGGACAAAATTGTCAAGAAATTTTTTATGTCCGTACTTTTAACACGAAAATGTTATGAAAAAAGATTTTCGTATCCATTTTTTGGCACAAAAACATGACAGAGAGGTTTTTCTATCTGTATGTTGTTACAAAAACAGCACAAAAAGGTTTTGTGTCCACCTTTTGGTATGAAAACGAGGCTAATGCCCGTGCGTTGCACAGTAACAGGGAAAAAAAGTTAACAACAAAATTATGAGAATAAATAATGTATATCAAGCGTAGTTAAGTAAGGAAGGTAATATATTTACAGTAACTTTGAGAATTTAGTTGTTTTTTTTTTATTTAAATTTACATTATGATATCTGTATTATATATATCAGTATAGATATATATTTATATTTACAGATACAAAAAGTTTTGAAATAGGTAATTTTTGTTTCGTCGAATGACCTGCTGTCATTCATGTTTAACCTTTTTCATTTCTCTTCCGATCTGTCATAATAAAATAATCAAAAGTGAACATTACAAAATAATGAAATAAACAAAACCCAGTAGAAAAAATAACTCAAAAGTTTTCGGAACAAAAATAATTTCCAAAAAAAAAAATTCCAAGAACAATCAACAAAGACCGAACTTCGAAATCGTGAGAAACAACACAACCAAACGAAAAAAACCATGAACAATACAAACCCAACCAACAAACATAGAATGATCGGCCATCAGTGCAAAAGGAACCCAAAATGGAGGGTTTGGACGCCAAAAATCCAAGGAAGAAAAACACAAAGAGAAGCAGAGCAGTGGAGAGAGAGAGAAGGAAAATATAAAATACACAAACACAAAATCAAGGAGGAGAATCGGCGGTGAAAGGTAGAAGAAAAAGGGAGAAATAGGGTTTGGAGAGCAAAAGTTTCAAGAACATGAGAGAGAGAGAACGGTAGAGAGAGAATGAGGAACGAAAAAAAATAGAGAGAGAAAGGGCAAGAGATAATGGGCGGCAGCAGGAAGAAGAAAGGGGAAATAAGGGTTTGGAGGGCAAATAATTGAATTTAATTCAAAAATTTTTAAAACACTCGGCTTAATACCTACCACGACGATTATTTTGGAAAACCGTCGTGATATGTGAACATACCACGATGGTTTTTCCTAAAAACCGTCATGGTAGGGTCCAAAATTAAAAAAAAAAATTGACAATACCACACATATCACGACGGTTTTCCCAAAAAACCGTCGTGGTATGTTCCACGACGGTTTTCCCAAAAAACCGTCGTGGAACAGTCCAAAAATTAAAAAAAAAATTTTGATACCACGACGGTTTTCCCTAAAAACCGTCGTGGTAGGTCCAAAAAAAAATTTTTGATACCACGACGGTTTTCCCTAAAAACCGTCGTGGTAGGGTCCAAAAATTTAAAAAAAAATTTTGATACCACGACGGTTTTCCCTAAAAACCGTCGTGGTAGGGTCCAAAATTAAAAAAAAAATTTTGACAATACCACACATAATCACGACGGTTTTCCCAAAAAACCGTCGTGGTATGTTCCACGACGGTTTTCCCTAAAAACCGTCGTGGAACAGTCCAAAAATTAAAAAAAAAAATTTGATACCACGACGTTTCCCTAAAAACTCGTGTAAAAAAAATTTGATACCACGACGGTTTTCCCTAAAAACCGTCGTGGTAGGGTCCAAAAATTAAAAAAAAAAATTTTTGATACCACGACGGTTTTCCCTAAAAACCGTCGTGGTAGTGTCCAAAAATTTAAAAAAAAATTTTTGATACCACGACGGTTTTCCCTAAAAACCGTCGTGGTAGGGTCCAAAAATTAAAAAAAAAAATTTTGATACCACGACGTTTTCCCTAAAAACCGTCGTGTAGGGTCCAAAAATTAAAAAAAAAAATTTTATACCACGACGGTTTTCCCTAAAAATGTCGTGATAGGGTTCAAAAATTAAAAAAAAAAATTTGACACTACCACACATATCACGACGGTTTTCCCAAAAAACCGTCGTGGTAGGGTCCAAAAATTAAAAAAAAAAAATTTGACACTACCACGACGGTTGACAAAAACCGTCGTGGAAGCTCAACCGTCGTGGAAGCATGAAGCAACGAAAAAAAGTACAGGAAAAGCAACAAATACAAAAATCACTGTTATTAAACGGTGAAATATTGCACAATAGCAAACAGCAAAAGTAAAAAAAAACTCAATGAACAGTACAGCAAAGCAGCAAAAGTTAAAAAAAAAAAAAAAAACCGTAGCAAAGCAGCAAAAGGAAAAAAAACACTGTCCAGTGAACAGTAAAAAGGCAACCCTCCTTTAGTATATAAAGTAATTTTATTTCTATAATTAGTATAATTTGATTATAAAGAGAGAGAGAGAGACACGAAGAAGATTCAAAAGAGAAAGAAAAGAGAGAGAGAGAGAGACGTGCGCAGAAAAGAGAGAGAGAGGGAAAAAAAGGTAGAAAGAGAAAGAGAAAAAGAAAAAAAAACCGGCAATCATTCTTAGAGGGGTAAAATGTGATTTTACTGTTATACCTCCTTTTAGTATATATAGAAACTCATCCGGCAGCCAGGGGAAGGAGGGCAAAAAGGTAAATGCACTGTGCAACACTGTTTGCACTGTTCAACACTGTGCGTCACTGTAGCATCAGCGCGAAAAACGGTGTGTTATGCACTGTTCATCACTGCGCTTTACTGCAGCAACAGCGCGAAAAACGGGGTAGGGTACTGTTCAACACTATGTGTTACTGTAGCTTGAACGCGAAAAAGGGGGGGGGAGGGAAAAATCACTGTGCAATACTGGTACGATAACAGTAAAAACCCCCTTCACTTTAGTATATAAAAAAATTCAAGAACAATGAATAAAAACCAAACTTGCAAATATGGAGAGAAAAAACACAACCAAACGAAAAAAACCATCAACAATACAAACCGAAACCAAGAAAGAGAAAATGACCGGCCGAGAGTGCAAAAGAAACCCAAAATCTAGCGTTTGAATGCCAAAAATCCGAAGAAGAAGAAGAAGAGAGAGAGAGAAACAGAGCGGTAGAGAGAGAGAAAATGGAGAAATATAATCGGTGATGAAAGAAAGAAAAGAAAGGGGAAAATAGGGTTCGAAACTCAAAAATGCAAAGAAGAACAAAAGAGAGAGAAAGAGAGCTGTAGAGAGAGAAAGGCAGAATGAAAAAATTACAGAGAGCAAATGTAGGGTATGATGGGCGGTGGAAGAGGAAAAGACAAAGGGAAAAAAGAGTTTCGAGGGCAATTTCGTCCATCCACTATGGGATAACCAAAAGGCAGGCAAACGGAGGAGGGTAACAGCGTAATTTTACTGTTCTATATTGTTTGGGACTGTAGATTAAATGCCGAAAACCAAAAAAAAAAGGGAAAAAGCACTGTTCAAAACTGTAGAAAGAACAGTGATTTTCCCCTCTCCTTTAGTATATAGTAGTAATGTCACACTAGTAGATTTTATCCGTTATTTATCAAAAGATTATATTAGAAAAGGTTTTCATGACGTTTTTGTGTCAAAATTAAGGCATGATTTATTGGTCCAAAAAATGTGCTTTTTTTAAAATGTCTTTATGAAAAATTTGGGAACCTTCTTTTTATACTCCTTAATTTGCTTCTGACGATTAAAATAAAATTTGAATATGAATTAAATCCAATCAGGTAGAATGGAATACTAATGCAACAAAATAAATTGTAATTTTAAAGTTCAATAGAGAAATATAATAGGATAAATACAAAATCAATAAAACCAAATGATTTTCGTGACGTTTTTTTGTCAAAATTAGTGCTATGATTTTTTGGTCCAAAAAGTGAGTTTCTTTTTTTTTTTTTTCCATGAAAAAATTACTGCATAATTTTCGTGACAAAATTAGGGCACTTTTTTTTATCCAAAAAGTGAGTTTTTTTTTTTCTTTTTACATTTTCATGAAAATATTTGGGTACAATTTTCATGACATTTTCGTACCAAAATTAGGACATGATTTTTTTATCCAAAATTTTTTTAAACATTTTCTTTAAAAAGTTATGAAACGATTTTTGTGTCAAAATTAGATTATGATTTTTTTTCCTCAAAATAATGTGCTTTTTTTTTTTTTGTGAAAAATATAGGGCTCGATTTTTTGACACTTTCAGGAAAACATTTTGACACGGTTTTCATTATGTTTTCGTTCAAAATTAAGGCACGTTTTATTCGTCCAAAAAGTTTTTTTTTGGGTAAAAAATTTAAGGCATGATTTTCGTGATGGTTTTATGTCAAAATTAGTGCATGGTTTTTTGGTCCAAAAAGTGAGTTTCTCTCTCTCTCTCTCTATTTTTGTTTCATTTTCATGAAAAAATCAGGGCACGATTTTTGTAACAAAATTAAGCACTTTTTTTGTCCAAAAAGTGAGTTTTTTTATTTTGATGAAAAAAAATTTTAGGGCACGATTTTTTGGTCCAAAAAGTGATATATATATATATATATATATTTTTTTTTTTTAATTTTCTTGAAAAACCTATGGCTCAATTTTCGGGACATTTTCATGCCAAAAGTAGATTATGATTTTTTTTTGTCAAAGAAATATGTTTTTTTTATATGTTTTTGTGAAAAAATTAGGGGGCTCGATTTTTATGATGTTTTCACATCAAAGTTAAGGCACAATTTATTGGTCGAAAAAGTATGATTGTTTTTTACGTTTTTGTGTAAAATTTAAGGCACGATTTTGTGACTTTTTTTTTTTGGGCCAAAATTAGTGCACTATTTTTTAGTCCAAAGAGTGAATTTTTGTTTTTGTTTTCATGAAAAAATTTGGACATGATTTTTGTGACATTTTTGTGCAAAAATTAGGACACAATTTTTTAGTCCAAAAAGCGATTTATTTTTCGACAATATCATGAAAAAATTACGGCACAATTTTCGTGGCATTTTCATGCCAAAATTAGATTAAGAATTTTTTTGGTCAAAAAAATATGTTTTTTTTTGTTGTTTACGTTTTGTGGAAAAAAAAAAAATGAAGGCACGATTTTCATGATGTTTTCATATCAAAATTGAGGCAAGATTTATTGGACCAAAAAGTGTGGTTTTTTTAATGCTTTGTGAAAAATTTAGGGCACAATTTTCGTGACGTTTTTGTGCCAAAATTAATGTACGATTTTTTGGTCCAAAAAGTGAATTTTTTTCTTTTCTTTTTATTTAACATTTTCATAAAAAAAATTAGGGCCCAATTTTCGTGACATTTTTGTAGCAAAATTAGATTATGATTTTTTTTTGTTAAAAATGAGCTTATTTTTTTGGATTTTACGTTTTTATTAAAAATTTAGGGCTCGATTTTTTGAAATTTTCGTAAAAAAGTTGGGCACAGTTTTCGTGACATTTTTGTGTCAAAAATAAGGTACTTGGTCCAAAAAATGTGCTTTTTTTTTTTTTTAAAGATTTTGTGAAAAATTTTGGACATGATTTTCATGATGTTTTTGTGGCAAAATTAGTACACGATTTTTTGATCCAAAAAGAAAGTTCTTTTTTTTTTTTTTTTTTTTCAATTTTCATGAAAAAAACTAGGGCACAATTTTCGTGACAAAATTGGGGCACACTTTTTTGGCAAAAAAGTGAGTTTTTTTTTTAACATTTTTGAAAAAATTAGGACACGATTTTTGTTATGTTTTTGTGCCAAAATTAGGGCACAATTTTTTGATCCAAAAAGTGATTTTTTTTTCATCATCATGAAAAAATTATGGCATGATTTTCGTGACATTTTCGTGTCAAAATCAAATTATGATTTTTTTGTCAAAAAATGTGCGTTTTTTGTTTTTTATTATTTTGTGATTTTTTATGATTTTTGTTTCTTCTGGTATCGTATGGTATCCGATAATATAAATTTTAGTTACTGTAAATGTGAATATCAGTTACTAGTAATGTGAATTTATACATAAGAAAATATAGTTAAAGTAATTGTTAATTTTTCTTTTTTTTATATTTCCTTCTGCATGAATCACTTTTTTACTTACTGAAGTTCATATTGTTAGATATCATCTAATACTGAATTGGAAATCAAATATATATATATATATATATATATATATGTGTGCGCGCGCGCGCCGCGCATGAAACTGAATGTTTCTTATGGGAAACTTCGATTGTTATATTTGTATACTAGGAAATGAGGCACGTGAAGAAACCACATTTGATTTTCACTTTTAATAATTCAGTCAGTACAACTATAGCATGAAATAAGATTCTATACAGTGTTTATATTGTGCACAAATACCGAGCGGTTAGAGATTGGCAGAACTTGTTAAAGAGGTGGTCTTTTTTTTTTTTTTTTTTTTTTTTTTTTTTTTTTTTTTTGGGCTAAAGAATGCACAACTGCATTTAACTACATGAAAACATTCCTCAGTCAAAAAAAAATTTTTTTGTTTTGAGAAAACCGAAAAAAGAACTTGGCAAATCATCACAAATTGGCTCTTCAAGAATAGGAAAGGAAATAAAACAAAAAATCACCATCTCCACAACTCCTTTCAACCAGTGTCTTCACCTCCAACCGACGGCTCCATCTCTCTCCATTGTTTCATGATCAAAACCCACATGAATTTGTAGCGAAATCTCAAAAACAAAATAATAATTTAGAGTTATTTAAGTACAGAGAAGCAAGGAAAAAGAGAACAAATTTAGGATCAAATGATCAAAATATAATTGAGAAATTTACGGAAGAAAAAATATATGATACTTACAATGTCAGTTATCTTTAAGCTCGTCTACAGAGCTCTTTTGCTATCGACAATCTCTCTCTCTTTTGTCGAAATCAATAACTTCTAAGTTAAAAGCTTATCTAATGAGGCCTTTTGTTGTTATTGTGAAGACGGTGGAGCAAACACCAGCATAATTAAAATGATAACTGGCGTTGATTTTCTGAGAATACATAATTCAGTGGTCATCTTACACTTGAATTTAACAAATTACATTTTTATTAAAAAAAAATAAAGGGTAAAAAATGTTTTACATCATTCATCTGGAGCAATCGTTAGTAGTTATTATCTCTTAACCATGTAAGACGGACACTATAATTAAAAAGCCCATTAAAAAAAAAGTAAAATCCAAAAAAATGGTAAAATTGGATATTAAAAAAAAAAAAATTGCAAGACAACAGCTTAACAACGAATGAAGAGTTGTAGAGCTCCAGAAATTCGTTTCGTATCAGTGCTTGCCCTTTTAAAGAAGACAATAATAGAAAGACAATCGACCGATGGTAATTTACAGAAAAAAGAAAGAGTAAACCTCATGTGGATGCATATAATTTTTCATTTAATTTTCTTTTATATTTCTAACTTTTCACTTGAGACGGCGACTTAATTCATGGTATTTTACTAAAAAGAAAGGACAAGAAAGGTCTTAAAATGATTGACAGAAAAGTGCACTATATCCACTTAGTAATATATAATATATCGATATATACATTATATATTAACGTTGTATCATTATATTTTGAATATAAAGCAATATGTTTCAAATTTTGAATTCATGTTGATCTTAAATATTGAAAGATAGTATGATTGGGTAATCTACCTTATCTTATTAGCATAATTTATATCAAGGTTCAATAAGACTTTTAGTTGGTAGACCTTTGGTCATTAGAAAACCTAAAGAAATAGTTCTCATTTACACTCTGTTTATTGAGAGCCAAAACAAAGATACCAAAATAGTGAGTAGATGAATCAATCCTTCAATAGGAATGCCCAATCATTCATTCAATCAAGCATCGGAAATTAGATATGGAAGAATTTGAATCGAATGAGTCGAGTCACTTTCGGATTCGGGTAAAGCTTTTCGATGAAGATTAAGAGTTATCAACCTAATCAGACAATAGTAAAATTCTTATATTTACCTTTTTTTGTGTATTAAATTAATATGGTTATATAACGATAATGAAAATCTGAAAAATTTTGGTTGTTTATAGTCTCACACTTCCGTTTATATTTGCCTATTTCGGTTTTCAAAACCAACAAAAAAAAAAAAAATTGTTAATATAGGCACATGAACCAATATGGTCATACTCGATCTCAGGGCTTGACACTCGATCCTAACGGCTTTATTATTTTATGGTAACCTTGGCATAACAGTAGGTGGGACAAACTCATATATAAAAAGGGATGGTCTACAACAAGAACATAAAGAAAATAAAGATCATGCAACCACAAAAGCTCCAAGAGAACAAATCACACTGTCATTTTCATAAGAAGCCATAGATTCAACAGCACGTGTCCTCGTTCCCCCAAAACCCACCCCACACACACACACACGCGCGCGTGTGTATACATATATATATATAGCAGCTTTACAGAGTAGTCAACTAAAGTTTGCTGCAATTGCAGGTGGGGAGCCAAAATGGGAGAAAGTTCATCAAGACTCATTTACAAGACATGGTTTACAAAAATGTTTGAAGAGTGTCATAAAAAGAGTTTACCTTCCATTTTTAAATAAGAGAAAGCTAGAATTTAGATGAACTGCTGGAGCCACTGAGAGTTTACTGAATCGTTCCTCATGTCATCTAACATCTTGCTTATTTTTTCCAATCCCTGCTTTGGATCCATTTTCTTCAATGGAAACTCCGCAAATTCCTTCATGAACTGATGTGCCCGGGCTGCTCCACGAGAGATATCGTCGGGGTCAAACTCTCTCTTGCGCTTGGACCCCGCCTGTTAATCGTAATTTTGTAAGCAAGAATTACCCCGGAACATCAAAATTCTCTTGTGCTGGACATTCATGTCTCCACTTTGGTCTCTCATTGACGTAATATCTAAGGATTATCCTATCCATGCCTATTCACACACATGCTCGTACATTTATGTTGAAGTATAAAGGGGAACCGTAGTGAATATACGAATAGTGATGGTCCAGGTCTAAAAGTACCCCTTTAGAGGATATTGTGGGAATAGCCCTTTAAGCGTACATGTTTAGAATTTTTGCCCCACTTAATTACTAGTTCAAATTTTTACCATGTTAACCACTTTTTATTTGACATTATAAGAGAACAAAAATCCTAAAGCTATTCTAGACGGGGAAATATGTCAGTGTTCTTTCTTTTTGAGGCATTCCTCAAAAAGCCCCAAATCTTGAACTTTTTAGGCCCAAGGCCGTTTAAGTCTAACTCCAGTGGGCTTTGGGTGGGGGTTATCTGTTCAATCCCACTTGTAGTTTTTATTTCAAAAAGACATTTCTTGGTAAGTGGTTCTCCAAAAATGTGCTAATACTAGATTTAGACTCAAAAAGTAACATTTCCATTTGTAGTTAGTCTATATATGTGACTTCAATGATATGGACAATCCTGCTTGCAAATGCAATAGAAAGTTATAGTCCTTTCCTTCAGCAACAAAAGAGTCTTATTTTCTTCTTTTTTGTTTATTACGTCTTTTTTTCCCCTTTTTTGGGAAGGTTGAGTGTATCTACATTTAAGACGGGTTTATATTTAAAGGTGAAGTTGAATAAATGCTCGTTGGTGGTAGCCTAGTCAAGAACTTAGTAAGGATACCAGACTTTACCTCGTGTGCAGAATCATTTGAGATAATTGTGGTGGGTGAGAAATCTTCCAATTCCGAAGCCTTTTCTCTAGCAAGGGCCACGACGCTCTCAGGAAAATTTGCAAATTCTGCTACATGGATGCCGAAACTTTGATCACAAGCCCCTGGCTCGACCTGGAAAAGGTGGTCACGAACGTGAGCTGAGTGTAGGCAATTCTACTTGACAAATACAGGCACCACCAAGCAAATTTAGATGATGGAAGACATCTTATGAAATAACTCAACCAGGAAATAAGATTTTGGCTTCTTCCAAAGTCTTGAAAGACGCAAACTATGATTTATTAAAGATTTGCCAAACAGAAACTCGCTGTTGAGGTTATCGTAACGGAATGTAATGCAACGACCTTCACATGTTATCAGTATAAATACCACTAGCACGTTAAAAGATCAAGACCAAACATGAGACGCCACAAATGGGTAGCAAAATATGGGAAGTGTTGATTCCCCTAGAAATAGTCATAATCAAAGCTTAATAAATAGGAGAAAACGTATTTTTACTATATTCCTTTTACAGCTCCCCAATGATCTAATCGTACAACACAGAGATAAAGCTGTTATATGCCTCGGATGATTATAGGACACTCATAACTCGAGCCCAAAGTTATCAAATTGTAAAGTCATACAAATTAAAAGCTTCAATCAAGAAGAAATGGTCCTTTTCAAGTTTCACATAGTGAAAAACCGTAGTCTTAAAATATTACATGATGAGATCATAATATTCTGTCTGAAATTATAATGTTATATGCTATCGCAACTTTATAATACATTTGAGATGGTTGGGGTGCCAATCTCTCTCTCTTTCTTTTTTCTTTTTTGGTGAACAATCGGATTGGTCTCATTGATAGTTTTATGTAATCTTTTATTTTTATTTTATTGTTTGGCATAAAAAATGAATCAGTAAAACTGCAGCTACTGTAGTCTTTCAAGCTCAATACATAAGCTTTTAATCTTCTCAATTTGTTAATATTTTTCTTTCTAATTTTCTTTAACTTTTGTCACTATCCTAATAAACAAATGTTGGACATAATTTATCCATCATCTTTATTGTCATGGTATCTGACGTCAAATTGTAATACTAAAAAGATTGGGTAAAAAAGAAATCTACCTTGTACAACATGGTCAACTTGTGAGTCGACGAGTCAATGTGCGCACTAACATGATAGTTTGCTACACCAACAATGTGCTTACTGTTCGGCTCGTGCTCAGGATTTTCATGAGCCAGTGCTGTCAGTTCATGAAAGTGGGTCGCAAACAAAGTGGGTGCTTTAATCACTTCAACAAGGTGCTCGCAGATGGCCCAAGCCAAACCTGAGAACCAGGTTAAATGTTTACGAGACAAAGCCTTAAAGATATATATAGATATACATGTTCGAAGTCATACTTCTTCATTTCTTTATTATGAATTCCAACAATGTTTCTGATTGTTGATTTGGTTCAAGGTCTTAATACATAAAAACATTTTGAAACTTCAACATCATATAACTAATTGTTTCCAACAACTGTTTTTAGCAATAAAGTAAACTGCCAATCATCATTTTCCATTTTCTTGGTTCAGAAAGCACTTGTGACCTCTTTCTTTTTGTTCCATAAAAAGGTTGAAATCAACTTCCAACAAAAATTAAGATTCATCATTTAGCAAATCAATATTCCTACATAAACATGACATATATGAACAAAAAAAAAAAAAAAAAGAAAAGAAAAGAAAATACTTCCTTTCTTCTAATTATAATGAGACAGATCTGATATAAATATGTCCACAAGTTTACGACGGTTAAATAAATGTACCTACATCCACAAGTTTAATAATCTATCATTTACTTCTCAGGGCTCTAATCAACAATCAGATAGTCTGAGTTGTCCAACTTATGAAGCCATCTAAAAGAAGGTGAAGTAGATACACAGTGAGTGCCAGATATAGAGAAAGTAAACTAACCAAAGCCATCATAAGTTGATGTTCCACGGCCCAGCTCGTCAATGATTATCAACGACTTATCTGTAGCACCTTTCAAAATAGAAGCAGTCTCGAGCATTTCTTGCATGAAGGTCGAAACCCCACGTAGCTAATAAGAAAAGAGAACACACGTTTTTTTATCATAGTCTGCAACAAAATAAGATGTATGCACTTTTTATAAAGGCAACAAAAGAAAAAAGGATGCTTCATTCAATATGCAATTAAGCTAGGAAGATAATGGATTGAAGAAATCAGCAATCATTAGTTGTGATTCCTGCATTTGCCTAGAGATTTTCCATGAAAAATACACCAAAAAGATGGTTGTGACTAGTGAGTAGGGACTTGCGAGGGCCAAAGAACAAAAATCAAATTCTCATTTCTAACTCAGCTGCCACTTTGTATCTAAAATTCTATAAACAAGTAAATTGCCTGGTGGTATCAGTATTTGCCATTAATGAATGTTCATGTTTCTCAAGCTCATAACAAAAAGTCTGATCCCGAAAATGATAGATCCGAGTTGAAAAATTTTGGAGGTTCACCTAATATATTGTTTAGTAGTTAGTACTGGGAAATAAGCCATAATTTTTTCAAA
The DNA here is from genome assembly GCA_025413025.1 of Ficus hispida. Lineage (NCBI taxonomy): Eukaryota > Viridiplantae > Streptophyta > Magnoliopsida > Rosales > Moraceae > Ficus > Ficus hispida. The sequence continues at coordinate 13,112,031 of CM046366.1, read as the reverse complement.
GCAAGAAGCATAAATTTCAAAAAAGTATATCCAGCGAGGCTTACTTGGCAGTCACCGGCACCAACACGAGCAAAAATGCAATCACGAACGGAAATGCTAGCTTTGTCACATGGTACGAAACAGCCAACTTGTGCCATCAGAATGTTCACACCAACCTTCAAGTACAAACAAGTAGTGGTAAATATTTTGTTCACCAGAAGTACAAATTTTAGGATCTTCCTACAAATTAAAAACACCATCTATTGTAGCATCTCGGAGATAACTAGTAGAATCTGCGATGGTTGCGGGATCTGGCATGATATGAAGTGTCTAACATGGTAAAGCTTAAATAACAGCTGTGATAGGTCAATCCTCTAGTCGATACCAGTGACCAGCAGAAACAGGAGTAATATGCTACAAGGGAATCTGCAAACAACGTAATCTTTAGAGGATAACAAATTTACCAAAATCATACCTGCCGAATAAAAGTGGATTTCCCACCCATATTAGGCCCTGTGATGATTTGGAACCAACTTTTACCCCTCACCTGATAAATAAAGAAAAATATAATGAGAAAAGTGAAAGGAATAAAACCATCGAAGTTTTGTAACAAAAGCTACTTATATTTCATTGCATTGCGTGAAACACTCACCAGCTCACAATCATTTGGTATAAAGTTCACCCAGTCCTGAGCTTCAACACAAGGGTGTCTACTCCCTTGTAATATGATATCTCCCTCATCCTGTGATGATGATAGCGTCATTTAGAATTTTCCATGAAGGGGAGAGAAAAAATTAAAGTCAACAGGTAAACTAGAAATCATTTACCGATTGAGTGATTTCTGGTCTAGTGTAAGGAGTTGGACAACTAGAAGCCAAATCAGCAAAACTAAGCAAGACATCTAACTCAGAAAGCAAACCCGCCAATGACCCGAATACCTGCATCGTTAAATATTCGTCAATCCGAATCATGAGTAACAATTAAGCATAAGAAACTTAGACAAAAAAAAAAAAGAACAACACTATCACCTCGGAGAAAGTTGACGTTGTTTGAACTACTCGGTTAACCAGTTCTTTCTGACAATTCTTGTACTCCTCAAGCATCATTTGATATTTGTCTCCCAACTTCTTAAGCTTTGTGTTCGTAAATTTCACTCCATCCTTTCTAGTTTCCAGGACAATGAATTGGGTGGTAAGCTTCTTTCTTATTTTTGGCTCTTCCTTCTTTGTAATCCTAAATACATGCCCAAATTGTGTGCCTTTATCTAATTTTAAACCCTTGTCCACTGGTAGATCAAGATCCTTGGCAGTCTGTTTATGCAAATTGCTTATTTCTCGGTCTAGTGACTCTTGTTCATCTCTCAATGCAGATAATGCCGGGTCGTAACTAGATGATATCATGTATTCTCCATTCTCAAGTTGATCAAGGTCAACAGAAGTTTCCACCAGAGCAATGAACTTATTCAAGTGTTCTTCATCAGTCAAGATCTCAAAAGAGTCCAAGTACCTTTCCTTTATCAGCGACGAAAATTGACCATTGTACTGTTCTAGAGCGCTCTTAATGTATGGAAGTCTGATGCATGACTGCATTTCAAAAAATCTTGTTAGAGACAGGACATTCAACAACGAGATACGTACACAAGGTTGAAACAAACTGCCTATTTTACGAAATCTAAACAATTAATAATCTAACTGATGAAGAAAAACCGACCACATATCATGCTAGTGAGAAAACACTCTAGATGTAGCACTTCAATATTAATACATAACAAATTCCTTCAAATCACTTTATTTTTAATCTTTTGGAATAAACATTCATATGTATGACATATAACTTACGCCAAAGATTATTCTTCACACAAAGGAAACTCGAGGGTCAAATAAATTGGAAAACGAACAATATTAATTAAGCCACTCACATAGCTCTCAAAACAAAATAAAATAAAACAAAAACAACAACAACAATGACAACTATTGAATTTGAACAAGATACTAAAACATAAACCTCAACCTGGTAAAGTTTTACAATATGATGCAAACCAGCCCTTTTCTTCTCGAGATTGCTCATCAATCGCTCAATATCTGATATTCTTTTAAGATGCTGCCTCAGATTTTGGCGGAGTGCAGGATCCTCCACAAACGCTTGTACTAAATCCAGCCTGTAATTGATTTCATTGACATCTAACAGAGGCTGTTTCAGCCACATGTTCAGCAACCGCTTTCCCATTCCAGCAGTACATGTTCGGTTCATAAGACCAAATAGACTGAAATTTTTGTTTGCATCCGTTTTGCTTTCCAGGACATTAAGTGCCCTTACTGCGGCAGAATCTAATCTCATGTAGCTGTCAAGATTGTATCTTCGCAGAGTATAATTTCCATAATTGCTCTCATCCGCCAGTAGATCTGCATAAGAGAGTAGCGCCCCTAAAGCACAAGGTGCAAAATCAAACCCAGAAACTAAATCTCGAACTGGCTCAGTAGAACCTTTGACAAGTCGACCAAGATCTTGCACCAAATCCCTTGTCTTAAACTCGGCCTTCTTTCTCTCAGTTAACATTACGCCACATCTAGTCAATGAATCATACAATGTTCTCGTTTCACTGGTTTTTCCGGTATCTGCAGGCAAAAGACATTCCTTGCAACCAAGAGCTACCAAAGCTGATTCCACATTGGTAAAGTGGCTATCATCAAGAAACTCAGCGAGCCCAAGCACTCTTTTAGTTAGATCGACATAACCTAACCCAATAGTGCAACAATTTTCTCGAAAGTTGGGTACTAGTGCAACAACAACAGGGGTATCCTGCATCTCATTGTTGGCAAATAAAATATCTTCAAAATTGCTGATATTTCCAGGAGTTCCACTTTTCACGAGTCTCCAATTTGAGCCACTACCCTCGTAGAGCTCAATAGCATGGTCGGTTCTCTCCAAGAGAAGATCACGGGCTATTGTTTCGAACATGTTTTTACTGACACTCACACTGGAGAGGCTATCTGAACCACTACCCAATTGTCGCAATGCTGTTGTTGTATGGTAGTAGGTCTTTGCAATGAAAGTTGCATTTTCTCCATGAACCGTATGGTAGTCCTGTATAGATTTTATACTTTCTTAGTACAATGACAATTCAATAATGCATGCAGAACTAAGAGGAGGGGGGGCGGGGGAGGAAGTATATGAACACGTAGCAAAAGAAAATTCTCAGATGTATGTAACAAATTGTGAGTAGTAGACAAATAAAGGAAGTGTGGAACTGCCGAATATATTAGTGGTCCAGTTTGAATTATAACTAGCATGACATGTTATTCGAGAGAGAGGATGGTTTTGCAAAGAATAATCATGCCTGAAGTTATTTGCCATCTTGCACAAAATACAATTCAAATTCAGAGGCATAAATAAAAACAAGCCAAACTCAGTTATTTCACATCACAAACAAGCATGCATACATGCACGCACCTACACATGGGTTGTGCATGAAAATTCAAAACATATCCACTTGAAGAGATGTGGAGAAAGTTTGAACATCGCATTTAGGAGACCACCACCTAAACTTCCCAATATTCTTTCCAAAAAAATTAGGAAGACTTCATAGACCAAGAGGACACCCACAAACTCAGAAGGAGGAAAGAAAAGAAGACCAATAATAAAACACGAAGGCCCATTAGGAATTTTCTGACATGCGTGGCTGTAAGAATGACATAAAGCTGTTCTGAAGTAGTACTAGAAAAACTAAAATAATAATAATAATAATAATGAAAATAACAGAGTGCATGAACTACTGAAACAAAGGAGCAAATGGTAACAATGAATGTCCAAACAGAAAGAGGAAAGACAGAGAAGAATAACGTGAAAGAAAGCTGGAATGCAACTGACCCGACGATCGAAGAATCTAATAGCTCTGGGGTCCTGAAACAGCAACAGAAAAGAATCGTAAGTATCATATAGGACCTTCAACAAAAGTTCTAAAACACTTAATTTCCACATGGACACATATACACACATCTCATTCAGAGCTTCTAGTGGGACACATATAAAAGAAAAACAATATATTAATGGCAGTAATGCCCAATCCCGTTCTTTTTAAATGTTCATTTTCTATATTTTCATTAGACCAAAGACAAGTTAGCTTAGTGCTTGATTATCACATCTGCAATCCCAGTACATGGCATCAAAGCTTCGATTTTTCCATCATAACTAATCTCTAACATCAGTATATGCCTTGGATTAATTTCAAATTTGACCCCCGAAGAATTATCTCACTTTACCCCTACAATTCAAAATGTCAGAAAAATCCCCCCCTAAGCTCTCATAAGTTGCAACTTTGATACTTCCATCATTTAAACGTCAATTTTAAACGGTTCTAATCACGTGTACTTGTCGGGTTACTCACACATGACTAAAATCATTAAAAAAATTCACCCCTTACCAACCAATCACGATAGTCATAGGTGATTAAAACCATAAAAATAATGATGTTTCAAAGAAGAAAGTACCAAATTTGCAACAACGGAGAAGCTCAGGGCTAGTTTCGTTCCATCCTGAGTTGTAAATATCAAACTTGAAATTAACCCTTTTGCCTTAGAACAAAAAAATGACTGAACCTAGTATTAACATTTCCTTCAGACGAGAACCCATCAACAGTCAAGTCTAATTTATTCCTCTCTTTCTCTCCATTTTCTTAGCAACCAAACAGGAAACTAGGGTTTTCACTCAAATTTCTCACAAGCTCAAGCCAAATGTAAAAGAGGAAAACTTGAGAGAGAAAACTTCACCTGGGGTAATCTTTTGAAGAACGATAGAAACCCTTGAGCTTGCTTGGCATCTACCGAAAAACAAAAAAAATAAAATAAAAACAAAAACAAAAACAAAACAAAACAAAAAAAAAAAGATTTTAGGTTTCATAAAAATAATCAAAATGACGATCGAGTTAAGGTTTTTTTTTGTTTTTTTTGTTTTTTTGTTTTTTTTGTTTTGGGTGCGTCTCACCTAGCTTGAGATCTGGAAGCTTGCTCTGCTCCTCAAAATTCTCATCCATGGCGGGTTTTCTGATTAGGGTTTTTTTTTTTTTTTTTTTTTTTTTTTCGAGTCTCTGAATCCTGCAACAGAACGAGTGTGTGCATATAAATATGTAAATATAATGTGTAGTGATACACTCCCAAAAATAAATAAATGGCGGGAAAGAGATGGCGGGGATATGGGGAGTTCCGCGTGGGAAGCACGCGCCTTGAGGCAATCCAAGGCCAACCCTGAAGCAACGCATCCGCGCGTGCAGGTTACGGCTGCAATTACAGTTTTAGCCCAGCCCAGAAATTGCACACGAGGCCCTCGGTCCTCAGTTTGACCAGCCACTGCTTTTTCCCGCCAATTATTCACTTATTTATTTATTATATATTTGGAAATTTTACCTAGAACTAGTGGCGAGCCGTGGCTGGCACGTGTCGTGCACGTTTAAAAAAATTGGTAAATTACATAAGAAATTAATTATATGGTTTTATAATCCCTCAAAAAAAAAATTATATGGGATTATAAGAAAACAACATGAAGTTGTAGGAAAATAATGATCGGATTTGGGTATATCTCAGAAAATAATTTTAAAAAGGATAAAATATGAAGAAAGCACAAAAAAAAAAAAGGTAAAGTCATGATAAAGCCCCTTTTATATACTCTATCGGTAGAGCTCATTTTTTAGCTATCAAGATTTAATCGAATGATTAAGATGTTATTTGTACATGATAACTATAATGTACTTTAACTCATAATATTATATACTAAAAATAAAAAATAGACATTAAAAAAAACAAAAAAAAAAAACTGGTTGAGAGGAGGGAGAGTCCGGCTCATTCACATTAGGGGTCTGGTTGGTGTCGGGGTTGAGGGGTATGGTTAGCGCCGGGGGGTGAAGGGCTTAAGCACAAGGGCGGGGGTCTGGTCGGCATCAGGGGTGGGGCGGCTCGAGTGCAGGGGGCTGAAGGGTGTAGTCAGTGTTAGGGGTTGGGGGTCTAGTCCGTGACGGGGGTTAGGGGGGCTTGAGCGTGGGGAGAGGTGTGGGTGGTCTGGTCAGCGCCAAAGGTGGGGGGTATCGGTGTCGGGGGGCAGATCTGGTTGAGGGAGTGGGGGTTCGTCGCTGGCTTCGGCGAAGAAGTCACCAGCATCAAGGAAAGGAAGCGGTTGGTCTTTTTTTTTAATTTTTTATTTATTAATCTATACTAATATGAGATAAGGTGTATAATAATTATTATACACAGACAATATTTCAGTCGTTCGATTAAATGTTAAACGGTTTAAAAATAAACTATATCGATAGAATATATAATAAGGGTTTTACCGTAGTTTTATCAAAAAAAAAAAACTCCATCACGTATTATATGAAGAATGCAGATGAAAAGATAATGAGAAAAACAATCATCAAAATGAAAAGAGAAGACCAAAAAGTGAAAAAGAAAAGGAAGGGACCAAAATAAATAAAATAAAATAAAAAAGAAAAAGAAAGAAAAAAAGTAAAGATTAGATTGAAACGTAATTAATTTCATTCTCTCGTAGACTTGCCCCTTAATCATTTATTTGCTTATTAAATGGGGAATGAGAATTTTAGTTGGTTTCACATAAGGGTCAATTGCTCGATTTACGAGCGAGGTAAATGTGATTTTGTAAAATGGCAGCTTGAAAAACACCCAAACCAGAACCACTTATTAGACACGATGAGCGAGATGGTTTTTGGTTTGCAGTTTGCGGCTACGGATTGATTTGAGTCTAAGTAGGAAAAACAATTACAAAAACATTTTAAGATATATTATTTAAAAGGTAATTTTGTGATTATGTTTTTTATATGCTTAGTTTAATAAACTTACTAATTTTTAAATTAAAAAAGATTATCAAGTATCAAACTCAATTTATATTTAAGAAAATCTCAATAACATACAATAAGAAAACGAAATAATATATATCAGAAAGATCAGTTTAAGACAAGACAAGAAAGGGCAATTGTAATGACGGTTTAGGAAAATTCGAAGTCTGCATAACAAGAGAAATAGTTTGAAATCACAATTTAGTTTGATGACATGACATAAAAACAACATGTGGGGTAGTGCGGTTTGGGCAGAGATAGTTTTGATGGTTTTTTAGTGCACCTCTCCTACATAATATAAGAAATGAAAGAAATAAATACCAATTATTACATGCTTCTTAATATTGATTTATTATTTAAAAAAAAAGAATAATTAGGGAATGTTTGGTGAATAAGTTGAGTTGAGATTTTTAAGTTTGAATAGTAATTTTTGTTGATTTTTTCAGAAAAGACAAAAAATATTTTTAGAAAAAATAAAAAACATGATAAAAAAAGTACAATGTAATTTAAAATGAGTGTATGCGAAACACTCCTAAATAACATGATTACTTTTTTAACCTTGCCGACGTGGGAACTTTTAATAAAGAAAGTCCTCTTCGGGTGAGTAGCCACTCGTCTTTCCCACACTCACCAACGCTCGAAAGAGCGAAGAGACAATTCACAAACCACCATTTTGTTAAAAAGGCTTTTTTAACCGGTTTCATTTCTCCTAATGGAAGGACTAGGTCCAGCAGTAACAAAACGACGTCGTTAAACGCGTTTGCCCTTTTCTCACCGGAGAGGAAGATCTGAACCCGACGCCAGCGAAAATGGTGCACAGCGCGTACGATTCGTTCGAGCTCCTCCGAGATTGTCCGGCCAAGATCGAGTCCGTCGAATCCTACGGCCCCAAGCTCCTCCTCGGTTGCTCCGACGGATCTCTCCGAATCTACGCCCCGGAATCCGCTGCTTCCGATTCCGACCGCTCTCCGGCGTCCGATTTCCATTCTCCGACGCAGGAGCTCCGGAAGGAGCCGTACGTTCTGGTGAAGAACATGGTTGGGTTCTCGAGGAAGCCTCTGGTTTCCATGGAGGTCCTGGAGTCGAGAGAGCTCCTTCTCTGCCTGTCGGAGTCCATTGCCGTCCACCGCCTTCCCAATCTGGAGACCATCGCCGTCCTCACCAAGGCCAAAGGCGCCAACGCGTATTCCTGGGACGATCGGCGAGGCTTCCTGTGCTTCGCTAGGCAGAAGCGGGTCTGTATTTTCCGACACGACGGTAATTCCATGAATTCGTCGGTTTTTTCTTTTTTCTTTTTTCTGGATTTTGTTCTCGTGAATCGATTAGAGAATGTTAAAAAGAAATTTGATGGATGTGGTTTGTTTAGGAGGTCGGGGATTTGTGGAGGTGAAGGAATTCGGAGTTCCGGACATGGTGAAGTCGATGTCCTGGTGTGGCGATAATATATGCTTAGGCATTAGAAGAGAATACATGATACTGAATTCTACAAATGGAGCTTTGTCGGAGATTTTTCCTTCCGGAAGGATAGCTCCTCCTTTGGTTGTTTCTCTGCCTTCTGGTCAACTCCTTCTCGGCAAGGTGTTATCTTTTTCTGGAAAAATGCTTATTGTTTTCCTTTGTTCTACAAATTCTTTGAAGTTTTGTCTATTTCTTTAGTTTTACTTTCGCAGTAGTTCTGTTGAATAAGGAAGGGGGGAAAAAAGTTCTAAAGTTTGTCCATGACAATTAGAACAATGTGTTTGTTATGGGCTTCTGGCTAGGTGGGATTTTGATTGTGTTCGGAATGATGCTGAGAAAGTTTTTGAAATTGTGCTTGGTAGTGTTTTAAGAGAGATTGGTTTGGGTATGAGAAAAAGGCGAAGTTGTGTTTGGGTATGTTTCTGAATGTATGTGTTGAGATATATAGCCATAGAAAATGAAAACGGAAATAAGAAAAACTTTCAACCATTTTCCATTTCCTTGACAAGAACTATTCACGCCATTTTTTTAATTCTTGTTTTCATTTTCAAAGCATTTGAAAGCGTTTGAAAACATGTGAAAACATTTTCGTCTTTGTGTCTCAGAAAGCATGCGAAAACATTTTCAAAAACACTTGAAAACGATACCAAACAAGAGTTTCTTGTCTTTTCCTTTATCCCATTCACGCTTTTATATCCGAGGATGGGTTGTGTAGAGTAGAATGTAACAGTTGAATTCATTTTCCTTAGGATAACATTGGAGTTTTGGTTGACCAAAATGGGAAGCTTATTCAAGATGGCAGGATTTGCTGGTCCGAGGCTCCTTCAGTTGTCATTGTTCAGAAGCCATATGCAATAGCTCTCTTACCAAGATTTGTTGAGGTAGCTCAATATTTCCCTAGAAATACGTTTTTGTTTGTTTGTTTGTTTGTATAAGAGGTTGTTTATTTGACCCCTTTTGTGCCATTAATGTTTAATAGGTTCGGTCGCTTCGAGCTCCGTACCCCTTGATACAAACTGTTGTTCTTCGAAATGTCCGACGTCTTCTCCAAAGCAACAATTCTGCAGTTGTTGCACTGGACGGTTCTGTTTATGGTCTATTCCCTGTTCCTCTTGGCGCACAGGTATATAAAATCTACTTAAAGATAAATGCTTCAAGTTACCCGCCATCTTATTGGGATATTCATTGAAAGTTATTTTATTTTTTTGCAGATTGTACAATTAACAGCCTCTGGCAATTTTGAGGAAGCTTTGGCGTTGTGTAAGCTGCTTCCACCAGAAGATGCAAACCTTAGAGCTGCAAAGGAGGGGTCAATTCATATAAGGTGAATATTTTGGCTAGCAACTATTATTTGGATACTTCTTAAGAAGTCCCTTTTACTTTTTAGTCTTTGTAGCACTAATGCAAGATCTGTTAGGTGAAGTTTCTATGCTGATTTCTGTACCTACTTTGAGCATCCACATCATATAACTTTTGGTGCATATGTCATTACATCAAACCATGATTTTTTTAGTAATTAAAGAGCAACATTTTCTTGTATCAAAAAGTAATTTTCTTGTATCAAAAAGTAATTTTACGATCAACAGATAAGCTATTCTTGTTATATGTTTTATAGTTTGTTTGAGGAGTGTGTTCCCCATGCTGCAGATTTGCTCATTATCTTTTTGATAATGGGAACTATGAAGAGGCCATGGAACATTTTTTAGCTTCTCAAGTCGATGTAACTTATGTGCTTTCTATGTATCCCTCGATCATCCTTCCAAAGACAACTTCTGTATCTGAGCCAGAGAAGTTGATGGATACATCTTGTGGTTCGCCACATCTGTCAAGAGGTTTGTCGGATATGTCGGATGATATGGAACAATTGCCCCCACCGCATCTGTTAGATTCTGATGAGAGTGTAGCACTTCAGTCCAAGAAAATGAGCCATAATACTCTCATGGCTCTTGTTAAGTTTTTACAGAAGAAGAGGTACAGTATAATTGAAAGGGCCACTGTTGAGGGAACAGAAGAGGTTGTTTTAGGCGCTGTTGGAGACAACTTTGCATCTTATGATTCTACTAGGTTTAAGAAACTAAACAAGGTAAGTTAGTAATATTACTATATTCAGGGCTTCTAATAGTTTGAGCCCCTCTCGGGACATCCGATATGGAGTGATACAGCAAAGATTAGCATGTCCCTATGAAAGGATGACATGTAAAAATCAAGGAATGGTCTTTATTTTATTCTTCTTATTTTTCTTTTCTTTTAAATAAATTTTTGCTTACTAAAAAAAAGGGCTTCCGTTTTTTTGTCCGAGCTTTGATAACTAGTTCAGAAAACATTGATTTCCTTGATGACTGTGCAAATTCAAACGAAATGCCACCTACTTATTATAAATGTTTATATCTTTATTTAGCTGTCTTGCAACAAATAAGTTTCATGAGTTGATTGTACCACTTTTTTTAAGTGCCGAATTCAGTCACTGCTCTTTGTATCAAGTAGATAAATAATTAAATATCATATTACGAAAATGCTTTTAGTGATCAAACATTTCTTTTCCTAGGGACGGGGTAACATTACCTTCAGTTCTGGTGCTAGGGAGATGGCAGCAATTCTAGATACAGCATTACTTCAAGCTCTGCTTCTTACTGGACAAACTTCAGCAGCTTTGGAGTTAGTGAAAGGTGTTAACTACTGTGATGTAAAAATATGTGAGGACATTCTCCAAAAAAACAATCATTACACTGTTTTGCTGGAACTTTACAAGAGCAATTCAATGCACCATGAAGCTCTAAAACTTTTGCATCGACTGGTAGAGGAGTCAAAATCTAGTGAAATGCCAGCTGAACTAACTAAAAAATTCAAGCCTGAATCAATTATTGAATATCTCAAGGTAATTTACTTACATTTAGTTGATGCCTTTGAAGCAAGATGTAATTAATTAAGGTTCGTCATCTTATTCTTTGAATTTGTCTATGAATTTTTTCTGCTGTTTCCAATTTGTGTTTTATAAACTGGAGGCTGGTGATACTTTATGTGGCCCACTTCCTAAGAGCTTTAAGCTTTTGGGAGAATTAGTTAACTACCTTTTTTACATTTAACCTTTCTGCATTTGTAGCGACTGATAGTCCATAGCATATGATTTTGGTTTGTTGCCAACTACTATTGGGTTTATCTTTTCTTTTATCTCGTAATTTGTAAGACTGATTCCGTTTGTGGAGCAATGTGAGATTTCTCCCTCCTGTAATGTTAAAACAAGGAATATGTCATTGCTTCAGGTCTAAAACTATCAGAGTATGACTTGAATGGTATCCAATGCAAAGACTACCTTTGTTTAAGGAATTTTTTTTTTTTTCTTTCTGAGATCTCATTGATAGCTTTCTCTTGTAGCCTCTTTGTGGGACTGAACCCATGCTTGTCCTGGAGTTTTCAATGCCTGTTCTTGAAAGTTGTCCAACACAGACAATTGAGCTCTTCCTATCAGGAAATATTCCAGCAGACTTGGTCAACTCTTATTTGAAGCAGCATGCTCCGAATATGCAGGCCACATATTTAGAGCTTATGCTTGCAATGAATGAAAATGGAATCTCTGGGAATCTTCAAAACGAGATGGTGATGAATACTTTGTCAATCATGAAAATAATTAATTACTTGCACAAGAGCTATAAGAGTTTCAGCCTTGTACTGATCAACTTGTAGGTTGCAGGTCAACATTTATCTCTCAGAAGTACTCGAATGGTACTCAGACTTGAGAGCTCAACAGATATGGGATGAGAAAACCTACTGCACGACTCGAAAGAAATTATTGTCTGCTTTGGAGGGTATCTCAGGTTATAATCCAGAGGCTTTATTAAAACATCTCCCTGTAGATGCATTATACGAGGAGCGTGCAATTTTATTGGGAAAAATGAACCAACATGAGCTTGCCTTGTCTCTGTATGTGCATAAGGTAATTTCTGCCAAATATTGACTGAACTATTTGTGTTCAATTTCGATCTTCTCTTGCTCGTGATAGTATTATCTGATCACCATTAGGTAAAGACCACCTCAGTCTGGGAGATCCCATCGACATAACTCCTTTTGATGCTTTATTCTGTCAATTTGAAGTCCTATTAATTTGTGGTGCTTTTTGGCTTATTATGGATAGAATTAATAAAATTACGTTATGAAGTCAAAATTTTCCTTTGAATTCCCATAGTTTGATTCATGGATTAATAATTATTTTGAGAGATTCGAAGTATTCTTTTTCTATTTTTTTCTCGAGAACTCTCGGTAGATTGAAGTTGCTTGCTGATAGGACTTAATGGTTAGTTAGAAAATGTTAGTTAGTTAGCTGATAGAAGGACTATAAGAGGGGAGAGAGACAGAGAAGCAGATCAAGTAGAATTTGGGACTGGTTTTGTGATTAGGGAGAGCTAGCAGACCTCTCGAATGTCTGCAAATCTATCTTGTATTGTTCTTGTTAGTAGTTTTCAATGATAAATTCCTCCATTGTTCTCTTTAATGTTCTTGGTTCCTAACACTGTCTTTTTGTAGCTTCATGTTCCTGAGCTGGCACTATCCTATTGTGATCGTCTGTATGAGTCGATGCATCATCAACCATCTGCAAGACCAGTTGGCAATATATACCTCACTCTTCTACAAATTTACCTTAATCCTAAGAGAACAACCAAAAATATAGAAACGCGAATGACAAATTTGGTATCACCTCTGACAACAAGTATTCCAAAGGTCAGCTCTGCATCATCAGTAAAAAGTAAAATTCGCTCGTCTAAGAAAATTGCTGAAATAGAGGGGGCAGAGGATATTCGAGTCAGTCTAAGTAGCACTGATAGCAGCAGGAGCGATGGAGACGCAGATGAATTTGTTGAGGAAGGAGGTTCTACTATTATGCTTGATGAGGTCCTTGATTTGTTGAGTAGAAGGTGGGATAGGATAAATGGAGCTCAGGCCCTCAAACTTTTACCAAGAGAAACCAAACTACAGGTACAGATTAAATGCATAAAAGACGTATAAGACGTAAATACTCTGATACTCGATGGATAGCCTTCTGAGAATTGGCCTCTTAGACCATTGCTTATCATGTGTTTAGTTCCCATAGGATTTGTGTATTCTTGACTTTGTTTTGCAATGTTTGTCCCGACACAAGCGCACAGATCATGAAGAATATTGTTTCTGTTCAAATTTTCAAATTTTACAATTTTGTTATGCTCTTTAAAGCTTGCTTTGTTAGAGCTAGGATAAATCAGAATGTCTGAAGGAATATAGTATCGAATGCAGAACTTGCTTCCATTCCTTGGACCTCTTCTCAAGAAATCCGGTGAAGCTTATAGAAACTTATCAGTGATCAAGAGTTTACGACATAGCGAAAACCTGCAGGTTTGTAAAAATCACTCCTGGAATTTAGTTTGGAAATGAATTACTGTCAAATCTAGATAAGAGTTTTAGCACTTGTGGCTAAGCTACATGTTTCTTTCCAGTTTCTCTTTGATGAATAGCCTCTCATACCGTATTTTTCTCGATTGGTGGTTAAACTTATCTGTGGATCAACTTTGTTTAGCCTGTTTACATGTACTCTATACTTTGTAGGCAAAATCCCTTACCTGTTATTATTGTCCAAAATTTTCTATGGAACAGGTTAAAGATGATCTCTACAACCAAAGGAAAGCGGTTTTAAAAATCACCGGTGATAGCATGTGCTCACTTTGCAACAAGAAAATAGGTACAAGCGTTTTTGCTGTCTATCCCAATGGGAAAACACTTGTGCACTTCGTTTGCTTTAGGGACTCACAGAGCATGAAAGCTGTGGGTAAAGGGTTGCCGCTAAGGAAGCGATGATGACCACAATCAACCTTCTGGTAAAAGCAATATTCTCTCCTTTTGCTTGGCTAGTTCTTCAGTCTTGTGTGTATATATATATTTATATATGAGTGGCAAGAGCAGTGATCGCTGTCGTATCAAGTCATCAAGTGGCTGAAGGCGGTTTTTCATTTAGCCATGGATCATCTTTGCATCTTTGTTTGCAGATTGTTTGGGTGGGAGTGAGTTATTCTTCTTCATTTGCTCGAGTCAATTGATTCATTTTTGTAAAGTTTTCAATATTTACAAAACCGGAGAGAAAGAGTGCATTTGATTGTAACGTCGTAGAATTCTGTTATATTTCAGCAAACTAGAGGTGTGACCAAGTAAAATTAGAACATATCATCTTGAAAACTCTTTCTGGTTCGCAACGTTGCCATTTTACCTTCCAAATCTAGAATAAGAACGTCATTAAGCCTATGTTCAGTAGATTGGAAAAGGGGAGGGAATTTGGAGAAGGTATTTTAGAGAGGAACATGAAAATCTTAGGTTGTTTGGTAGAATTGAAAATGACACAGAAGGAAGTTGTTAATCCATGCACACATAAAGCGTTACTATTTTAAACTTTGGAAAGAAAATAGAAGGGAAACATGTGACACAAAAAGTGGTATGTAAAATAACTGTTTTAATCTTAATCTAGGAATAGGACGCGATTACTTATCGGGAATCCTAAAAATAAGAAATTAATTGCATAAAAAAAGAAATTAAATTATACATAATTAAATTTTAAAATTAGATCAAAGTTGGTACTAATCTACCAAGAAATTAAGTTACTTGAGGAATTAAGTTCCCATTATACTGTTTACTTTCTAAGAAATTAGAAGGATTGATGTGATAATTATTATAGTTATAAAATTATAAATGAAAAAAAATAAATAAGAATAAGGGTATATTTGTATAGAGGTTAGTTAGTTCCTATGTTTAGGAGAATGATTTTAATTTTATAAGTAATAGGTAAGAGATAAGTTCTATCTTATTAATAAGCTTAACTCCTCGTTTTTAAGTGAGATATACGTCATTTATTTGGTATTTTTATAATACAAAAGTACGTACTTCTGTTTGACCAATTTATCTTTTCAGCTGATAGAACTAAAGCTAAAACATCTATGTTTCGTACATCATTTTAAATGTAGAAAAATTATAGTTCTACGTGGAAGCAAATGGTCCAGAACTTACCCAGAGGCCTACCTTTGGTGGAATAAGATCTCTAAGTACACTAAACACGCGACACCTGACAATAACCGGATTCCATATAATGAGATTGGCACCTATTTATACTAAAAAAAGATTGAACATTTTCTGAACTTGTGTTAGCGTTTTAGCAGGCGAGATGAAGATGAGTACTACGTTCTCATCAACCACTCCTCCTCCGCCTGGCCCTTACTCTGGATCTAAGTTGATCCACTTTCTCTACGGTGATGTGTTGGCACATTTCCGATGCTCATAGTTGAGAACTCATCATAAAGAAAGGCCGGCACATAGGATTTTAGAGAGAGGCATCACTAGGCTATCTTGTTTTTTCCCTCAAGGTGAGGACAATTAGGTAATGTACTTTTTTGTAATTAAAAATTTTCTTTATTTATTTATTTATTATTTTTTAAATCTTCACTAAACTCTTTTTCCTTTCTTCTTCTTCTTTTTTTTTTTTTTATGTCAATTTATGTTAGACACTTATTTCTAATATTTAAAAAAAAAATTTATTAAAGACACTTTGCAAATGACTCCCCAAATAAGACTAATAAACAGCATTTTCTCCACACTGCCTGTTGCCTTCGTGTAGGAAGTAAACTGGTTGTCGAATGAGGAATTAGTGAGGATCAGGATGCATCAAAATATAATATTTTAGAATTTTAAAATCTAATCAACGGTCCCATGGTCTAGTGGTCAGGACATTGGACTCTGAATCCAGTAACCCGAGTTCAAATCTCGGTGGGACCTTCTTTTCTTGTTAAAAAATTATTCTTTTTTTTTTTTTTTTTTTTTTGGGCTGTCTCTCAAGTCAAAAATTTTCATTTAAGCAAAACTGTACAACATATAAGCTATTTTTAACAGAGATTCATAGAGAGGTAAACGGAAATGAATTTATGTGTTACTATTTTTTTAAAATTCTTTGTAGTTGTCAGTCTGTAACCGCTTTTCAGAACTTGTTTAGACTACTTGACTTTAAAGCTTATTAGGACTAATAAATTCCTTAAGCTCACATGTTTCTTTAAGAGATTATAGAAAAATGATCATTTCTTTTAAAAAATCATTTTTTGATAAAATGTCCTATATTTATTTAATTTAAAAATAACACGTTTTTCAATTATTTATTGTAATAAACTATTGGATAGTCCATAAATAATTTACTGATCAAGCTCTAATAGATTATCGAATCTATTAATAATAAGTCTATCGATAATAGATTATAAAATGACTATCGTAAAATTCAATTAAAAAAAAAAGAAGAGACCTTTTCAATTAAAAAAGTAAAAGTTTGATAATATTTTTTTAAAGAGTGGTCAAAGCCGACCACCCCTTTGAATCTCACTTTTAGTGAGTGATGCTTGCGCACAATTTGAATAATTGTAGCTTTATCTGTCTTGACAACACCTGATATATATTGAAAAGTGATCAAATTCTATGGAGGAGGATAATTAGGCCTTTATACAAACCAAAAACGGAAAATGAGGCATGCATATTTTCTTACCTAATTCAGTCGTTTTTGATGCGGTCCTCAGTCGCAACTGCCCGAAAACATGGAAGAAATGTTTAGTAGATGAGAAAGAGTTGCATTAGTTAACAATATACTCTGATCTTCCTAAATTCACACATGTAAAGTAGTAATAGAGTAATTACAAAAACTCTCATTGAACCGTATTACACTTTACTCTTTCACGACGTTAACATATGTTTTTCCTGAAAATATGACGTTAACAAAAAGCTCATTTTATTAATATTTCTAGCAGAAATTGACACCTGATTGGCATATGATACGTAATTTAGAGATTTTTTTTTTTGTTAATTCGATTGCTTAAATTCTAAATTGGATTTGAACCTAAATAAAATCCAGAATCCTAATGAACACCAAAATTAATATTTGTTGAAGGGAAACAAAAAATTAAGACTAATCTAATGAAAAATATAAAAAATACTAGTTGATAAAAATTTCTCCTTGAACTATAACCTTTATAATATTTTTTTCCTCGATCTTTAAAATGTAACATCTATTTTTTTTTAAATATAATTTGTTAATAAATATACTCATTCTGTTAAAATTCCTAACGGAATGGATACATATAACAAAAATAATAATAGTTCTTGAATAATTTGGAACCAAATTACTCTTTTACCCACACCTTTTAATTTACAATTATTTTTGAAAAAAAAAAACCCTTTGATTTTCAATTCTGTATGATAAAAAAGGGAGAGGCTGTGGTAGAGCCTCTCCAGAGACCCTATTGGTAGAGCTCTTTTTTTATCCATTAGATTTTAATTGAACGGTTGATATATCATTGTTATCATAGACCTTACTCATATAAATTTTCCCACCCCAATCTTCTCCACCGCCGGCGACTTGTCCACCGCCGGCGACCCACCTCCTGCACTTTTTCCAGCTGCCAGCGTCCCTTTCTCTCTCTCTTTTCTTCTCTCTTCCCCTCTCTCTCTTCCCCACCCCAGCCCCCCAGCCCCGACGGCCTCGACCACCCCAGCCTTAGCGACCCACTCCGGCCCCAACTCCGGCCGCTGACGACCCCCCTTTCTCTTTCTCTTCCCCTTTCTCTCTCTTCTCTCTTCCTCTCTCTCTTCCCCACCCCGACTACTCCCATCCCCTCCCCTGCCCCGCCGGCCCCCAGCTGATGAGCCCCCACCTCCGGCACCCCCTCCCCCGGCCTCCCCCACCCCTGCCCCTCGCCCCGCGCCCCCGCCCCTCACCCCTCGCGAAATCGCGAAATCGATTGGGGGTAGCCGGGGTGGGGAAGAGAGAGAGAGGGGAAGAGAGAGAAAGGGGAAGAGAGATAAATTGGGTCGTCGGCGGCAGGAAAAAGTGCCGAAGGTGGGGTCTCCCGGCGTCGGGGTCGGGTCGGATGGGTCACCGGCCTCGGCGCCGGAGGTGAAAAGGTCGCCAGTGACGGAGAAGACTTGGGGTGGGAAAGTTTATATGAGGTAAAGTCTATGATAACAATGGTATATCTATAATATATCAACCGTTCGATTAAAATCTAACGGTTAAAAAAAGAGCTATACCGATAGGGTATATGGGAGAGGCTCTACCACAGCCTCTCCCGATAAAAAATGAAACGAAAATCCAAAACATTGTCATCTTCTCATTTGCTCTCGACATTGTGAGTCCCCCTCCCCTCACATTGTGTGCTTGGCACCCTGATCCCGTTGTGATGTGCGTTCTCAACCCCTGGATGCTCTATTTTGCATCCTAAATTTATCATATTGTTTAATTTACACCATAAATTTTTTCTTTTGACTATTTACACCTTAAACTTATAAATCTATAGCGATTTGTACCCTATTGATAAACGATGTTGATTTTTTAATGAAAATTAGTACTTCCCTTACATATAGATTATTCAAAGTATGAAATTTCCTTTTTAATTAATGTTAACCCACATTTATATTTGGAACAAAGTTAATTCAAACTTTTATATTTTGATAAAACTTAATTAAAATTTGGGTTGACATAGATAAACATGATTATTTATGTCATGAATTAACAACCGATGTATAAATCACATGTCAATTTCCTTCAAAAAAATTAATATTATTGTCAATGGAGTGTAAATTGCTACATATTTATGAGTTAAGTGTGCAAATTGTCAAAAATAAAAGTTCGAGTATAAATTGCACCTCTACGATGAATTTAGGGTGTACTAATATAAAGAACCCTTTTTTTTTTAATTAGGAATGAAATATTATTAATCTATTACTATTATAGAAAGCTCAAGTTTTTTACTATTCAAATTTTTGGCCTTTCTATTTGTCTTTTTGTGGGCTTTTTTCAAATTTTTTTTTTTAATTTTTGGATGAAATCAGCTGATACTTTTTACTTTTTAGTGTAAACATTCTTTACTATTATCATTTATGTTTTGGTTTGAAAAGTTTTTATTTATTTTATTTTTATTTTCACCTTATTATTATTATTATTATTATTATTATTATTATTATTATTATTATTATTTTTCATCTTTTGCTCTTAACTTTTTGAAAAAAAAAAAAAAAAAACTTCTGATTTGCTCACTTCGTTTAGAAATTTAATATCTATCTATTTTTTAAATAAAAAAAACTTGAAAAATAGTGTATATATATATATATATATGTAACAAAGTAAATTTACGTGCGAAGCATGCACATACAACTAGTATTTATGACAATATGGTTGATAGCAGTACCAGAGGTTACCCAATTTATTTTTATTTTTTTTATTTTAGCAAAAGTCCCACTTTTTGAAATTGATAACAAGGAAAAGAATCTAATCTTATTGTAACTCTTTGTAAAAGAAAAATCTATCTCCCTATCTAGCTTGTTGATATTAATGCGTCTATGGTAGAGTTGGGCTAGTCACGATATGGCGACTTGGGATGTGGGGGAAGTTGCTCTGTCTTGGGTGTTGGAAGGAAGGATAGGATGGTGGTAGAAAGATAATGGGGTTTTTTGTTTTATTTTTTATTCTATTAAATGAAATTTAAAATCTCTTTTTTTTTTTAATTAAGATGGAGGAGTAAAAAGAGTAATTAACAATTGAATTGTTTAACAACTACTATTATTTATGTGACATGCATCATTTTCATTTAAAAACCCCAATAGAAGGAGGCTTTTTTTTTTTTTTTTTTTTAAATGTTTCATTTTTTAAGGAGAATCGTGGAGATCACGTGTTGAAGATCGATGGCTACACATGTTAGGGAGAAATTTTGTAAATGATCTCTAACTACAGAAGAGAAAATTGTGGAAGCTATATAAGAGAAAATTGTCGAAACAATCTCTCAAATAAACCTGTCTATGTTTTCTGCCATCTTATTTAGATTTTTGATCCATTATATTGAGGGAGAAAGAGCCAAACAAAATTTTTGAGAAGTAATAACATAAAATTTTAAATATATTAATAAATAGCATAATCTAATTCATAACCACACAATATATATATATATATATATGAAACTATATATATAAATCGGAATATTCTAGTTGAATATTTTTGATATTCAACTAAATTATTTTCTATTTCAACTTGGATGGTTAGATGTCTTCGGCTTCAATCACCAACGTTAACGCCAGTCATTAGAATATTCTAGGTTATTCTATTAGAAAATTTTCTATTTTCAACATAGATGGTCAGATTTTTCCAGCTTCAGCTGCCGATGTTGGTTGTTGAAATATTTTAGTAGAATAATTTAAGTATTCTACTAGAAGATTTTGTATATTCTACTAAAAACTTTTTAATTATCAACATAGATGGTTGAATGTCTCCAGTTCAAGTACTTAACGCCGATCACGAGAATATTCTAGTAAAATACGAGTTTAATACCCGTGCATTGTACGGGAAAGAAAGAAAGAAATAAATAAATAAATGAGTATTATATAATAAAAATAGTTTATTAAGTTAAATATTATAATTATAATTAGTATAATTTTTTTAAAAAAATCTTTTTCAATAATTAATATGTAAAATCAAAATGATAATAATACTAACAATAATAAAAACGAAAATAAAAGGAAAAAGATTAAATTTTTTTTTCCAATTATAGTCATTTAAACGGAAAAAATTAAAACAGAAATAATAAATTAAACAAAAAATTTGAAAATTTAACAGCAAAAAAAAATTTAAATAAACATAATTAAAAAAAGTAGAAATAACTAATTAAATTTATAAATAAAAACAAAAATATGTTTCATATTTAATAAATTTAATTTTAGAGTATAATATTAATAACAACATTTATAATAATCTACTTAATAAATAAATAGAAAAATATATTACATATTTAATAAATCTAATTTAAAAAAAATATTTATATATAAAATCTATAATAATTTGGGTAGAATTATTATAAATATATGTTTCTATAATAAAATTTTATCACAGGGAAAGAAAAACAAAAAAAAAAAAAGAACAAAAATTTATATCTACCTATCTTATTCTAAATTTATATTTACAAATTTTCATTGGATATTTTTTAATTTAAATTTTTAATTACTATTTGATTTTTTCATATTATAATTTAATTATGTTAATTTAATTTTTAAATAAGTTAATTTAGTTCCATTTTTTTATGTAAATTTTTAAAAATTTAACATTTTATAATTTCTAGATATTATTTTATTTATGCAGTTTTATTATACGCAAAATTAATTGAATAAAATATTATTTTTTAATTAATAGTTTTATTTATTTAGTTTTTTTTTTGGTTGCTATGTATGATATTGTTTTATTAAAAAATTTATTTACTTGTTAAATTACATTTTTTTATTATGTTAACTCTTGTTTATTTTTTTGGCCCACTAAATTTTTTTCAATTGAGTATTTTGTAATTCCTATATGTTTTTTTTTTTTTTGTCTCTAAAATTTTTTCAATCGACTATTTTGTATTTTTTATATATTGTTATATTCATGTAGTGTTATTTTACATATTTAAAATTAATTGGAGTAAATTATTTTAACTTTCTTGATATATATGTTAGTAATTATAAACTTTTTATCATTTGTTGTAACCATACAATTCCGTACGGATGGGGAAAATTTTTTGCTCAAAATTTACTTGTTGCTAATATATAATAATTTAGCAAAATTTAAATTTTTGTTTTATGAGAACTTAGATTTATTTGATTACATAATCAATAAATTATGTTTAGTTATGTTCTTAAACAACATATGAATTTATACTCAATAAAAAAATTTAATATACATTAATAAAAAAAAACCTAATTCACTAAATTGTTAAGTAGTGCAACTTTTTTTTTTTTTTTTCCGAAGGCCTCCACTTTTTTGACAGATTTATTCTGTTTAATAAAATTGCATTAATAATCTTATACTAATTAACCATTAAATATTATACAGGAAAAAAAAATTTATCCATACAAATAAAAACTATGGAATTACATAATAAAAAAAGTTAAACCATATAATTAAAATTATAATAATTTCTAATCATAAAACTATTTAAATACATAAATTCTTATAATAAATCTAAATATTACAACAATATACTGAAAAGGAAAAAAGCTCCCCGGGTAATTGGGGGAAAAAAAAAAGGCAAGGAAAAAATCAAAGTATAGAACAACAAACTAAATAGGAATAATAACAATAATGAAAAAACAGAAAATTAAATGTGCATTATACTTTATCATATACACTAATCTAAATACATAACTAAATATATAGATATACATAAACATATATACAATAAAAAATAACATAAAAATTTTTATAAAATATTTTATACTATGCTCAGATCTCATTAATATTATCTATTAATGATAGCCATAATACAATTCAACATCATCTTTGATAACTACCAAGTATGATGATCGGGAGTGTGTCCAAAAAAAAAAAAAAAAGAGGCAAGCCTTATAATGCTCTGACCAAACAGAGAAAGCAAAAGGGAAAAACGGTGATGATAGATAAAAAAGGGAAAAAAAAACTTTTAAAATATTACAATAATATGAAAATAGCAATATATAATGAATACTATTATATGGTGACAAAAACAAAATGAACACAAATCCCAAACACCCACGGCAACAGTAAAGATGGTCAAATAGTATATGTAACATATGCAATCAATAATACCATATTCAGCATCATATATCAAATCAAAGAAGAAATCTGGTATATGCATTATTGTATAATTAAGTAGAGATCATCATAGCATATAAAAATTCTGATCCAAAAGTTTTTCTTAAAAATAATTACACCAACAGAACACGGAAATCAGAATAGGAGAAAGAGAAATTAAAAAAAAAAAAAAGAAAGAAAGAAGGAACACAATACAAAACAGTCAAGTTATCACATATAACATAATCATGTAACTTATATCAATAATATTTATAGAACATTTATACATAAGAGAAAAATAATTGTATACAGTGTGAGAACATAAAACGGCAAATAAAAAAAAGGAGGCACAAAAACAAAAAACGGAAGGGAAAAAAAACATGGTAAAAAAAATTAAATCTATTTACAATATCATCATCATAATAATAAACATAATAACATAATATATAAATTAATAGGAAAACCGAGAAACAAAGTATTAACAATATACAAAATGAAAACAGCAATCAAGACTAATTAAAAATCTTAAATAAAAATAGTACCTGGATAACAGAGCAGGTTTGGACAAAAGCCAATTAAGATTCAAAGCAAAGCACATAGCAGATTTGGATAGAAGCCAATTAAGATTCAAAGCAAAGCACATAAGAGAATTTCACAAAAGCATTAATAGTGAAGGAAATGGGTGAACCAATAAATGAACATAATTTATTTTATAAAATAGAGCAAAGCAAATGAAAAGAGTCGGTGGAAGAGAGAGTGGAAATTTTTTTTGGAGATAACAGATAAGAGAAAAAATTTTAAGATAATTTATTGCATTAATAACAAAGGTGCAGCCGGAAAAAAAATCTCAGTTAAAGTAATGATGAACAGTAACCCACAGGCTTCTAACAAATCATAAAATTACAATAAAAAAAAAAAAACAGATAATATAAAAGCATTAAATGTCAAAGACAGATTTTAGAAATTGTTATCATAAGCAGATAACTAAAGAGGACAAAAGTTTAAGAATTCGTTCGAATCTAACTAAATCATCATATACCACATTTACTAAATTTCTCACCAAATACTTAAAACAAAGTAAAAAATCATGATAATTAAACATCACATACACTAAGCCAATTATATCAGAATTGTAAAGAAAGTCAACAAAATATTACCTGGGGAGAAAAAGGGCTAAAAATTACAGATTTAGAAATCAACAGACAAAAAATCCTCAATGTTCCTTTCCATACATGCATTTGTCCATTTTCTCACCAAAAACTGTACCGAAAGAAAAAAAAAACCGGAAAAAATCCCACAAAAAAATTAGGGTTCTAAAACCAAAAACCCCAAAATCTTAGCCAAAAAAGAAAAATCCTACAAAAACAATAATGAAGTACAAAACAACAGAATAAAGATTAGAATCTACACTTTCAACATTAAAAACATTTCCCAAAAAAAAAAAAATTACCAACATTCAAAAATTAGGGTTCGGAGATAGGGAGGAAAAAAATCAAAAATCAAAACTTACCATTCCGAAAAAATGAAATAAAGAAAACCCAGTAGAAAAAATCATTCAAAAGTTTCCAAAACAAAAAAGATTTCCAAAAAAAAAAAAAATCCAAGAACAATGAACAAAAATGAAACTTCCAAATCTGGAGAGAACAAACACAACCAAACCAAAAAAACTATCAACAATACAAACTAAAACCAAGAAACAAAGAACAACCGACCGAGAGTCCAAAATAACCCCAAAATCTAGGGTTTGCACGCCAAAAGTTCAAAGAAGAAGAAGAGAGAGAGAACCAGAGCGGTGGAGACAGAGAAAGGCAAAACATAAAACATAGAGAGAGAAAATGAAGGAGCATAATCGGCGGTGAGAAGTAGAAGACAAAGGGGAAAATAGAGTTTGGAGAGCAAAAGTTCGAAAAAGGAGAGAGAGAGAGACAGAACAGTAGAGAAAGAGAAAGGCAGAACCAAAAAATTAGAGAGAGAAAATGGAAGACATAATGGGCAGTGGAAGGAAGAAGAAAAGAGAAAAAGAGGATTTCAATGGGAAAAGAGGAGCACATTTAGCAGTGAGAGGTAGAAGAGAAAGAGGAAAATAGGGTTTGGAGAGCAAAAGCTCGAAGAAGGAGGGAGAGAGAGACAGAACAGTAAAGAGAGAAAGAGGGAAAACTAAAAAATTAGAGAGAGAAAATTGAAACACATAATGGGCGGTGCACAGAAGAAGAAAAGAGAGAAAGAGAGTTTTGAGGGCAAATTCATCAATCCACTATGGGATAACCAACCGACAGGCAAACGAAGGAGGGCAATAGCATAATTGCACTGTACAGTACTGTGCGATACTGTAACTGAAACTCCATAAACAAAAAAAAAGGGGAAAAACACTGTTCAAAACTGTAGAAAGAACAGTAAAATTCTCCTTCATTTTAGTATAATAGTATAATTTTGAGTATTCTATTAGAATGTTTTCTATTTTCAATTTGATGGCGGAGGTCTTCGGCTCCGTCACCGATACTGGTCGCTGGAGAGATTTTGTTTTTTGGATTTTGACAGAATATACATAATATTTCGTATATTTTTGGATTTCAACTAAGATTATTAGAATACTTATTGGATTCTACAAAATACGTTTTTGATTCTATTAGAATACTTTTTAAATTTTATTAGAGTACTTTTTGAATTTTATTATAATATTTGTTGATGCCAAAAATGTATTCGGCAACAACACTCAAAGTGGTCGGGTGGTCGGGTCAGGTTCGGTCTGACAACAACACCTGAAGTGGTCGGGTGGTCTGGTCAAGACCGATCAGTCGCTCCGCCGTCGGTCACCTGCGAAAGGGAAGCACCTCGGAATGATGGGGACACCGGTGTGGTATCTACCAAGGGCACTCCGATGCTTAAGTCAGTTGGGGAACTGATGAGCAAAGGGAGAGGCAGAGCTTTTACAAGGCAAGAATGACCATACCTGGATTTGTGGACTCTTCTTTTATTTATAGGCGCCTCTCGCGGATCTGGGTGCTCGGGACAACCTGGCCGGGTCGGCTACCTAGGGCATTCGGCAGATGACTAGGTCTTAGGCTGGCGGATGCCGTTAGTCCAACGGACTGGCGTTACGTGTCCCGGTCAGAGTAGGTGGCGGCGGGTAGCGATGTGACGTATTGCAGGAGTAGGTGGAAGGCGCATGCGGTGGATGGGTACAGTGACAGGACTTGTGTCAACGTTGGCGACAGGGGGAGTGTGGGCCCGGGGGACTCCTACTAGTCCTGGGCACATTCCCCGAGATAGTGTGCTCGGAGCACAATCTGGTTCGAGTACTCGGGTCATCCTGGTTGGCCGTACTCGGTGTCTGGTCGGCCATACTCGAGTCATCAGCGCCTTGGTCGGTCGTACTCGGCGTCTTGTCGGCCATACTCGAGTCACCGGTGCCCTGGTCGGCCGTACGCGGGTCACCTGGTTGGCCGTACTCGAGTCATCGGCGCCTTGGTCGGCCGTACTCGGCATCTGGTCGGCCGTACTCGAGCCACCGGTGTCCTGGTCAGCCGTACTCAGCATCTGGTCCGCCGTACCCGGGTCACCGGCATTCAATCTGGGTGGTCAGATGCTTTCATATTAACGAGATAGTCGAAAGTGGTACTTTATAATCGGAGCAGATCACGACATCATCAACATTTTTAATATTTAACTAGAACAAAATTACGTCAATAGTAACGAAAAGATACAAAGTTATTACACATACAAATACACCTGATTACAACAAATCTTTCATTTTCCCCGGAGCAAATTCCAGTCAGTAAAGAATCCCAACCGAAAAAGAAAGCTAAAAACAGCAAGGTGACAATAGTAGCTAAAAATTACGTATCATATTTTAGGAGCAAAAGAAAAGTGAGAAATTTCCTTGAGAATCAATACATACACTATTCACATAATGCAAAAAGTGTTACAATCAATTCCCATCGACATTTAAAACTGGCAAACTCTAAGATGAATTGCTGTTCAAACAAAATGTTTGGCGACCAACAAAAGTCTCCCCAAAAAAAAAAAAAAAAAAAAAAAAAAGGAAAAAAGGAAAAAATCTACGTCATATTGAGATTTTAACCTCAATAACTTCATAACGTTTCTATTCTTTCCCTCTCCTCTAATGCGTTCTTGGCAGGTGGGAAACGTTGGAGAGATCATTTAACAAATTGAATCAATACTAAGTCGGTGTTTGAATAAAACAGAAGCAGATTTCATTCCATTAAATATTCCAAGAAACACAAGCCATAAGCCTTCTTATATACTATATAGACTAATTATTAATCAACAACGATACAAAATTATCAAATATAAAAAGCCATTATCAATTAAAACAAAAACGTTATTGTTTTTCCTATAATTCCTCTGTCACAATTAATTCTCCTCTACACAGTAGCCCAACCATTAATTCATGGGCACAAATAGCATCCATACAAATCCAATATCACCATAACTCACTAGTCCGCCAACAGGACTCGCCTGAGTCCGTCCACTTGTGCCCCCCACTAACATCACCACCAAACATCAAAAGCTACCATACAAAAAGTTCAGTCAACAGCAATAATAGCCATGCCCAATCTATCAAAACCAAGATCTGTTGCCATCCATGGAGATCTGGCCGTCGAGGACCTTCGTCGTTGCGCGAGGAGCATCAAACTCAGATCGACACCGATCCAAGAAAGATCCGTCGACATTCATGGAGGTTCGATCGTCGGAGATCTACGATGTTGCGGGAAGATCTATTACTGTGAGTCGACGAGACCTCCATTTCCAAAACGAAGCAAAGAATTTCATGATTCACTCCGCTACCATACGATCATAGATATTTGCACAATTTCGACGACCATTGACAGGATCTACGCGCGAGAAGAGAACGAGCATGAGATAGAGAGGTCGTCCTCGCCGGCGACGACCAGAGGCGAGCTGATTTTCTAATAGAAAAGCGAGGTTCATGGCTTCGTGAATCACCGGCGTAGAAACAGGGACTGAGAGAGAGGAGAGAGAAAGAGAGATAGAGAAAGAAAGAAAGATGAGATCAAAGAGAGGTACATATAATAAAGAAGAGATAAATTATAAGAATATATATGGACAAAAAAGACAATACATCAATCAGAAAAATAAGATAATAAATTTAGAAGATAAAAAAATTCAAAAGCATGTCAGAGAAGTACAGCAGGGAAAAAAGATGGCAAAGTTTTTCATGGAGGGGGTAAAAAAACCGAGGTGATTATTTGAGTAATTTTTTAAAAAATTAAGAGATAATTTATGTGTCTTTTTATTTTTATTTTTTTAATAATATTATGATATATTATTTAAATATATATTTAATTATAATATTTTATTAAATTAATAAAAAAATATATTAATTACACATGAATTATATTATTATTGGAGGAATCCGAAAGGAAAGGAGGATATAAATAAAGAGATATATGAGTTAAATGGGCTTTATAAAGCTTCAAAGGGGCTCAAAAACGGGCCTAATCAAGTGGGCCTTTTATTTTAAGCCCAAGCAGGAGCCTAAAAAGGCCCAGCTATTTTCTTTTTCCCGCCAATTATCCATTTATGTTATGATCAGATAATATATAAATTTAAAAATACAAATACGTAAGTTACAAATAAAATTATACACGTGATGATTAATGTCGCTTTCAAAGATTCCAAGGCTAAAAATTTCCGTACAAAGAAGAAAAGTAAGAAGCATGGAAGGAAGAAATGAGTCGCCGATGGATTCAAAATTTCTGGAGCAGAGCAAAGATTAAAATCCCGAGCTCAGATCAAGGTAAAACCCTAGCTCCTACCTCTTTCATTCGCTTTAATTTCTCTTTTCCTTTCTCTCAAATTCTCGACTAAATTTCAGCCGAATCGACGAAAACATGAATTGATACGAGGGAATTTTTTTTTTTTTTTTTTTTTTCCAATCTGTTTGGTCTGGCGAGAATTCGAAAATTGGATTACTGGGGAAAATTTTGGTCACGAGATCTTGCCCTAAGTTGACGCAAAATGAAATTAATTCCAGGCTAAATTTTTTTTTTTGGCCAGATCTGATACTATTTTCACAGGAAAAGCTAGTCTAAATACACACACACACACACACACAAATATACGTATACGCTGTAAAGCTTCAAATAGTTAAGCATATTATACATATTATATCTGATTAGCTATATCGGTACTGTAGTTATAGTCAACTTGTTATGCATTTGTTTATTTATTTTGGGAAATAATTCATGGTGTCCTTGTGTTCGGGTGAGATAGTTTTCTTCAGGGAAGTTTGTCCGCGATTTGAAGCATTTATTAATAATTATTATTTTAATTTCTTCGTGCAACTATAGAATTCTTTTCACAACCCCCCCCCCCCCCCACACACACACACACATATATATATTGCTGGAAAACCTGTTATTGTATTTTTCATTTATTTAGAACTTTGCATCTTTGGAAATTTTACAAAGATTTTAGATGTTTGTATGACATAAGTAGGTATACAATACAAATGAATATATTTATACATATATATATGTGTGTGTTTATGTCATTGTGGTAATAGGCGGGTTGGTAGGATACCCATTCTTCTCGCATATGGCTTGGTTTGAGTCACTCTTCCCATGTTGGTTGAGATATATGGTAAGAAATATGTAACATATATATCACACAGAGTTTTCGAGACTTCAAGGTTATTTGAGGACTTGGGCCTTTTATAATCTTTTTATAAATACATATGTGTGTGTTTATAACAATTTGTTCTGTGTTTTCAATTTAGCTGTAATCTATTTTGGTCTTCTCAAGGAAGATGAGACTTTCCATCCATTAATAGCATGATGGTGAGTATTTGGTGATCTTCGTTTCCTCACTTATTAAGGACAGGCACTTACTCTCTCTTGAATTCTTGATTCTTCATGATGAGATGATCTTTTTGGAAAACTTAATTGCTCTTGTGGTAATTTATGCCGACCATCTTATTCAGATCATAGGAAATGCGCATCATGTAGCTCTATATATATGCATTCAAAATCTTACAAGGGCAATTTTTTTACATAT
This sequence comes from Ficus hispida, assembly GCA_025413025.1. Classification (NCBI taxonomy): domain Eukaryota; kingdom Viridiplantae; phylum Streptophyta; class Magnoliopsida; order Rosales; family Moraceae; genus Ficus; species Ficus hispida. The sequence continues at coordinate 13,082,110 of CM046366.1, read as the reverse complement.
ATACATATAATTATATAACCATTTGGCATAAACAAACTGCCAATTGTGTTGATCTGTCTCTGGATAAGATTATATAATTTGACAAAGCCACCTCATTTTGACCTACCACCAAGATATTGCTACAAAGTTCAAAAGACGAAAATCATAAGGGAGGTGGCTTTTTTTTATTTTTTATTTTTAACTCGACACGGTTATGAGTACGACCGGCGGTGTGATAGGCACTCAGCCCTTTTGATTTTCAAGGGGACGTCGTGAGCGCACTGGACACCACGCGATTTGCAGTAGCTTTGTTTTTGCTTAAACATTAAGGAGGTAGCTCAATAAAAGCCCAGCAAGCCCTTGGTTTGAGAATGAAAACGTTTAACCCCGCAGCAGATTAGCATATGCTAGATCCCATATCCCAATTTTCAGATAAAGTTCGTTGCTCAGATCCTATATATATATATATATATATATATATGCATGTATGTATGTATGTATACACCTGTGATATATATACCGCAAACAACTTTTTCCACTAGTTCTTGTTGGACTAGGCGTGAATCTAAATTGCATACAGAAAGTTGGTCGTTTCACTTCCAGTGAGAAAGTAGGCATTTTATTCTCAATTTCTCACCAACTTTGAGCTTTATTGATTTTCTACTGGTGGTGGTATCTAGTATTGAGTTGTGCTGATAAACGCGTCCTTCAGCACCATAATTGTAATAATTGCTCTTACTTTTCCAACTCGATAAATTGATTACGCCACTCATATGTTGGGACAATTTCATTCAATCATTTCAGCCTAAATACCAGCTTAAAAAAAGAAAAGAAAAAAAAAAAAAAAAGAAAGCTAATTGTTATCTTTATGATATTTTTCTTGCGGCCAACAAAAAAGCAGTGAGAGTATTTGATCAGAAGAACAAGGGAGTGTAAATGAGCTTTGATAGGAACATCTATACGTGTTGCCGTTGACGCACTAAATCCGAGTTGACAAGTTTTCACCATTAACAATGCTCAAAAACGACAGTCAAAAGGAAAATATAATAAATCATGGGTTGATTAGTTTATTTCCAGAAAATTAACTAGCTCTACTGAGCTTGGAGTCATGAACAACCTGCGACATGAAATACTAGTTGTTTACACCAGAATTTTAGCCATGAAGTCCGGGCATGGCAAGCAGCTAGGTCAAGGACCTTGAGGTAAAGATTTTATTGAAATAATTTATGTTTGTTTGGACAATAAAAGACACTAGTGGATTTTTTTATTTTTGGGGGGGGGGCGGGTCGGGTGGGGGTGGGGGGCTGGGATTGTGGGGTGGCGTGGTGGGGAACGGAAGGAGAAACATGTGCGGGAGAAAATAGAATGCATGGATGATGTTTAACGACCGAACTGATTATGACCAGTCATTTTTGGACCTATATATATATATATTTCACCCCATCTTCTTGCTAACTAGTCCAAACTAAAATGACAGCTCAACAGCTAAGGAATCTCTTTTGTATTACTATTTTTAAGCTTGGGAAGGCGACAAACAAATTTAATCAGAGCAGAACAAAAAAAAAGGGTACATTTATTTAGATATATCACAAGAAACCCAACAATACAACCAAATATATGTATATATATATACATACATGTATTAAAAGGGGAAAATCATGATATAAAGATACAAGCGTAAGAAAATTTATATTGTACTGATATGCCAATTATTTTACCAAAATCCATTTATTAGAAACAAAGGTCTCGACAATATTACCAGAAAGAGCACAAGTGGAAAGGTCCAGTGAAATGTGAAATGGCAATATATCTTTGGGATTTATATTTAAATAGTTTTTTTTTTACAAAATTTTTAACAAATGATCAAAGATTTTAAAAATTAATTAAAAGGCTTTTTTCTTCTAAATCGATTAATCAATTATCATAAATGATCAATCAGTGATTGAACACATGATAGTTAATCAGTGATTAATTTATGATTAATCACTGATTAACTATAATATAAATCATTAAATTTCATAGTAAATAATTGATTGACCATTAGTAAATCACCAAATTTTATAGTCAAGCATTAATTAACTATTAATCAATCACTAATCGACTAAATCTGAAAAATGACAAACAGTCATTTTCCTAAATTAAATAAAAAATCGGACCATCTATTAGATTGACGGATTAAAAAACGTCACCCAACCAAATTGTCCTATTTCTTTTTTGGACTCTAAGGGCATGTTTACTTTATACCAAAGGGAAAGAGAAAGTAAGTAGTAATTCCCTTTGCCTATTAATCATGTGTTTACTTACAAAATAAGGAATGAAAACTTAATAGGCTCCACACAATATATGATGAAATGAATAAGGGAATATCAATCCTTACATATCTCTTTAGTATTGATTCCTTATCAAAGGGAATAGATACAAAATTTACTTATATACTGTTAATATGTTTCTATGTGCTAATGTTTTTTAATTATGTAAAATGATGTTTTAGTAATTATATTAATAAGATTAATATTACTAATGTTAGTAAACACAGTAAAAAGAATATGATTGTTTCCCTTTACATCATCCAATAGACAAGTAAATACTAGAAAAGAAATCAATGATTGTCATTCCTGTTTTTTTACTTTACTTTTCAATTTCATTACCTTTCCCATTATATTATTTTATAGTTTAATAAACATGCCCTAAAAATAAGGGAATAGTCCACTGCACAACAGTCGTAAAAGTGTGATGGCTATAAATCTTTTATATTGATTAATTTAATTTTATTTGTTTTTAAAATTAGTTTTATGTAACTTTACGTTCAAATAACATGTATCAACATAATTAGTTACATTAACGATCTTAGTGTTACATGTTCTAGCCTTGTATTACAAGTGAGCATCTTTCGTAACCATGTGACATGAAATTTTCAGTAGAACACAAGAAAAAGTTGTTTCATTTATGTCATATATACTTGTCACAGATGTTAAAAAATTCAACCAACCAAGAGATTTTGTGCAAATAACGGAAACTAGATAAGGCTGGTCTAGTTGTCTAGAACAAGTTGAAGAACCAAATATCATTCAAGGAAAGAAAGAAATTATGTTCATAGGACAAAAAATTTCAAGAATCAAGTAACAGTACTTAGTCAAAGAAGCACCATTTTGACAATGTTGTAAAATAACCTATATAATATTACATTCCTTGGAAAAGAAATTGTATGGCCTTTACATGTATAATAATAAAAAAGTTGCCCATAATCCTATCGAACTCTAGAAAATTTTGTTTTTTTGGTGGAAACTATAAAATTTTGTTGCAACTCTGGAATATGTAGTACCAAATTCTTATTATTTATTTATTTATTTATTTGTTTGCCGAATAACTTTTTATTATGTGTTTAAAGTGACTAGTTTAAATCGAGAAAATGCATTATTTGTACTACCTTTGGAGTATGGCGCTAATTTACCATTGTTCAAATAGTATCAAGAGCTGCAAACGAGTTCTGCCTCTAAAAGACTGAGGAGCTCGCATTTACACACACACACACAAACATATAAATGTATAAGACATGTTTGGTAGAGTTATTTTGGAAGCTATTTTTAGCTTCTTAGGTCTAAAACCTGCTTTCGTAAATAGGTTTGGATGATTTGTCAGAAGATCTTTTAGTCTGAAGCTTTAGAATAATTTCCTGTAAAGTAAAAAAATGTAACATCCGGTAAAATATTTTCTAAATAAACTATAAAACTTGTAATAAAGTTTAAATTGGAAATTAGAAGTCTTCATTTTAGCATTTTTCTTTCATTAAAAAACTCTAAAAATCATTTTATTCTCATGAGCTTTTTTATTCTAAATACTTACTGAAAACCCATAACTTTAGCTTTCTTTCGTCTATTAGCTTAAAACAAAAGCAAAAGCTATATGGAATAGACTCATATATATATTTTGTGTGTGTGTGTGTTATAAGATTATAGGGCTTTAGTTTGTGTTGAAACGTTCAAGTCAGTAAGTGATTTTTTTGTGCAAGCAAATGCTACCGGACAGTTAGAACAATTCAAACTCTAAAAGATTGAGGAGCTCGCATTTACACACACACACACAAACTTATAAATGTATAAGACATGTTTGGTAGAGTTTTTTTGGAAGTTATTTTTAGCTTCTTAGGTCTAAAACCTGTTTTCGTAAGTAGGTTTGGATAATTTGTCAGAAGATCTTTTAGTCAAAAGCTTTAAAATAACTTCCTGTAAAAGTAAAAAAATGTAACATCCGGTAAAATGTTTTCTAAATAAACTATAAAACTTGTAATAAAGTTTAAATTGAAAATTAGAAGCCTCATTTTAGTATTTTCTTTCATTAAAAAACTCTAAAAATCATTTTGATCTCATGAGCTTTTTTATTCTAAATACTTACTGAAAATCACAACTTTAGCTTTCCTTCGTCTATTAGCTTAAAACAAAGCAAAAGCTATGTGGAATAGACTCATATATTTGTGTGTGTGTGTGTGTTATAAGATTATAGGACTTTAGTTTCTGTTGAAACGTTCAAGTCAGTAAGTGATTTTTTTGTGCAAGCAAATGCTACCGGACAGTTAGAACAATTCAATATCATAATCTTTCACTTTCCATGGTACAGAAAATTTGCATGAAGTGATGAACCCAAAAAAAAAAAAAAAAAAAAAGGGGACCCAAATGATGACCAGACAGTTACCTAACTCCCTTTTTTTTTTTTTTTTTGGTTAAACATATTATACACATTTTAATTTGCTTGTAACAATATCCAAAAAAAAAAAAAAAACATGAGTGTGAACCATCATTTGGGCGATCTATTTTCAGCTACTTTTCAGTAGTTGGGGTCAAATATATACCCCTGAAGAGAGTGAGCACTTTTGGTCATGTACGTTAGCAATTAGGCTAAGTATGTTTGATTGTTTTTGGGCATGCATGTATGATGTAACGATTTCATTAATTAGGCTATATATGTTCCCTTTTATTTTTTTATTAATGTTTTAATATTAATTTTTTAATTTATTTTTTTTGGCTAAAGAGGGGTATGTGTTTGATTGTTTTGTCAATCCAACATATGCCATACACATCTATTTGATTGGATCTATTTGTGTATCCTATCTATTTATACATCAAATCCTCTCTCAACCACAATGTCGCCTTGGACACATCAATACAACCACATACACATACATACTATATATTTTATAGCTGTTTCCTTTTTAAACATAGGATGTTTGCTTAAATATAAGCAAGGTGAAGATAAATTATGTACATATACACATCTTCCCAAAATTGGGCCAAAATTAAGGGCTTTCCAGATATTTATTATGGGTCACGTCAAGAAAAATAATAGCTTTCAGCTAGATGAAACAAATAGTTTTAGTGCCATCAAATTACGTCAATGCACACTCTAAATAAGATACTTTATGTCACACCAATAAGTCATTTTAAACTAGATAATCGTGGTCGTTTCAGCTTAATTAATATCTTCCACATATCCCAGTCGGGACATCCTATACCAATGAACTAACAATATATATATATATATATATATGTTGCATATATACACAAAAAAATAATTATCATATAATTATATACACATGCGTGACTAACGATTTTTTTAACTAGTATTTGTAAATATCACTCAGGAATGTCATATAAAGGATTGAGTCATAACTCACATCTGAAAAGTAAACTCCAAATATGTCTCCTTAAAATTCTTTTAGTCAAAATCCTGTAAAAAAAAATATTTTAAAAAATATACATATTTACCTAGAAAGTCGTTAAAAAAATACATATTTACCTAGAAAGAAAATACATACTTACTTAAAAAGAAAAAATACATATTGACCTAGAAAGAGTAAGTGTGCGAATGAAGAGTATATATATGTGTGTGTGAATGAACTAACTGTATATATGACATACATAAGTATATGAATGAACTATATATATACTACATAACAAATTAATATAATATATACAAACATATATGTACTTAAGGTTTCTTTTTTTTAAACTAGTATATGTATATATAATATGAGGAATTTATCCCTTTCATCCCTCTATACTTACACAGACGGGAAAATACACACACACACACACACACACACACATATATATATAAATTATGAGGGTATCCTAATAAGTAGGTCCACACTATTCGATTGGTCCTCCAAAAATGCCTGGTTGGATATCATAATCAATAAAGATATTCTCAGTAGCTAGCACAACGGATAAAAAGCAACAATGGATTTTTGCCCTCCCCCATGATCTAAATTTAAACCTTTGCAACGCTTTAAAATTAAATTTTGGAAAAGTAAAAATAAAAAAAATTCCATCAAAACTTCATCACTAACAAACACAATGAATAGCATTATTGTAGTATATTATATAGCATTTTTAAGAAAATAATTGAAATAAAAAAGATGATTTTAAAATATTTAAAATAAATAACAAATTTATCGGTAAATAAAAAATTTACTAGATAAATGACATACTTACAAAATGTTATAAACATCATTACTTGATAGATCTAACGTAACTTGATCATTTACATGGTAACTGTGCTATTCACTTCTTTCTTCTAAGATTTTAGCTTGCTAGGAAATTAGACTCCTCGTAGTTATCTTAGGGTACATGCAGGAAAACAAATAATGTATAATAAAAATTAAGGAAAACTATTTTATCTACATAATAGCGTAGAGAAGAAAAGATCAAGCCCCCAATCTTGCCATATTGGGTAAATAATTCATCCCCTAAAAACTACAGATACGAAATCTGTGAAATAGTAAAAAACCTTGTAAATAAAATAAGTGACTTTTTTTCTCTAGATGGGTATGTATAGACTTTTTTTTTTTTTGGTATAGTCTTTCTATTAAGCTTTTGTTAATTTCGACCACAGAATGGAATTTAATACACACTAGTAGTACTATAGCTAGGGCATAAAACTCCGCCAAAATAATTAAAGAAAAAGAAAAAATTACTTGCGTCATGAGCATGACTTTAGTTTTTTTTTTTTTTTTTTTTTTTTTTGGTAATATGCTCTCTATCTCATCGTCACGCACTCTCCAATATATATATGTTGTTGTTGTACATTCATCACCCCTATCCTCATATGTTGTAGTCAGCAGTAGTTATCTACTCCTCTGAAAGCAACTTAATTGGTACAATCCCCAGCATTGCCAATATTATCATGTGGTCCTTGTAATTATGTCAGTCTAAAGAAGTCATGCCTCATGAGCTATGCAAAAGTAGAGAGAGAGGGAGAGAGAGAGAGACAAACAAACATTGGTGATGAGAAATATATATATATATATATGTGTGTGTGTGTGTGTATAAAGGGGTGTTGTAGCGGCTATGCATATATGGAAAGCAAATTTTGGTGAGAGAAGGGGGTCAGGAAAATAGCAGATATATCGAAAGAGGGGCTTTTAATTGTCTATAGGACTATCCACAATTTCACAACACAAAAAGATGAGATAGGGTTTTGTGTAGTTTTGGCGATCCGTGATTGGCTTAGGGCTTTTGGACATTGGTCTTTCAATAAGCCAGTGGCAAGTACAAGCATAGAGCTAGGCAACTCTCTTTGACAATGAGAGAGAGAGAAAGCGAAAAGAGGGGGAAGAGAGAGAGAGAGAGAGAGAGCATTTTGGCACCAGAGAAAAGCTAAACAGATAAGCACGCATGGGAGTGAACTCAACAACATTCTAACTTAACAATAGTTGATAGATTAGATGGACAAGGAAAGAGAGAGAGAGAGAGAGAGAGAGAGAGAGAAAGAGTGTCTTGGATGGTTTTCTCTTTTTAGAGAAAGCGACTTTGATAGAGGGAAAAAAAAAGGAAAAATAATATATAATAAAATAATAAATACATACTTATATAATATATATATATGTATATATATATTAGCTAGACACAACCGGCCAGTCAAAGGAGTGCATTGGCTTTGAGAGTAGGCCTCAGTCCTTCACACCCTTTTGTGAAATAATTGTCCTTGCCTCTAGGGTTTGAGAGCCACGTGTAGGTTCACTTCTTAAGTTTATAGCATCTAGTTCTCCTATATATTTAATACAAATTAGAATTTTTAAAGAGGAAAAAGACTGATTTCTTTTATTTGAAAATACCCTTTAGAAGTCAGAGCAAACCCTGAAAGATATTTTTCCTCACGCACTAACTAATATGTACATGTGAGAGAAGGTATTCAACAAAAAATGGAGGGGGATTGGAGTCCATGCAAAGAACTTGGAAAATGCTTTACAATATTAGTGGGTCACAAACAAAGAGTAAAGGTTTGTTTGTTTCAACCACTTAATTTATTCAATTCAAATTTTTTTTTATCTTTTTCTCAAAAAGTTTTTATCTTTTTCTCAAAAATTTTTTTGTCTTTTCTAAAAATTCAAAAAAATTTACTATTCAAACTTAAAAATCTCAACTCAAACTATTTTAGACTGACATAAGTTTTTGGAAAATGCTTTAAACACCCCATAAGGGTGCGTTTGGTCCATTGTTGAAAATAAAAATTTTAAATTAAAATTATTTAATTTTTAAAAATTAAATATAATTATTATTGATTTTTAAAAAAATAAAAAGTAATATAAGAATTTAGATTTAAGATGTTAAATTAAACGGAAACTAAATCTTATTTTATGACAGAGATTCATATCACGAAATTCATAATTATAACAAGGTATTGTATTAGTTTTTATTAACGTGTAAGGTTGAATACCATCTCTTCTGTCTAATATTGGTTAAAAAAATTTCGTAGGAGAGAACGAAAAGGTTTTTATTAATTTATTTAATTTTTAATGTCATTATGATTAAGACACAAGGAATTTCAACTATGTGAATTGTTCTTTTTAACTAATGGTAGGAATAATGGTCTTTCTTCATCCCCAATGACATTGTAGGATTAATATGTTAACCATTTCATCTACAAGTGCACGCATTAAAATTCACAACACACAATACATAATTGTTTTCAATAATAAATCAAGATGGTTAAAAATTAATCTAAATGGAATTTTTACTAGTAGCGAACCATATACATTTCTTCCGTTGAAATTTCAAAGGTTTAGAACTCATATGATAAATTCTGAAAAGGAAAAATAATATATGTATATATATATATATATCATATATCATATATAACAAAATGAAAGATCAACCCATCTGATAATCACGTGAAGTGGTGGCACACAACACAAATACCATGTGTTTTTCTGTCCACTCACTTCCCACGACATCAATCTTGAGTCTCACACGACCAAACTTTTTGAAAAAAGGTTCAGAAAAGATGGCTCTTTAGTTTTGTCTCTGCAATAAATCCTCTCCCCTCCCTCCTGTCTTCTTTACTCTTTCTTTACTACATTTTCATTATTATAACATAGATGTTTTACTTAGCTACTTCTATATAAATATATACACACACACACATATGTACACTACTTCCTCCACCTCAAAACTCTCATAACCACAAAAAAGCTTTTCTGCGCTCTCTCTCTCTCTCTCTCTCTCTCTCTCTCTCTCTCAACATTGCAGAGAGAAGCCTTTCTTCTCTCCATAGGTCTAAATCCCCCCCTTCTCTCTCTACATTGTTGAGAAGCCTCTCTTTCTCTCCATCTCTCTAAGGCCCTCCTTTCAAAGAGGTATAACTTGTTTTTCTCAACTTTTCCTCTTACATGATACTCCGCACACCCACACAAAAATATATACATCTTTGCACAAATATAGTTAGCGATATATATGTATATATGTATCTCATATATGTATACGTGCTTTATCATCATAAAGGCAGCTGTCTTTCTCAAAATATAGGGTAAACATTTAACAGTCATACACATGGCTGTCTTCTCATTGTCCCTAGCTAATCTATGTTCTTTTTTTTTTTTTTTTAAATAATTTTTGCAGAGATCAAGAGGGAGAGAAAAGGGAGAACTGCTAGCTAACAAGGATGAAGTGAAGTGAGAGAGAGAGAGAGAGAGAGAGAGAGAGGGAGGGAGACAATTGAAAAGGATAGAAGCACTGCTATTAGCCCTCTCTCGCATACAATATTACCAAGTTTGGTCAAGTTCAACCCTCCCAAACATTAGCTTCTTCACCCTCATCATGAGAAAGACTAGTTCTTAGCTTCAATTTTTTATTTTTTATTTTGGTTCAGTGCAATTTCAAAGTTTTTTTTTTTTTTTGGTTCAGTGCAATTTCAAAGCCAACCAGCAAAACACAGAAAAAAAAAAAAAAAGGGGGGGGGAGGGGAAATGTATAACTTTCCATCAAACACTTGGAATGTTTACAACGACCCCATCACCTCCTTTTCTCATGACCAAAATTCTCTTAATAATTTCCAAAAGCCTTTCCTTTACCAACAAGATAATAACAGCCTCAATTCCAGACAAGAAATTATCAATTACCCTCAACTTCATCTTTGTACTAGCGAGGATGTTTCGCCGGCGGCGTTATCTTTCTATAACGTCTGTGCCCCATCTCCGTTATTAGAAGGGCAAAATGTTTTGCCCCAAAACCCCATTGATTTACATCTCTTCTCACCCCAATTTGTGAGGGAATTCACTGACAAAACAAGTACTGCCGTACCTGATCTGGCTTCCGATCCCACAATCGTCGGCGGCGGCAACGAAATGAAGCTGGATTCGAGTCATTCAAGGATCAATCCCACCATTGACCATACTGATGGTCAGCATCATGTTATGCAGCAACCGCCGCCGAAGTCGAGAAAGAGAAGTGCCAATCATGACACTGGCAGTAGCAACAAGAACAAGGACAAGGTCAAGAACAAGAACAAGAACAAGACAGATCGGCACAGCAAGATCCTCACCACTACCCGACCGAGGCACCGGAGAATGAGGCTGTCCATCGAAGTCGCTCGTGCGTTTTTCGATCTTCAAGACTTGCTCGGTTTCGAGAGGGCTAGCAAGACCGTGGAGTGGTTACTCAACAAAGCGAATCCGGAGATCAAGAAGCTGGAATCGTCAAACAATCCTACAATTGGAAGTTGCAGTACTACCACTAGTACTCCAGAGATTTTCAAAACGTCTTCTTCCAACTCCGACAGTTGCGAAGGAGGGGCTTCGGGCTTGGACGAGGTCGAGATGGCCGTCGATGGAGGAGATCAAGAAGGCGGCGGGGCCGTAAGTAGAGCCAAGCCTTTGGAGAAAGAAAAGAAGAAGTACACCCGATCGAAATCGAAGAGGGTTGTGATCAATCCACTCGCAAGGGAGCTAAGGGAGAAAGCGAGGGAAAGGGCAAGGGAGAGGACTAAAGCAAAAATGAGTAAAAAGCTGCCGCTAACCACCGTTGATCCGGTAGTAGCTCATGTTCATCGTGGTCCAACGATCACAAATATCGGCCGCAGCGTCCAAGATCACCAAAACCGGTTAGGCTCCGAATACAATAATGTGGAGGAGATTACAAGAAACCATCAGTCAAGCCAGACTGGGATCATGCTGCAAAATCTTAGCCCCCTTGAGGCGTTACTGCAGGCTTATTGCGACCGCCGTCACGAGTATTTGCAGGAACAAGTGTGGAATATTCAAGGACAAACTCTACCAACAACTAGTACTACTACGACTGCATCCCTTGTTGACGAGTTTTTTTTGTTGAATCAAATGGGGAAGTGGAACGCACCCGCCTTGGACGCCAATTCGGAGTTCGGAATTCCTCAAGAGGTAAGTTGGACAACACGATCAAAAGATTGCATATATGAACTACAAGACTGTTTAAATTTGATTGCTAAATATACTTATTGTATACTTGGCAGCATCAGTTTTCCAGCTTTCAACTCTGAAAAGCGTGGGAATCCGTCTCCGACAGCTAAAATCCGTGCTCTAATTCGCACTTGGGTTTCCTGAAGATTTGATTTTGGTATGTCAAGTACCGAAGAAACGAACTTTGTTAAGCACAAGTTAATTAGTTCTCTCTTTGGGAATGTAATGTAGGAAGTATTTATTTTCTAGCTTTTCTATTAATGTTTTAGTTTTCTAAAGACCTAGCTAGCTAGTACTAAAAACATGGATTATGTCGTTATCATGAATGTTAATATGGTGTGCTTATTCTGGTTTGAACCTACATACTATATGTGTATTATACATATATATATATATATATACATACATACATACACCTCTATATAATTATATATCTGCCTAAACTCCATGTAGTGGTGTTCCTATAGTATAGTAATCATATTCCCGAAAGCTAAAAGGCGACTTCTAGAAAACACACACGCTATCTTGTTTGTTCGTACTTATAATAAACTAATTAATGCTTGTTATTGAATGAGCTTATTAGCTAATTATCTTTTGAGAAGGTGAATAATGAATGGACACTTTTATTAAGTGTTCGGCCGCTTTCCACTCTCAAGCTTATGTTTCTAAAGTCCACTGACACATAAGCTGCGAAATTCCAAAATAGAATTATGCATACCTAAAATTCCAACTATATAGTTATAGGAAAGAAAGGAAATTAAAATATATTCATTTTATCCATTCTAGCATTTAAAGCATCTGCTTTAATAACAACTAACGCATATATACATAATGAGCTTTAAGAAAAATCAATTCGCTTTGATATCAAAGTTTATACATAACTAGAAATTTAATTCAAGTTGCAGGACCACAAAGAAAATTCTCTTTTATATATACGTTGCTGAACACTATGGTCTTCAGTCTCTCCATAATTCATGTACTTGAAAAGCCAATATATATGCACATATGTATACATATGTTAACTTATTAAACACGCATAAAGCTTGCACGTTTCTAGGAATAGAGGTTAAGACAACTTTTTTGATCAGCAAAGATTTTTATCTTGAGAAAATCATTATATATTTTCCTCTTTAATTTGAGAATTGCATTCATGATCATTGCATGCAAGCCATATTCAACAACAATGGGAGAAAAAGTATATTGTAAAGGTTAAAAATAAAAAATAAAAAAGAATGAAAAAATAATAATAATAAATGGTTTTCTTGGTGATGACAGTAAATTATTATTGCAACTAGAAGTCTGAATCTAGTATGCATGTACTTTTCCCCTCACCTCAAGAAATGAAAAAAATTTGTTCCTAAGAACTATGCTGGGACAGGCAGTTGGAAGTGCTGTTTCCCTTGGTTTTACGCTTCTATAATGGTATTAGAGATGACTTATCAGTGCGTTTGATCCAAGGATTTGAAGATAAACATATATTTATATATATCTGTATGTGTGTGTGTTTAGTAGTGCCTTTGTTGAAGTAAAGCTTGTGATTTATGATCATGAATGCCAAGTGCTCTTCACTACAAAAAGTGGAGGGATACACACACACACACACACACACACACACACACACACACACACACACAGAGGAAGTAATATAGACTTCTAGCGTTTATTCAAACAGTAGTACCACCAACATCATAGTGTCATATATACATATATATATATATATTCATGATGTGGCAATGTTACGAGAGATGTCACAATAAATACTTCTACAATTGACATTTGAAATAAAGTGTCATCGCTAACATATTTATTCTCATTAAAAAAAAAAAAAAAGCACCTTTAGAGAAAGGTACAAACTAACCGTTAAGGTGGGAATTTATCGCATTACCAAAAGTCAAAAGTTATGTTAATTTCTGATGAAAGGATATGCTAATTGACATTTGAAAACTTATAGTCATATGTTTTAGTTTATATGCATTTAGAAGAACATTAAATAACTCTTTCTTATTGATAGATATAGGCCAAACTAACAGAACCACACACGCACACACACATATATATAAATATAGACACATACTGTAAGGTCAAGAAAATTATAAGGTGTAGCTTGCAATTGCTAACTATGTGAAATGAAATTTGCTGATCATAACAAGAACATATATAGATGGTAATCAAGGTTAATCACCATATATATGTGTGTGTGTGTGTATATGTATATAGTCTTGTTTTGTTAGGCAGATCCCATGTAAAGATAACGTACCTGTTAACTTCCTGAATGACTGAGCTTCTAAGAAACTACATTAAAGATAGGCTATAAAATAGGTGAAGAATTTGATCACTAAAGTGAAGAATATATATAACACCTGGGGTTTGCTCTTAATCAACATAACCCATCTTCTCGTCACTTGACCTAAGTTCATGAGAAACAAAGAGTGGAAGTAAAAAAAAAAAACTAATCCTCAAATTGGAAATAATGTGGAATTAAAAATTAAAAAGTATTTGGAAATATTCGAAATTCCAAAGGAGTGGGGGAAATGGTTGTGAAGACTATCACTAAGGAAGATGTCTAAGATTTGAGCCATTTATTTTAGGATTCCTTCTAAATAAGAAAAAATAAGGGTCTGGATCTCTTTCTTAAGGGGAAAAATGCACACTTTTGTGATTAGACGTAAATTTTACTTTTTGAATCCACTTTAGAAATACCATTAATAGTAATAGTAGCATGTTTTAATATTGAAGTCACCCTTATGAATTCGGAAGAAAATAATAGCTTGATTTCAAACACATAAATTCAACTATATGCATATATATATATATATATATATATTCATAAGTAGTTTTTCTTTTCTTTATATTTTTTGAGTAGGTATTTATTCCATAGTTAATGAGTGTATAAACCATCCCTGTCCAAACATCGGAAGTTAATAGTACTACTGACCTTTTCAATTGCCGCTTGGACAATGGTGTCAAATTATCACGAGTCATGACAGCGAATGGCATATATATGTATACCTATATATATATGTATATATATATGATTGTACAAAAGTTGCGCCCACCATCTTGATTGCTAGCCACGTGGGTGTTGAGGGTGATTGATTGCTTGTCACTTTGAAGCTTGGTTTGTACTGCACATATATGTATAGACATTTGTATATATCAACACCTATACACAAATATATATTTGTGTGAATATATCACTTGTACATATCCATATCTAGGTCTCGACATAAGTAATGTACATTTAGTACTTGGATCGTATAAATACGATTGTTAAAGCAACCAAGTCCTCATCATCTGGTTATTTGAGTCCATGTACGACATCAAATAAGTGGTTATAAAGTTGTCACGTCATAGGTTGAATAACAAAATATGGTTACAGAAATAGTGTCTTGCATTATTCACTATTTACTTGCCTCACTGGAATTAGCTCACCGGATATAAAACAAAAGGGCATCGATTACATTTTTCTCTGTATGTATAGTATTCGTGAATCGTGGGTACCTTTCTTGAGGGTGAAGGTTTGAGGGAAGTTATATGGGAGATAAAGGATAGATAAAACTTAACCCCTAAATCGGAAACAGAGCGGGGTTAGGAAAAACTACCTCACCAGGACTCTAATCTGATTACAAATATATATATATATATATATATATACACACACACATATATATTAAATATTTGTCATAGCACATAATGTTTTCTTTTGTAGACTTTAGTTAGTTTTTTTTTTTTTTTTTCTTCTTATTGGATTGAGTTTTAAGAATTTAGTCCCATTCGGTTGGAGTTCGATTTTTTTTTTTTAAACTTTGGTTTATTGTTGTCAGAGTTTGGATTTGTCAGAGTTTGGATTTGATTTTGAGATTCAGGTTTCTTTTCATAAAAGATTAGCGGTTATGTTGCTAAGTTTTACATATTGTTTAATCAAGTTTTCTTTGAATTTGAATGATGTTGCAACTCTTAACGGGTATATGTAGCATATGAGGTTAGCTTTGTTGATGGAAGGGTAATAGATTTGAAACTGTTTTTGTTTTCCTTTAATAAATAAGAGTTGTAGACCTCTTGTCATAAAATAAAAAAGGATAAGTGTGGATTCTCCGATCCAGATCCCGTCTTAAATTAGACGGGTATAGAGAATAAAAAGGGGATATAATTTGGGAATAAAGATATATTTTATTATAGAATTGTAGTTCGTTATGAAATTTTGAAAGATGAAAGGAAAAATAAAGAGGAAATGGTAATCATTCAAGCTTTCAGGTGGACATCATTTCAAATATGTAAAAACCGCACTATTAACAAATAGCTGAAATTCGTTAATATCCTACTTGTTATGATCTAGAAAAGTAAGCATTTTATATATATCTCCACTTTGGAAACCAAAGTCCTAATTATTCTGGGAAAATATTAATTATCAAGAGCATTACAATTACCAAAAATATATCGATATGATGCATAAGAGGATAATGCATTTTATAATACACATGTGTGAATGCATTTCCTTTCTTTGTGAGGCAAATCTCCAAAAGAGAGGGAAGGATACAAATTATATGATGCAACAATTCAAGAAAAAGGCAAAAGAAAATAATAATTAAAAAAAGAGAAGGCTAAAGACAATATAAAAGAGGAGGACAGAAAGGTTTCTTTTTTTTTTTTTTTTTTTTTTTAAGTTATCTTAAAAGAATTTTTATTCTAAGTTATTTTTGTCGCTTTAATTATATTTGTTAGATAACCCACGACCCCCACACCATCCCCTCCCTCCCCCACCACAACCACCCACCCCACCAAAACCACACCCCCCCCCACCCCAGTTTTTAGTTTTTTTATTTAGGGTTGTAAGAACTTTTTCGCTATAAAAAAAATCAGGAGTATAAACTAATAAATCTCAAAACGTGTGAATTTTAGAAGAGTGAAAACGACTCTTACCATTATATAAGTTAGATAATAATATTATAATAATAGCAACAACAACAACGATGATAATAATTATACTAATAATAATAATAATATTTTTATTGTTGTAAATGTTGTGGTTGGAATGTTTTTTTGGTAACATTTTTTTTTGGGGTAGCATTGTCGTTGAAATATCAATGTTGCTTTTTTTAATGTATCCCTAATAAAGTTCGTCAAAATGGAAATAGGCCAAAGGCCATAAATGAGTGCAATAGTTTCCATCAAATTGTACAGGCTGACAAGACCCAGACAAAGTGTGACAATCAAAGATGTAAGAACCAGCCAGATGGAGACAAAAGCTAGCAATGACCATTGACAATTTTCCGAATAATAATAAATTAAAGAATATAAAATTTATGATAAAAATTATATTTTTAATCATTATTAATTTTAAATTTTTTAATAGTAAGATCGGTGAGTTATATATTAAAAATTAATAACAAACCTACATTTAATTGGTAAATTAGAATAGTTGATCAAAGAGTTGAAACAACAGTAGTTGTTAATAAGACGAAACCGTAGAGAAATAAAGAAAGAGTACCTAGTACTTTATTGGCGATAAAACTAGCAAAAACATATATTCAGCAATATTTCTTCTAAAATACACTTTAACAATTATGGATGTCATTAAAATGCTGCATGCGTAAAAATAAATGGCTCTTGTCGTGTTGTGATTAATAAAATATTTCTATTAACAATTTAACTTCTACTCATGATCATCCCTTCTTTATTGTACATATGATGCTGTAGTCACTAATTATTAACAAGAAAATCAGAAAAAATTTTGTAATTTATACATTCGGGTGTAAAGAAAAAAAAAAAAGTTGACACCAATATTTAATTTACTCTTTTTTTTTTTCAAAATTTTTTATAAAGAGTGTTTATTGTAGCCTAATAATTTGTGAGTCTCGTAAGTAGATTTTAATTTGGTCTCTTTACCTCATCGGATGCCATGCAGTCTATATAGGAATTAAACTAGTTCCTAAAATTAGAAAAAAAAAAAAAAAAAAAAAAAAAAAAAGGTTTCTTTTTGTTACATTGGCTAAAGAATGGAATCTGTTAGATTGTAATTTATACATTCGGGTGTAAAGAAAAAAAAAAGTTGACACCAATATTTAATTTACTCTTTTTTTTTTCAAAATTTTTTTTAAAGAGTGTTTATTGTAGCCTTATAATTTGTGAGTCTCGTAAGTAGATTTTAATTTGGTCTCTTTACCTCATTGGATGCCATGCAGTCTATATAGGAATTAAACTAGTTCCTAAAATTAGGAAAAAAAAAAAGTTTATTTTTATTACATTGGGTAACGAATGGAATCTGTTAGACGGATAATAACAATGTTCTATAAAATAGATAAACAACATATTTACGGAAGTCAAAATAAATAAATAATATACATACAAAATTGTTAAAGAAAATATCATATTTACAAATAAGTACATTTTTTTTAACCAAAAGTGAATTAATTATTTATTTGGTAAATAATTTTTGGATCAATAAATAGGCTATATTTATTACAACAGATATATAAATATGCTGTTTACAACGTATTCTAATGGTCATTAGAGTCTTAATACTCTTGATATTTAAGAGCATTCTTCTGAACTAATTTTAATTAATTTTAATTTTGTTTTTTTTTTTTGTGTGTGAATAATTGTAATAATGTTTTACTTCTTGTCCTATCCCCCTTTTCTTATCATTTTCTTTGTTTTCCACCCCTCAAAGAGAAGCAATATGATAAATTATTTATCAAAACTCCTATTAACTGTTCCCCATATCAACGCACAAACCCATATGTACCACTCCATTTAGGGTCAAAAGTTTTGCTTTCATGAGAACAACACATGGATTGATTGACTACATAAAGAAGCCAACAGAAGCTTTTATATGTCACAAAATTAATTTTTCTAGCAAAAAAATTTTTTTTTTCTTCAACTAGTTTTTTAGAAGGTACAATTAATTTTATTTATTAGGGAAAAAAAAAGTGAGTACAACATCAAGTAAAAATCGCGTCATATTAGCTTCTATATAGAATTATGAAGCGCCAATATAATGACCCCTATAATTTGCTGATGGCCAACAAGAAATCATCCCAACTTTAAGCATGTTCTTGTTGATATGTATTAATGTAATATCTGACTATTTTTGCTACATGAAGCCTAGGTTCTAGTCTTATGTTTAAGGTAATCAAATGAACTAAAAGTAATTCCAGCAAAAAAAATATATAATAATAATAATAAATAAAGATGAACTAAAAGAACTTGTCACCCTGCCTTTCTCTATGGAATCAAAAAGCCATTGGGTGGACATGAGGCACAAAAATGGAGATGAAATTAGGAATTTTTCAGAAATCGTTAACGTCAGTTATGTTTTCAGAGAGATTAATAGGGTTTACGAAATCGCATTAAGTTACACAATCATATCAAATGAAACCAGAAATGAGAATAACTTTTAATCATTTTTAATTTTCTTCACAAAAATCATTCTCACCATAATTTGTCTTTGTTCTTGTTTCCAAAAGCATTTGCTAACGGATTGACGGCAATATCTTAAAAAAAAAAAGGTTTTCAGTTTCCCACCTCTAAAGATATAGAAATCTAAAAACAACTAAAAACAATACCAATCACTTCTTATTGTATCCTTTGAAATGTATCCCAACAAAAATAGAAATTAATTATAATTTCTTTTCTTTTTTTTTTTAATTTAAAGGTGAGGGATTCAAATTATATATCTTTTAGATAAACTCAAATAATGTGATATTACTGTTAGATTAAACCTATTACAATGCATTCTAATTTCTAACTATAGTCCTGCTTATTCCCAAAAAAAAAAAAAAAAAAAAAAACAGAATCCCTCTCTTTTCCCAAAATTAAAAAAAAAAAAAAAAAAAAAAAAAAAAAAAAAAAACTGTGCCGATTGTTGGGAGAAACAGCCAAAATAAAGCATATCAGATTTTACTTCTAGTTCACTCCCTCAAAAAAAGAAGAAATCTCCTCCCCCATCTTTTGCAACATCACTCTTCTTTGTTCTTTCCCCAATTTTTCATCTCTCCGTTACTGAAGAATAACCAATTATCTGCCAATAAAAGCAAGTATATATATATATATATATATATATATATATATTCTGAAAACCCAGCCCAAAAAAAAAGCGAGGAGAAAAAACGACAAAACCGGAGAAAAACAAAAACCCCTGAAAACCTACAAATCAGATCTCGGTGATTTACCACCCATAGTCTTAAAAGATCAAGCAGCAGGGAAAACCCTACCTAGAAAATACACCCCAAAAATGGCAACATGTATTAAAGCTGTGAGAGTGAGTGAACAGTTTAACCGGCATTTTCGTTTTGTTTCGTTTTTTTTTTTTTTTTTCCAGATATAATAACTTCAGAAGAGGAAAAGGGCAACAAAGAGATTGATTGATCTCGTCAAAAAAAAAAAAAAAAGAGATTGATTGATCTCTGTCAAAACCCTAACAAGAAGCTAAACTTGCCCATCTCAGAAGCCCAAGAATGGAAACTTCTCAATAAAAGAAGCATTGAACTAATAAAAAAAGAAGATAAAGATATATATATATATATATATATAGATATATATTTATACAAACACAGTGGCACAATTCAAAAGACTGCTCCAAATTTTGGTTTCGGATTTTTTTCCCCCTACACGCTCGATCGGCTGCTGCTTCCAAGATCTAGCAAAATCTAACCCTAGACACTTTGGTTTTTTGGCCCAATCCACCACTTTAAGAGAGAGAGAGATGAGAGAGAAAAAGATGAGAGAGAGTGGAATATGTTCTTTCTTTCTTTCTATTGAAGATCAGCTGAGAAACCCCAGAGGAAATTAAAGAAGATGGGAAGATCCATTTTTCAAATTTGAGCCAATTTGTTAAGAATAGGAGACATCTCAACATGGTTTGGCGCTTTGGCTGTGAACAGAACAAGACAAATTAGGGCTACAGCCTACAGTATCTTTTTGTACTGATAACTTTCTTATTTATTTTTTATTTTATTTTTTAAGTTTATTTTTGGCTTAAGATTAAAGGCTCTTTGTGTTGTGCAGGTAGAAAATGACCAACTTTTTTATTTTTTCTTCTCACTTTGCTTTTGGGTTTTTGGGTATGGTGCGTTAACCATTATTAGTGTACGAAGAAATTTTGCAGCAAGTAAATGACTTTTTCCTCCAAGTTCATCTGAATCCATCTTATCCAAAACCACTCCTTCAGTCTTTTCTTTTCTTGCCCTCTGTCATTTCTTGCATTTTCGTTGTTAGATAATAGATTCCCACTTATAGCTGGTCATATTATACAAAAATATGGACCACAAACAAATTAACGAATACCAATGTTCTTTTCAAACCATAGCTCTCGTTGTCATATAGTGGATAGTATTGTTCCATTTAGATGTATAATGTATGCTCTAATCACATTCAATCAGATGATGAGGAATACTACGTTAAGGATTAAAAGAAATCTGAGTTTTATATCGTAAAAATACAACAACAATAATAAATCATTTTATTTTAAATGTTGATATTTTAATATGGAAGTCAAATCTTTAGAAAGTCCCAAACTTTTCTTCCTCTCTAACATTTACATGCCATATTCTCAGGATTTGAATTTGTGACCTAGGACTCTAATTATACTTTTACATCCACTAAGCTAATCCTAATGAAGCTACCTCCATGTATACATGTATGCACTTAATTTATATAAAATATTTCTATTAATTACTTTGTTAATCAACAATAATATTAATTAGAACATTATTTTGCGAGTTTAAAAATGTATTATCTGATTATTCTTTCTACCGAGTGTTTGCAATGCCCTGAGCTCAGCACGTAAAAAATCAATTATACAGGACACTACCACAGAAATGACAGGAAATAAACAAGAGTGAGAGGTTTCTAGCTATTATTAGGACAACTTAAATGTTTCTTGTTTCATTTTCACATAAGGTATACATGGATTTTTCATAACCAAATTAACAGAAATTAATTCATTTGAGGTACATCGCAATAATTTAGTAAGTTCAAATGACAAATTGTCAAGAATAGAAGTTTGAGGGTGTAAGTTGTCAAAATGTGACAAGTTTGAGTACATCAACATCAATGCAAAATACCCTAAAGCATATTCAAAAGGTTTTTATGGCATCCAAACGCTAGCTAGGCAAATCTCTTAACATATATGTGGCTAACATTTCACTTAATTTACAGTTCAGCCATATAAAGTTTGTCATCATAAAGAAAAACTCTTGTTGCTTAACTTCTTTAATTTTTTTTAAACTTAAACCGTGTATTCAAGGTACTAAAGAATAAATCAATTAGAATCTTAACTTAGTTCAAGATAATTTATGTGTTCTTGGACTTGGCAAGCCTTGACACTTGGAGCAAGCCACATTATTTAATCGGCTCATGAAAAAGATCTACTTGTAAGATTGTTACTATCAACTTTAAGTCTTCATCTTACTGATTAAATAATTAGAATGTCACATGCACACAAATTAAATTTAGCTGTAAGAAAATTTGAAATTAGCGTACCGTGGATCGCCCTGTAAATAAACGCTATCGCTATTTTTTTCATTGTTGCTTCCAATCCACGTCCATTCTGATTCAAAATCTAACTTCCATCGTCTCTCTGAAAAAATAATAAAAGAAACATAAAATTTTTACAGGAACAAAAAAAAAAAAAAAAAAACATAGCACTTATTTATGGAAAAATATCGGAGGACATCTGTTATAATCATAAGCTATATCTACTTTTCCCAAAAGGCAAAAAAAAAAAAAAAAAAAAAAAAAAAAAAAAAAAAAAAAAAAAGTCTCAGAAGCAACTAATATTGGAACTTCAACTTGTCTTCTACAATTTATAACCTCCATTTGTTGTGCACTAATTTAATTAACCGTTTTGTAAAAAAATTTCTTTTGACTTCTTGGTTTTGTTGTACAAAAATCTCCTCTAGTACTATGCGAAGGAATAATTTCAAGCTGAAACACAAGCTTTTCAACAAGTTCATGCTTATTATAATCATGTGAACACAGATGTGTTGAAGTGTTAATTAGCAGGTAATTAAACCAAACGGGCAAGTTTAATGCTTGTTTTGGCAATCAAATATGCGCTAATCAATGTTTGCAAGAATAATCCTACTTAAAAAGGAGAGTGGTTATTGAAGAGAAATATGTTTTTGGATACGGAATATTTTGTGAAAATGTCAAAGACAAGCACCATAATTGAATAATTTTGTGAGAAGGGAAAGAACAAATTGAACAAATATAGCTTGAAGTACACAAACTATTTCCAGGAAACTGTTTTTACTTATTGTCTTTCTTCGGTTGTTTTCTATATGTTATGCCATTGCCACTGGTGTTGTTTTATCAGTTGACGTTTTGTTATAGAATCTGTTCGATATCAACTGTCCCACATTAAAAAATTATAAGATAAATAATGAGTTTATAAGCTCTTCGGTTCCCTCCCCTTACCAGCCGGTTTTGTAAGGATGAATTTTACCTGATGGGTTTCTATTAGAATCTTGGAGTACACACTGAAAAGATCATTGTAAACCTTAGAAATATAAAATAAAGGAAGAAGATTCCAATTGTAAAGAAAAGTAAGTAGTATAACAACTTTAAAGTAGAAGCGCGCAGCAGAGGACCGGACAAAATCCGTCCTGGAGGGAAATTTGCTCTAGTATTGGCCATGAACCCAACATAATATATAAGGGGGAGATACATAAGTGTTACTCTTCATTGTTGTGAGGTTGCAGGTTCTCATATATTGTCACATCAGAAGGGTGGAACCATATCCTGGCAAAATCTTTGACAAAACTGTCTTATCATTTAGATGAACTGAATTTGATCAGCGATAGCTGGATCTATAAGTATTGTATATCAAAGATCAAGAGTATGCTAGTTACAAATTAAAAAAAAAGTTTTTTAAGTGTTTAATTAGCATCCCTAAATGCATTTTATTGGCCTGATGAATGGGATAATCTACTTTTCGAAAGTTTTAATTTGGTGATAAGGTTTCCGTTCTTTAATCATCACTCAAGGCTGCTCACGTTATGACTTTGATCGACTCAATGTAAGCCCCAAACAGACTCGAAGGAAAGACCCTTTGGGATCAAGTTGAACAACTTTTAAATTAAGCTATATTCAAGAGATGATAAGTTGCTGTGAGTTAAAATCCTTTGGCGACATTTCATCGAAGAGAATATTTTTTTTGACTGTGAGAGGAAAATATAGATACAGGGAAAAGTACTAGAAGTCTAGCAACTCTAGAGTACTAAAAACTAAATATCATTTCCTTAATTGCTGTAACTTAAAAGTAATCAACCGTAGTACCATGGTGCAGCCTAGTACTTGTTAATATTGTTATGTTCAAAGACAACTAAAGGAATAGATTTGTCACCTTAAATACTGTCGAATAAAACCGAAGGCCGGAGACCTATCTGTCCCAACTATGAAAGGAAATCTAATCTTGTTGTCTAGTGGTACCTAAAAACCTGATGATTCGATCGACCTGACAAAACTACAAACGTAAACCTGGTGGTTCTGTATTTTTCCTCGGACTACAATCTTATTTCGATAACCAAATTCATCTCTGTTTGATCATAAGGTCTTCTATCTGTTTACAGTGCTAGATTTACCTCCAAATGTTTGCCGAGAAATTTAAGGTTAAATTTCAGGCTTAAAACAGCGCACCGATCTCGATGGAGGAGTTGATGGTGATTGGTGACTGATAATTTCTAGTAAATATAGATTGTGACCCCAGTGCAAATTTTACATCCTATGCTTGAAACTTAGCTCTGTTTATAGTTTATCAAGATCATAATTATCCTTATTTTGCACTTAACCAGTTACGCTTGCATCCTATCTGTACTCACACGCTTCAATCTCAACGCGTACAACGTTTTAACAATGAAAACACAATGGTCTGAACAGATCCTTCGTATTTTTTGCACGATCTGCAAAACTTACGGGTGGTGGTAGTTAGTTCCGTTAATACTTCATAGGAAATTCTCATACATTATCACAACAAAACTTACGCAAAACTCAAACCAAAGATGTTAACAAAAAAGTTAGAACATTAGTCAAGGATTGAAACTGAAACATTAATAACGATAAAAACGAATAGGAAAGCAGAGGTTAAGTACCGCGAATTTTTTAGGAGCTCCAGGACGTTTGAATCCAAGTTTACTCCATATTATTGCCCGATTCTTCAATGTAATTATAGTTTATAGCATTGCTAGCTTTACGAGCTCATAAAAGTCTGCTAATTATGGCCAGCCCTGGAACAAAAAGCCAAACGCAACAGGTAATTACATGTTTTGTGTTTAATATCTACCCTGGAAAAAAAAAAAAGTAAAAAACAGAACATTTATTATCTTTATAATTTAATGGTAACCACTCTTCGTAAAAAATAAATAAATAAATAAAAATAATTAAAAAAACGTAACCACTGAAAATCGTCCTTATATATATAGTAGCATACAGTTAGTATGTATATAGCAGCACATTAGCTCTTGCGAAACCATCCTGAAGGACTTAATTGAGACTGTCAGTTTTTATAGGCATCCTTGAGGCTATTAATGACTTATGGAATTTGTTGCATAACCCAAAGTATTTGCCAAGACAATTTCAAAAATAAACAAATAAAAAAAAAGGTATTTGACAAGAGAGGAAAAATGATAAGATTTAATTGTTCATTTGTTTATTCTTTCAAAAAAAAATATTGTATTTCAATATCTGGTTGAATACTCAGATTCCTAAAGGTCGTACTGCATACATGTCATCAGGTACATTTTTTTTTTTTTTGAAAGGAAAATATCAGGTTCTAGGAAAAAGAACGGTTTGGTGGTGACATGAATATTTATTGAAGGTACTGTAAACGAGACATGTACCTTTTGGAAGAAAATGACTCACCATAATTTTATTAAAGAATATTTAAGTTAAGTGTAAGATAAGATAAAATTTTTAAATTACGATGGATTAATTTTTTAAAAATTAATAATAATTTTTATTTAAAATAATAAAATATAATTAAATTTAAATTTAACTGTAATTTTAATCATAGGTTAAATATGCTAAGGATGATAAATACATTACGATCGATTAAGGACTTAACACAGTAATCCTTTAGTGTTACACCAAGGACGGAGCTACGGTATCACTAGTGCGGCACGCGTCCTCACTGAAATAGTAAAAACTGAAGTAGTAAAAAAAGAAATTTCTACCATGACTCTGAAAACTAATTTCTTTTTGTAACAGTCGGTGCCCAGCTAGACTTTTATATATATTTTTTTGGGCTTTTAACTTTTGAAATGGGCTTGAGGAGTCAATTCACTCCTCGTGACTCCATTTTTAGAAAGCCTCAACTATTCGCTATTGGCTTTTTTTTTTTTTTTTTTTTTTTTTTTTTTAGGGGGTGTTTTCTATTTTGTAAATAAATATTTTCCCATTTCAGCTCATTGTTGCACCATTTCATTCTATATCTAATATCTTCCCCTCTTTATCTTCCTTCCCTAAAAGTCCAACTTTCATTATTCTAAAAAAAATCCAAACTCTCTTTCTTTTTTCAGATAATATTTTACTATTATGATTCCCCTTCAATCTCTTGGTATAGTATTTTTGCTCTATTTTTTATTCTCTCTTTTCAATTTTCAACATTTTTCAGATTATTTTTTATTGGTTTGCTTTGCTGATTGTGATAAAAATTATAACTGGACTGTTGATTATAAAGCTTGAACCTTGAATGGTTGTGCTTCAGTTTTATTATCTTCTCTAGCATCAGTTACGTAAACTTACTTGTGTATTATTTATTATTTATTTTCTATAATTTTTATGACATTACGGTTGATGTTTATATGCACGATGCTATAACATGTTGTAATATAATAAAATTTTTCAATAAAGATATCATGCAACGTTTTCAAAAAATGAGTCATGTAGAAAAAAAATGTATGTGTTACTTACTTAACACAAATATTATTTACCAACAGAGAAATTTTACTTAATTTTCATAGAATCTTAACTAATAAATTTTATTTGTGCCCCACTGAACTCAAAGTATGGCGCCGTCCCTCCTACACCGATAATACATTTGTGCGTGTGAGAGTGAGAGTAAGAGTGCAAATCACACAAAATGGATTACCAAGAAAAGACATGATTGGGCCGCATAGATCCATTTACAAAATAGATCTACCAAAGATGGGCTTTTATTAGTAGTCCATATATCTCTCTCTTCATTCTCGAAATGCATAATTTTCATGGAATACTTTCTTTTTTTTGTTCGGAAATAGAGAGAAAAAAAGTAAATGACATGTTTACATAAATAATTGAAGTTAATAATAGGTTTTAAAAAATATTTAGAGTAAATAATAAATTTATCAAGTAGATTATCTTCTTACTTCATGTAACTTTGTGCTATTGATTTATTAAGTTTTTTTAGTATACTTGTTATTTAAAATAAATATTTTTAAATATAAAATAACTTAGATAGCCACTTTCATTTATTAATCAACATTATATAAATTTTAATTAATTTTAATTTAATTTTATATCATATTAACTTAATGTTAATTTTTTGTGTTATATTAATACATTGGTCTCTAAATATTTATCGTTCAGATATTTTTCTCTATTTTATATCCTTTTCAAATATTTTAATTAATTTCGTAAAAATATTATTTGTTGTAATTTCTTTTAGAAAATATTACGCTTAAAACCATATTCTGCCAATCCACAAATTAAAATAAATAACTAGACCACTAGCTCGTTTTCAACACAAGTCATTTGGCTGTGTACGTTAGAGTCCTAGACAAACTTTTTGCTTTAGTCATTTCACCTTAAAAGACTCTCAGCAATCATCTAACTAGAACCATGTACACACTTGATTAAAACAAAAAAAACAAAAAAAAAAAAAAAAAGAGAGAGAGAATTAAGTTTCAAATTAAACAGCTTACCAAAAAAAAAGGTACATAATTGCTAATTTTCAAATGAATTTTTTAAAATATCTACCCAAATATCATTTCAGAAATTTCATCTTTTTTATTACTAAAAGTTGCACATCAAAACACTATTCTTCTATTTTTTTTTTAAGTGATTTCATTTTGAAACAAGAAATATTTTCATTTCAAAAGCAAACAAATGATAAGATTAACCTTGACAGGATAATCATATACCATTTTCAGTAAATATATGCTCTGTTTGGTAAGATGTTAGTGGAAGGAAAGAAAAGGTGGAGAGAAAAGAGAAGGCAAAACTCATTTGGTGCTTGTTTGGTGGAGAGAGAAAAGAAAACTATCAAGAGAAATGTGAGAGATTTTAAGTCATAGGACCCATCGTTTTTTGTCTTTTCAAATGTGGATGGACTATAAGAAGTAAAACATATTGTTCATATACTTAAGTATAAAGTACAAATTTGCCCTTTTAATTCTTTTTCAATCTTTATAACTTTATCTATTTTCTACCCACGATTAATGGGTAAAAAAGTAATTTAAGTATGAGATTTTTATTTTTTCTCTCCCTCATCTTCTAATACCAAACAAGTGATGGTAAATTATTTTTCTTTCTTTTACTCATACCAAAAATCATAAAAAAAAACAATTTATTTTCCATCATTCCTATTTTTCATCACCTCCATATTTCGTTTCCATCCTATGTTTTTCCTTCCTACCAAACATAGACTAAGATAAAGCTTAAAATCTGCAAGAAGTTAAGCATGATAAGCCCACCTAATTTCTGAATATGAATGTATTTATAGACGTAATTAAATAATTAATTGTAGGAAAACTCAGCGTAATGCATAGGATGCGTACCTTGAAATAATCTCAACCGTATCTTCTACTTCTTATTCTTCTTGTTTTTTTATTTTTATTTGTTTAACTCAAAAAACCGGAAAACTGTAGAAGACTTCTTTTCCATTGCCTGCGAGCAACAGCATATATGCATACATACAATCAAACATATAGGATATTGTGATATATATATATATATAACACACTTCTGGAACATTCAAGGGAAGGAATTCTAGCATTAAAGGGTAAGCGAAAGTGAAGGGTACATTCAAGGAAAGAAAACCTAAAAATTAAGGGAGAGAGAAATTAAGTAAAGCCAGACTAAAAGAAAGTACTGCATATTTTGCTTATGTAGTCATGTACATATATGTATATATGCATAAATATATCTATATATGAGTGCATATAAACTGTTCTTCAGAAAGCAAAAATATGGAAAACTACTGAAATAGAAAACAGAAAAAGACGATAACAGGAAAAAGAAAGAAAAAAAAAAAGTGATTTACATGACGGAGTACTAGAACTACCGGAGGCCGAAAGTGGCAAATAGAAAAAACTAACGCAGTAATCATTTATACTGAAGTAAAGGAATATATATATATATATATATACACATCTATATATTAAGTTTTTCTCTTCCTTTTTTTGATGAGTAAGTTTTTCTCTCTCTTCTTCTTTGATAAATAGGGATAGGTCTTCAACCACTTCACCAGCAACTGTTTTCTGAAAAAAGAGATGGGCCTTTATATTTATATTTATATTTATATATGTATGGAAGGGGAAACTGAAGCTAAACATCCAAAGAAGAATGATAAACTCTGAAGTTTCAAGAAAACTCCCTAGTCGAAGAACTCATTAAAATTTTAATAGAGCAAAAAAAAAAAAAAAAAGGCTATTTATGTACTAGAACTGAACTAGCAGGCATCACCAGTCTACAGCTAAAAACTTCAAAAACAACAGTCATTATTAAACAGTGAAGACTGACATACTTAAAAGAGGGTTTGTTTCTTTTTTCATCACTACTTTTTTTTATTTTAATTTTTTTAAGAATACTAGGGCATACTAGACAAGATTTTTTTTTTTATACAGACATCACTAATAGAATATTGTTTTAAACAATCACAGTATCATTTTGATCGAATTTAATATTTAAATATATGTACGATAATATACCTTTAGTTTTAAAATTCTTTGAAATAGAGTAAGAAGGCATTATTTCTTTCTTTCTTTCTTTTTCTATGGAAATTTTTTTCTGGATTTTCTTAATGAAAAACTTACCTTTGACTCAAAGATCAAACTCATCATTATTATACTTTTGGATGAAAAGTTCAATACATAAATCACATAGATATACCGATTTCAGTGAAAATTGACATAAAACATAAAAATTTATCGTAAAACACTAGATACTTAAATGAAATTTTAAGCCTACATCTAGTGTTTATGTTCATTTTGAACTCAATTATACTTTATAATTAATTTTTTGTCTTTGTTTTGAAAAAATCAATAAAAATTATAACTAATTTTTAAAAAATGAACTAACTTTAACTTAAAATTTTCATTTCATTTCATTTCAAACTTAACCAGAATACCAAACAAATCCTAAAGAAATCTTTAAAATGGTTAACAATAAATAAATTAGATAAAATTGTTAATTAAAGTACTAAGTGCAACAAAAATTTGCATGACAAAAAAAGAAATCATAATATAGTAAATGATAAGCATACAATAAGAAATTAGGTCAAATATAAAAACCAACTTAATACAAGTACCTTTTATACATAATTTCATACATGATGAAAAAATATCAATATAAAAAGTAGATTCTAGAAAGTTCGAAGGCATTTCGAATACCTACTTATTTTCAATAATATTGAGAGCTTGAGTAATATCTTATATAATTTTAGACATCCCATATATATATATATATATATATATTTCCCTATCTCTGTCTACTACCTCTACATGTATGATAAATTGTGAATTAAGTAAAAAAGATTTTTTTAATATATCAAAAAATGAATTTAAATAATATTAAGTACCGATACTTTATGATATTTTATCAATATTTTCATAAAAAATTAGTGAAATGTTCAAGATATTCTAACATTCAACAGTAAACTTTTTATGGAAATTGACATTTCAAAACAAAAAAAAAAAAAAAAGAGTATTTGCAGAAATTATTATGAAAATTCTGTGCATTTTCTACATAAAAATAATGTATTCTTGTTTTTATATACATAATATTTGCAAAACACGAAAATTTCCGTTAAAACATTAATGCCAATGTCGATTAATCCTCTATTATTCCTTGGTTTATCTTCTTCTTATCTTCTTTTTTTTTTTTTTTTTTTGATCGAGAAATACATGGTTTATCTTTTTTTTTTTTTTTTTTTTTTTTTTTTTTTTTTTTTTTTTTTTTATGAATATGCATTGGTTTATCTTACTGCCTCACTGATCTATCTGTAGAATAGACTTTTTTGTTTAAAAAAAAAACATATATATATATATATTTTGCACAGTATAGATACCATCAATCAATAATGACAATACAATATAAGATTTTACTAGTGCAATCTAATTATATTATATTATAGAACAATTTAGAATTCATTTGATGAATAATTGAATTTGAATTGAATTGAGATTTTTAAATTTAAATAGTAATTTTTATTGATTTTTTTAAAAAAATAAAAAAATTCAAAAAAATAAAAAATATAATAAAAAAATATAATTTAATTTAAAATAAGATGAATAGCCAAACAAATTCTAAGTAAAATAATTAGTTCAATCTGATAACAGTTCTAATATGATATGTTAATCAACATGATAATCAACAATAAGAGTCGTATGATAAACCTCTAATCATGCATCATGACATAGCTGACAACATCATAAATGTCTAGAATATTTAGGTACGTAAATATATTGTTTATAATGTGGTATACAGACAAATACTTTTCAAAGAAAATCAAATCAAATCAATATCTTTGACTTCTGAGTACATATGCAACCTAGTCATTCTGGTTTCGGCAAGGTCTTTTATCTTTTCTTTTCATTTACGAAGCTTTTGATTTTTTTTTTTTTTTTAACAAGAACTTGGAAGATTGACGATAAATAACAAAGAAAAAAACTTTTGGTACTTTTGTAGTATTTTTAATTTATAGATATTACAATTATTCACCAAAAATTAAATAATATTACAGTTAATAATGGGATTAATTTTTTAAACACTATTTTACGTTTTAAAATAATTTAAAATGTCAAGCTTGTAATTTATATATATACTCAAATATAGGATTATTAAAAAATTAATTTAATAATTAAAATTAACACTATACGGATAGACTAAAATAAATAGTAATAATCACTTCAAAAAAATACATAGCAATTCGTAAATTAAATTTACATTTGATTCATTAGTTGACAATAAAATTTTTATATTAGAGTTGGTTGATTTTTTAAAAATTAGTTATAAATTTTATTGATTTTTTAGAAAAAGATAAAAACTGAGCTGAAAAAATATAGTTTAGTTAGAGTTAAACTGAAACTCCAAACGAAGTCTAAGTTTATTATTTAAGTGGCATATTTAATATATTCTTAACCCTCACCTACCTACACTCACATTAATCAAAATCCAAACTTAAAACAATTACCTTTGAAGAGAGCACTAATAATGGGAATGAACAATTAACAAGAAGAGAGAACAAATACGAGGAGAAAGATACAAACGAGGAATAAGTACCTCATTAATTGGAGGAAAAAAAAATGAGAATAAGAAAAGAACACTTTTTTAGTACAGTTTAGGGGGTGTTTGGTGAATGAGTTGAGTTTGAATTGAGTTGAGATTTTTAAGTTTGAATAATAATTTTTGTTGACTTTTTTAGAAAAGATAAAAAAAAATTTTAGAAAAAGATAAAAAAACATGATGAAAAAAATATAATT
Organism: Ficus hispida; assembly: GCA_025413025.1. Lineage (NCBI taxonomy): Eukaryota > Viridiplantae > Streptophyta > Magnoliopsida > Rosales > Moraceae > Ficus > Ficus hispida. Next base: position 13,049,749 of record CM046366.1, on the reverse strand, counting down.
TAATTTAAAATAAGTATAAATATTAAACAAACCTTAGGGGTGTTTGGTGGAGTAGTTTGAGTTGGGATTTTTAAGTTTAAATAATAAATTTTTTTGAATTTTCAGAAAAAAAAAAACTTTTTAGAAAAAAAATAAAAACTAAAAAAAAAAACAAAAAAAAATTTGAGGTAGAGAATTTGGATGATTATATCAAACTCCCCTTACATTTAAATTCGTGTGACAATGACCTCAGCAGAGGGGGTTTTTTTTTTCTTTTTCTTTTATTTTTTTAATTCAAATATTGGTCCTTTGAGAAGGTAAAAGACCAAAGAGGGTTTTATCTGATTTTCTTCTTGCAGGGCAAATCCTACGTTATACCTTTGGTATATGTGACAGTTACAGTGATATGTGTTTTTTGTTTGTACAATGTAGACATTGTAGATGTAGGTAACGTGTCCAATTAACACCCATTTGAAGCTGAAAAGGACGTCTCTATCTTTTCAAATGACAATACTGTATGGTCTTCTCTCTCTCTCTCTCTTCAGTTGTAGTTCTTAACATTACTGACCGTAATCAACGGCCATAGTTAACACGCATTGTGGTGCGTCAAGCGGTCTTTTGGGATGATAATGGAACCGTATTGGTTTATTTGGTTTTCACGAATGTTTTAAATGGAGTTGCCTGACAAATGAACTTAAGAAAGTAGAGTAGAAATTAGTATGATAAAATATGATATAATATGATAAAGTTAAAGCAATGAATAAACACATTCAATCAAAAAAAGATTTATTCTTCTTCCTTAATTCCTTTCTTTCTTACAACAATAATAAAATTGAAATTTTCAGATTTTTTGAACAAACTATCAATTTGTATTTGAATTTGAATTGAAATTTTATTTTGATTCAATTGAAGAAGAGCAAGCTTATTTATTTTTAATTCTAAGACCAATAGTTTTATGAGTCGACTCTTTTATATCATTTTTTTTTTTTTTCTGAAAAGTCAACAAAATTATAATTAGTTTTTAAAAATCAATTAACTTCAACATAAAAATTTTCTCTCAAACCTGTATTCCAAACGCATACATAGTTTTAGAGCTTCATTAGAAATGCGTGTTTTGAAAAGTTGTGAATTAAAAATAACCGTGATATAAAAATATAAATTTGAAATCTGTTCAGTAAAATATATAATACGAATCTTATTTCTTCATTTTTTTAAACGATTTGAAAAAAAAAAAAAAACTCAAAACTTCAAATAAGAAAGTTTAACATTTGGAAATTGAGTTTTTTAAAAGGAAGAGAAGGAGAGTGAGAGGTAGATTTAAGAGTTTTGAAGTTAAGTAGATATGAAGTTATTGTTCCAAACAAGGGCTAATAATATTTTCAAATATAGAGACAACTGCATTTGTATTTAGAGTATTGTTAGGGATGTAATTAATACCGACTTTTAAATATCAACTCACATATCATTTTTTTTTTGATGATAATATAATTAATTATATAATAATATTATAAACTTACTAATAATATTCGACAAATTTTGTTTCATAAACATACTCAAAATTATAATTAGAATCGGTACTCCTAATATTTTTCTAGTGTGTATGTATAAGGCATATGTACTAATGTAAGAAGTTATTTTAATGTTTATTTGACAAAAAAAAAAAAAAAAAAAAAAGAAAAGAAGTTATTTCAATGTTTACACTTAAAAATATGTTTCTTAATATGTTATCAATAAAAGAAGCGAGGGTTATTTACATTTTATACATTTTGTTTTCTGAATTAAAGTAAAACTTGTTTTTTGATATTTTAAAGTCTTCTACGTTTAGATTCAACAAATATACAAATATAAATATTTTCTAGGTCAACACTTAATTTTTACCGAAACATACCCAAAATACCTTTAAAATAAAATCTAAAATTTAGATTGTTCACCTTTCATAACATATGTTTTGTTTTCATTAAAAAAGTATATCTTGCATTATTTTAAAATAATGTATTTTTGTATCACTTTAGTATATTTAATGCATTAAATCTATTTTTTTTTTTTGTCAACTCATTATTTGAATATTAAGATATCCCAAATACCCTTAGTTTAAATTTGATAGATTATTTTCAAAGTTCAATTTTGAGGGCATTCATGATATTTTTGAGATCAAAACAAGTGTTGATTGAGAAAAAAAAAAATATATATATATATATATATATGTGTGTGTGTTAAATATATTGCAATGGTATAAAAATAAAGAACTTCAAAATGTGTAATAGATTTTCTAAATAAAAACAACATGCATGTATAAAAAGGTAAATATTTCTTAGTTTTAGTTTTTCTTTTTAAGTGTATTTTGGGTATTTTCGGTCAAAATTACATAATAAGCAAGAAATGGTATAAATTTATATACTAAATGAATGAAATCTAACGATATAAAATTATAAAACTTCAAAATGCAATGTATGCTAATAAAATGCGAGATATTAAAAGATAAATAACCTAAAAAAGAAAGAAGTTTTTGTTTTTTTTAAATACGTACATATATTATAGAAAATGAAAACACGCAAGCTTTTGCACACAAAAAACAAAAAAAAAAAAAATCATTTGATCAATTTACCAAATGTAACCCACTCGACGTCCTGTGGATTTGGAAAAGTTATAATTCTTTTTTGTCTCTCTTTTTCTGTATTCTTTTTCATGCTTTATAGGAAAATGAAAATGACAACAAATTCCCAGGTTTATTTGTCCCCTTTCAATCTGAGCGATTTTTTTTTTCCATGAAATAAAAATAAATAGCATTTTGCCAAAAATAAGTAAAGAAAATAATAAGATTTTAAAATATTTAAAGTAAATAATAAATATACTAGATAACTGAAAATTTTACTAGAAAAATAATAAATTAATTTATTAGGTAAATGATAAATTTATTAGGCAAATAACATATCTATAAGATGTAGATATATTATCTACATGATAGATTTTTAATTACGTTTATATACTCTAAATATTTTAAAAACCTACTATTCATTTGTATTATTTTCTAAAAATGATATTTACTTCTTTTTCTTTGTCTTTGTCCTTTTTTTTTTTTTTTTAATATTCTTGTGTTAATATGAACATAAAGGCTGGATTTGAGTTTCATAAAATCGTCATAATAAATGGGAATTCGTTAAAAAAAAAAAAAAAAAAAAAAGAAGAAGAAGAAGAAGACATAGTTGAACCCCATAAGTTTTTAATTTGGACTCACTCGACATATATAAAACTCTTAAAAGCAAGAAATTTTTGTTTGCTTATTTTTTTCTTTTTTTTTTTCTTTTTTCTTTTTAAGGAAGGGTCTAAAACTGACATTATTCCTCATTTTTAAAAGGGGGGAAAAAGGCGAAAGTTGTATTAAAGAAAATGAAAACTGCTGACTGGTACAAATGGAGATTTATAAAAGGGCAAAATTGTACAGAGTTCCTCACGAAATTTACGAGACACTTATTAACATGAATATAGACAATGATACTGATTTGTGTTTAATGTAAGCTAGACCAATATAATGCATGATCATGACATGACTAATAACTTGACTTTGAACTCGAGCAAAATAGTTTTACCAAGTATTTTTTTGATAAACATTGGTTTCACCAAGTTTTTTTTTTTTAATAAATATATTATAGTTTTACCAAGTTTCACCCTTGGAAATATTACACTTTTCCTTGAAGAAAATTGGTTTGATGACTATGCTATCATTGTAATTTCATACACACACACACGTGCAAAGTCAATAAAGGTCTACTAGCCCCACTCGACTTATTTTTCCCAAAAAAAAAAAAAAAAAAAAAAAAACTATATACGTTACGTAAATGATCAATCTTTATATTAAAAAAAAAAAACTAGACATAACCCCTCTAAATATTAAAAATTTAATTTAATTATAGTCTTAAGTTTTTATTTTAGTTGTTAGCCAACAAACAAATTTCTAACTTCGTATTTATATATCTGTAGGTATATATATAAATGATCATCCCCTTTGTGAAAATTTTATTTGGTGAAAGTACATTTCTTGGGTGAACTAAGCACTAACACAGGCTTTGTAAAATTTCTAATAAAATCTATCACGGAAAGAGACAAGTATACTTTAACTTTAAATTTAATGTCAAAAATTTGCTACTACTTCAGAGAATCAACTTCAAATTCCTTAGGGTCACCAAAACTTGCAAAGCAGAATCTTGTAAAAGCACTCTTTGGTCTTTTCCCTCACAATCGGAAGACATGATTTAGATTACTGAATGCTCCAAATTCAAACAGGAGCCTTCATGATAAACAAGGTTATGTACCGAAAAATTGGTTGCGACATCTTAAGAGTGTGTTTTGTCAATAGAGAGATAGGGGAGGGAGAGGAGTGGAGCAGAAGAGTTAGAGAGAGAAGAGTTAGAGAGAGACGACAAATCCCTAGTTTGGTTGGATACTTGGAAATGAGAGATGGTATGAGAGACTCTTTTTTTGGAATCATCATTTTATCGTTTCACTAATCGAATGATTCAAAAACTCCATCAACTTTGAATTAAAAAATCTGTTTTACCTTTGAAAAAATTATTTAATAAAATGTAAAAAAGACAATTTATTAATTAAACTAATAATTATTATCTATTCTTTCAACTCTCTTTCTATCTTATCAAACAAATTACTATGACTCTCTTCATTTTTCATATTCCTGATCACCCTAACTCTTTCCATATTGTTTATGTTGGCCATCCCTCCAATCAAACGGAGCCTATAAGATGAAGCCTCGCTCTCATCTTGCATACATTAAACTAGTTAGTTTAGACCTATGATCAATTAACTTAAATCCTGCATCCCCAGATTTTCATGCAAATCTATGAAGTAAGGACTAGCTTTTCTGGAGACCATAAAACACTTTTTACAGGCACAGGTCCTAAACAATCCTTGGAAATATTTTTCGCGGTTCTGGCTAATTGCAGCATTATTACACATACAATTTAGCAAACAAGTTGTGGTTGTTACACACACACACATATATATGATGATAATGATGCTGTTATTGATCGATTCAAAACTAATTAAGGCCAAAATCAAGATAAAAAAAAATAACCAAAATTAATTGAATAAATTAAGAAAATGAATATCATGTACTGTGGATCATGAATCACCTTTGGAAAGTAAGAACAAAAAGCAAATAAGCGCAAAGGAAAAAAAAAAATGATTGAGTTACCTCAATTTATGTCCGTGAATTTCACCAAATGCGGATCCAACTTGTAGTCCATAGAAATTGATTTTTATGAGTATATTAGCAATTAATTGAGGTAACAGTCTGATATTTGAGGCCATCTCTGAAACACAAAACGGAGAGTAATTGAAATTCAAAGAATCGAGGATGGATATATATATATATATATATATATACACGTGTAATAATAGTATGTTAAGCACATTTCCGATGTGTAATGTGTGTGTATATACATGTATACTCACGAATTTATTTGTATATCAGCATATGTTTTATATTTATATACATATATAGATGTATATGTATAATCGGTAGATGTAAAATGGAGAAGACATACGAGCAGATTCTTTGCAAAATTCGTCACGCTCTGAAAGATTTAGTCGTTCAAAGAGCTGGTGAAGGACAATTCGAAAGATGCGGACGATTACTTGAGAGCGCAAGAAAAAGTTTAAAAGGCTATTTGCATTTTTTTTCCCTGGAAACAAACAGAAATTAAAAAAAAATAAAGAAAGAAAATGAAAACATTGAATGCTTTTTCGAATACTTAAATACGCCCAGAGAGAGAGCACTTGCTGACGTGGCGTACAGTTGTACAAAGTTCGTTACACACTCTCTTTTTTATTTTATTATTATTGGTAGTTGCATGAAGAAGAAAATTTGGGCCCACTATCTGTTGTAGGCTCATTTTGAGCCCATTTTGTATTTTTATTAGATTTCAAACCTCTTGTAGAAATTTTACGGATTTAACTTCTATCTCATTTTATTCGTCTCCCTTCATATCCCATAATAATATCATTAATGAAAAAAATATATTTAATTATAATACTACATTACATTACTTAAAAAATCAGATTAGTTACACATATGCCATAATATTATTAAATGGACACAAATGAGGATATATATATATATATATATATAAATTAAATCTAAATTTTATGCCGGCAAATTCCCTAAAACCCCCTCATGCCTAGAACCCAAAAAAAAAAAAAAAAGAGTACATATGTAAAGGGAAATGCTGATAATTTTCACCACAAGTGAATTGGGTTTTCATATTTATTTATTTATTTACCACACTTTACATACTCAGTAATACTCTAATTACAAGCATGCAAACGAGAAAATAAAAATAGTGAAAAAATTAAGAATCAAACAAACAAACAAACAAACAAACAAACAAACAAACAATCAAACAAAAAAACAAACAAACAAAGACAAAAACAAAAACAAACTTGTGATCTTGGCATGATGCTCTTCAGAGGAGAAGGAAAGACAATTTTCTGAAAAGCAAGGTTATAACATATATATACATATATATATATATATATGAAATGAAATCAGGATTTAATTTATCAAAATGCTTATAGTATCGTTAAAACGAAATATAGCATGAGAAGTTTAACCAACCCATCCCGCAACCCCCGTTCCCCTCCTCCCCCCCACAACACCCCCCCCCCCCCCCCCCCCAACCCCCTCTTTTTTTTTTCTTCTTCTATGATAGCTTTTTGGACAATCTTGAAACAAGACACACCTAGAAATTAAGAACAAATTATTAGAAACGTAAGACTGGCTTGAGACTAGATTAAGAAATGTAATATATTTAATAATTAAAAAAAAGGTTAAAATGAGAAGTACCATTCCTTATTTTCTATTTTTTTCTCCTTCCTCCAAATATACCCTTAAATTTGTAATATATATTAACAAGTAAGCATGAGAACTCCACTTTTATGATAACCCCGAGTAAACAATATATATTAACAACTGAAAAAAAGGTTTTATCTTCCTTAAACGAAGGAAAAAAAAAAAAAAAAAAGGAAGGAAAAACTAAATCCGTTAATGAAGCTTAAACTCAACCTCCACCTTCTTGATGAAGACAAATTAATTCCATTCTTGTGCTAAAAATATGCACAAACTCACCTCCTCCTTCTTCTGCAGGAAACATCGTTGAATGATAAAAGTTGTATAGAGAGAGAGAGAGAGAGAGAGAGAGAGAGAGTGGTGAAGGAAGGTTCACGGTGAGGAGATGAAATATATGTATACACACACACGGATGTACACGTATATGTTTGAGGAGTATATATGTATATATGTCTAGGGTTAAGGTTTTAAATGTAGTTGCTATAGCCTAGTATACGACAAAAACAAAGAGAGGAAAAAGAGAGAGAGAAGCTACTCTGATAATTTTTCAACTTTCAATCACTGAAGCTTTTCCTTTTGTACAGTGCTTTTTGGCCGTATGTCCCCTTAGAGAAGTGAGAACAATTTAACACTAATATTGGAGAGAGAGAGAGACAGAAAGAGGGAGTGAGACTATGCGTGTGTGTGCATATATATATTTATATATATATATATATATATATATGTTAATACAATGCAATTTTGAGATGACCAGTATTACAAATCAACAAATTAAAATACAAATTCTAATTTTTTATTTGATTTATAGGTTCAATTCCTATATTTTTTTACTGAATTTTTTATTTTTTTTTAAATCAACAAAAATTATAATTAATTTTTAAAAAGTCAACTAATTACAATTTAAAAATTTCAACTCCTATCAGTAATTTAAATGAAAGCTAAATATCTAGCAGGGGAAATGAACCCAGTTGGAAATTGGACCAGAAAAAAAAAAGGAAGAATAAAACACAGTAGGAAAAACAAATATAGGAAAAACAAATATAAAAGAAGACCCATGTAGATCAACAAAATTTACCAAAATTTTCAAAGCAAAAAAAAAAAAATGTATATATGAAATAATCAGCATTTACCAACAAGAAGAAGAAAAAGATGATGTATTCTTATAGACTCAAAAAAAAAAAAAAAAAAAAAAAAGGTTAACAGAAAGAGTAAAATGATTACATCAATTTGGAATCAAGTAGTATGTAGCAAATTCCTCACTATTTTCAAGGAAAGGTGAGCTCTAACTCTCCAAGATGGCATATGTTTCCAACTCTAGGAGTCGACGATGATATCTCCAACAATTTATCGAAGACTGGTTTATGGAGCCATCCGCACCTCACGGAATCATATGCTCCTTGGCGAGATATATTGTTAGGTATGTGACTCAAATTAGTTTTGGATAAGTTTCTGTTTTATGAGTTTGGAAAAATTAATATAATTGCGTCCCATTAAGAGCCTATAAATAAAGGTCTATTGTGTTTAGGTGTGTGTATTCATAACAATAAAGAGTATGCGTGCCTCATTTTGAGAGAAAGTGAGAAGAAAAATAACAAATGATGTAAGAGATTTTAGGTAGAGAGAGGTTGAGAGAGTTTAATGAGTGTGTAATTGTGAAAGTATTAGTGAATTTATTCTCCCTCTCCCATACATAGGCAATTTTGCAGAACTACGTAAATTCCTTGTCTTCTCTTTATTTCTGTTTGAGTTTATTTTTCTGCTATGCTTTGGGAATAGAGGTATTTTCCCCAACAAGTGGTATTAGAGACAGATTGAAGATTTGAAGAAAAAAAATAAAGATGCTATATGGGGTAAAGTTTGATCAAATCGAGCATTTGATGGAAAGAGTAATTTCAGCATCTAACAGAGTACGGTGAAAGATGTTCTGGAACACTAGGGACTTCTGAAAGCACTATAAGGGACGAAGTTGCAAACGATAAGTGATGAAGATTGGGAAAAACTGGAAGCAAGAGCAGTAACTATTCGATTGAGTTTGGCTCCTGAATTGAAATTTAGTATTATGAATGAAAAATCTCCTTCTAAGCAATGGGAAAATTTAGAAAAAGTTTACATGTCGAAATTCTTAACGAATAAATTATATATGAAGAAGCAGTTGTATGAGTTGAAGATGAGTAAAGAAAGTGGTATTAGGGATCATATTAATAATTTTAATAAGTGTATAACTCAGTTATTAAGTGTAACGTCAAGATTGATGAGGAAGATAAAGCGGTAATTTTATTGGCTTCCCTGCCTAAATCGTATGAAACTTTTGTGACTACGCTGTTGGTTGGAAAAACTACGTTGATTGTGGTGGAGACTGCAAGTATGAAACAACCTAGTAGTTCGTCCCATGCTGAACAAGTTTTAGTGGTGAAGTCAGATTCGAGTATGGGTAAGAGTAAGACACATGGGAGATTTTATGAACGGACAGATGATCATTCCTAATCGCATTCTTTGAAGGAAGTTGAGTGCTTTTACTACCATGAGAAGGGGCACATTAGGAGAAACTATGAAGAACTAATAAGATATCTTGAAGAAAAGAGGAAGCAGAAGGATCGAGAGACAAAATCTACAAATGTTGTTGGTGACAAGTATTATAGTGAAGATGATGTTTATTTTGTTATGGCTGAAGGAGGTAATTATGACTCTTGGATTTTGGATTTAGTATATTCATTCCATATGTGTCTACATAAGGAGTGGTTTAATTCCTACAAGCCTTGTGATGTCGATACTCTTCTGATGACCAATGATTCAAGGGCTAAAACTATTGGAATAGGTACTATAAAAGTGAAGATGTTTGATGGAGTTGTGAAGACACTGACGAATGCTAGGCCTGTTCCTTGACTCAAGAGAAGTTTAATTTCTTTGGGGCCTTTGGACATATTGGGTTGTGAGTATTCCACTAATAGTGGTCTTATGGAAGTCAGGAAAGGTGCTTTGGTTGTCATGAAGGGTGAAAAAGTGAAGAATTTATACAAGCTGATAAGGAAGACGATTATAGGTGGAGCTATGAAGGTGGAGCCACGTCAATAAAGGTCTTCATCAGTTGTGAAAGAAGTTGCAAGAGTGAAAGAGTGCAACAAGGTAAAGGTGATAACCGAAGATAAAGCTTGGATGAAGAAGAAATCGATTTCTTGTGTCAAGTTCGATGAGAGTTTGAACTCAACACATGTTTTTTCTTATTAAGTGTGCATGTGAGGTGATAGAATTTGAGTCAAAATGAAGATTGTTAAGTATTTGACTCAAATTAGTTTTTGGTAAGTTTTTGTTTTATGAGTTTGGAAAAGTTGATATTATTTCTATTTGAGTTTATTTTTCTGATGCACTTTGGATATAGGGGTGTTTTCCCCAACACATATCCACCTCATCGAACCCTGCCTTCACCTCACCAAGATGTATCCATTTTGATCTCGTCAAGCCGTCTCCACCTCGACCTCGCCGAGCAGTGTCTGCCTCGTTGAGCTGTATCCACGTCGATCTCGTCTAGTCATATCTACTTCAACCTTGTCGAGCTGTCTTTGCCTCATCAAGCCTTATCCTCCTTGACGAGTGCTTGCTACCTCTTGAAGTAACCTAGTACTCGACAAGCTTTAAAGAGCCAGCTCGAATGCAAGTCACGGAGCTTCCAAGTTAATGAGGCATTTATTAATCGCTATGGACGGACTCAATGTCTCCAACCTGAGGAGGTGGCAAGTTTCTTGGTGGCTCCAAGGAGGCGAGGCGGTGATTTAACGATAATTATTCAAAGGATTCAAATAATTATGAATAATTTAAATGATCCTGATATAATGGAAGATATCATTCAAATTCACTCCGTCCTTATCAAAGGGGCCGAATAAATAGAAGAAACCTGATCACATTCAAAATATGGTAGCACATCCAAAATTCAAATGGAAAAGCCTTATCCAACCAATCCGATTTGTCGAGGGTGAAGCCAACCCTATAAATGGATGGGAAATTGTTCATGTTGGGGGGAATTTCACATATGCTTTTTTGCTTTATGCTCTAGGCATCCTATGTTTTTTGCATTCTAAATAATGAAACCCAAGTACACAGACACAGAGGACGTAGCCCCCTTGACGATGGTGGACCTCTATAAATCTTGTATCTTTTAGTCTACTTTTTGAACTTTACTATCTTGTTCATTCACAATCTCCATTAACACGATGTCGAATTAGTCATTAATATAAATTGACAATAGATTTCACCGTCTGCATTTATCCACAAAAAAGTGTAGAAGTATTAGTAGTGAATTAGCTAGTTAGTCTTTTTTCAACATTCTTTTTAAGGTAAGTACAATTTCAATTTAGTACCATTGTTTTCTATGAGAGTTTAGACAAGTGATACTAAAAGGGAAGCTTTTAGGATTGTTCAAAAATTCCAATTACTGACATTTGAATCCTAATTTGTGTAGTAGTATAAAAGACCATAGCAGAAAGGTTTTAGTTTTATTGTTGTTTTTGTTCTATGGTTAGTACAATTTTAAATTAGTTCAACTATTGTTTTCTGAAAGAGAAACGTTATTGGAGGTCAACAATATGAAGAAGAAATATTTTGTAATATCGCCCGTTTGAAATTATGATTGGAGTTGGAGTTTTGTAGTTTGAAATTATAATATGTGTTTGATTAAAAAACAAATTAAAAATAAACTGCGATATAGAAAACAGTAAAAATTTAAAATGTATAAAAAAAATATATAATATGGATCTTATTTTGTTCATCTGTCATTTTTTTTTCTCCGTAAACATATAAGTAAGTATACACATATATATCTTACGAGGCAGATCGACCACAAGGACCTTCAAGAGGAAGAACCAAGTGGACTCATAAATGAATTCCACTAAATTACAACTTTCTGGATATAGATGTAGATAATTAAATATATTATCTTAGAGTTTTATACAATATTATATGTCTGTAAATTTTAAATCAAATAATGGTTAACATAAATGATATTTCTTTGTAGCCTAAGGAGGAAAAAATCTTATAGCAACATCAAGAAAAAATTCCGAAAAAAAAAAAATTAATCCTACTTCTTTGGTTCATGTAAGGCAAACGAGCCTGTTCGTGGGGATTTTGGAGATGTGGAATTCTAAAGATTAGTTTAAAAATATATATTTGGTTTAAATATGAATTGTAAATGAACCGTAATATAAAAATGGTCCAAAAACTTAAAATTTGTTCTAAAAGGAACATCACCTCATAACTCTTACATTTTTTCCCAAAGAAAAGTAATTAATTACTTACTTGAAGAAGTTTCAAGTAGATACATTGCAATGCATGATAGGAAATAGGAAATCATCCTGACCGTTACATTACAGTTGACTTCTTTTTTCAACATTCACATGATATCATCTAGTTGCTATGAGCATTTAGAATCATCTCATTTCGATTAGAAATAAGAAAGTTTTGGATTTTTAAAATTTGAGTTTTTTTGAGAATGAAAGAGAAAGAAAGTGAATTGTAGATCTGAGAAGTTTAGAGTTAAGATGTCAAAACTTTGTCCGGAACCGGAACTCTAATGCCCCGTAATTTCTCTACTCTCTCATTCTCTCTCGACGAAGTAGCCTAGCAAGAACCCTAAGGAATAGCACCTTTTTGCAATGAAAGCCCACAAGATGGACGACCCCCACTCTCTCTCTTTGGCAAATAATAATCAATCAAGACATTAGGTATGATAATCATGACTTGACTTTTAATCTAGATTTCCATAAAAATTAGCAATTATCTACTACTAGTACGTATTTAATATTTGTTTTTAAGAATTAATGATTTTTTTTTTTTTTGATAATTACAAACACAATAAGAGTTACAAAACGTAATGACATGAGTAGTAACATTCAACCATGATTGCCTTGCAATACACGTCAAATTACTATTTGATTACAACATATGGTAAGCTTTTCTTTTTATTTATTTATCTTTTGCAGAATTCTTCATTGATTTTGAAAAATTCTTTAAAAATAGTAAATAATTAAGGCCAAATTTTGTTGAATGATATGCACAAACTCACCTCCTCTCCTTCTGCAGGAAACAATGTTGAATGATAATGGTTGTAGAGAGAGAGAGAGAGTAGTGAAGGAAGGCTCAGGAAGTGGATGATGTATATATATACAAATGTATATGTTTATGGTGTATATATGTAAAAATATCTATGGTTATGGTTTTACATTTAGTTGCTATAGCCTAGCACATACGACAAAAAAAGACAATGAAAAAAAAAAAACTTCTCAGATGGTTTTCAACTTTCAGTCAAGCTTTCCTTTTTCTGCAGTGCTTTTTGGCCGTACGTCCGCTTGGTGAAGTGAGACCATTACTCCGGGGGGGGGGGGTGGGGGGGGGGAGAAGACTATGCGTGTGTTCATGTGTATGGATATAATTAATATACGAGTAATTAATCTAAATAATTTATGAATTCTTTGAAAAATAATTATTTGTTCTTTGTTTTATTTTTTATTATTATTTTTTGATTAAATCCGTTAAATTTTTAACGAAATATATATGTATAATGCATGTAATCTAACTTACGAGGATATTTTAGTTAATCTAATAATAAATTTAATTTAACAAAATATAAAAAAAAACTCAAAAACAAAAATAATAAAAAACCCTAAATTTATTCTCTATGTCCTCTCTCTCTATATTTTCTCTATAAATCTCTCTCATTTCTCTCTCTCCCTCGAATGGCTTTGAGGATCTGGTGGCGACACACCGGAGTGGAGCTACAGGGTCTGGGGCCGCCACATCAGAGACCAATCTTCATTGGGGGACATAGGGGCCCTGGATTCATTTTCGCCGCATCGAGGGGGAGAGGGGAGGATTAAGGGGATCTAGTCCAAATCTTCATTGCGGGGCCTTGATTCATCATTCGTACCGCTGGGAGAAGGGGGGCGGATCTGATCTGAATCTTTGTCGAGGGGTGCGGGGGGCTTAGGTTCATTGTTCGTCGTGCATGGGGGGATGGGGGATCTGGTCCAAATGTCGAGGGAAGCGAGGGGACCTGGGTTCATCATGCAAGGGGTGTCTGTGTCGGTCTCCAACGTCTAACATCAAATCTAGGGAAAAGAGGGGGGGGGAGGGGGGGTTTGACTTTTGAATTCAACTCTGTCTCTTCTCTTTTTATTTTTTTATTTTTTTAATTGATATGAATAAGGGTATTTTCATCTTTTTAAAGCTATTTACCTTTAAAAAGCACAAAATATGCTTATAATATGACAATTCCGTGAGTTTTTTAATGGAACTAAATGAAAAGGATTAAAATGGCAAAGAAAATAGGAGTTCAGGATTGTCTTAGTCAAAAATAAAAAATAAAACAATGACTAAATCGTCACCTTTTAAAAAATTCAGGGACTGTTTCAGCAAGTTACTCGTAATATATAAATGTTATTCATTGCAAATTTTAGACAACATTGTGATAAACTAGCGTTACAAATTAACAAATTAAAGTACACATTCTAAATATCATAACCAACCATGAGAAATAACCTCAATAGGAAATGAACCCAATGATGGGGTGAAACACCTTTACCTCATTGTAAAATTAGCCTTAAAATAAAAATAGTAAGTTACAAAAATATTTGAAGTAAATAGTAATAGATAATTAATTTATCATGTAAATATATATATATATTTTTTACATCTGGTGAATATGTAATTTACCAAGTAATTTTCTATTTACTTAGTAAATTTTCTATTCACGTAGTAAATTTACTGTTTACTTTAAATTATTTAAAACCTTATAGTATGAATTGGATTATTTTATTAAGAACACCATTACTACAACTTCTCATAAAATAATTAGCATTTTCCTGGAAGAAGAAGATGTGTAGATCCAAATATAGTGCACAAATCCATAATAGGGAAGCACATATAAAAAATGTACTACTCTTAATTAATATAAGAGAGGGAAAAAAAAAAAGGGGGGGGGGGGTACCAATTTTTCCACAAAAAAAAGTACATAAGTACTAGAATAGTGAAGTAGCTAGTTTAGTATTGTTTCAACGTTATTAAATTTAGGGGAAGTGTACTACTTCAATTTAGTAGTACCATAGTCTTCATAAGAGTTAAGGCAAGTGAACTAAAAGGGAAACTTTAGGGATTGTTCAAAAATTCCAATTCTTACACTGTGAAGTTGTACTATTGTCTTTTAAAAGAGAATTGGTATAATTATCGAAGGCCAACGATCTGAAGAAGAAAGATATTGCATTAATTTTAGGACAACAAAAGAACTAGTTTTTTGTTTCTGGATTGTTGGATGCAGCATATGTACTTGTCTAGAGGCTTTTTTTTTTTTTTTTTTTTTCCTTTTAAACAAATATAGAGAAAACGATTAATTTCTTCGAAACACAGTCGAAAAAAAAAAATATCCGATAAAAAGAGGGTTTTTATTTCTTCAAGAGATGTTCCATAAAGTAGAGATGATGATGACAATATTAAGTAGGAGTTTTCTTATAAAAATTAAGCTGAATGAGAAACTATATATATATATATATATAAAAGTATAATAACAAGAATAATGAAACAATATTCGTACTACAATTGTTTTCTAGACACATTTCAATCTTATTGCACTTGTTAACTCTAATCAAAATATCTTCAAATTAGCTCCAACTTAAGTGGACATACAAAATGGAGATTAAGCTTGCATTTGGTTTGCCGGTTGGAGATGAAATTTAAAAGTTAGAGTTGATTGATTTTTTAAAATCTAATTATAATTTTTATTGACTTTTCAGAAAAAAAAAAAAAATAAAAATTGAGAGAAAAAAATACAGTTTAATTGAAATTGAGTTAAAATACCACACGAATCATAAATCTAATAAAAATATAATAATATAATATATTTCCATACAATCCACGATAAATTACCCATTCAGTTATTAAAGTTTTAAATTTGTATGATTTTGATCTCCTGATCTTTTTTTATAGTTGGAATGTTCTAAACTATTAAAATATTATTACAGTAGTTCTTTTTGTTAGTTTTTAAACGGAATCTATTAATAATTTGATCAAAAAATAATATTAATTAATAGATTCTGTAAAAAAATTAATATTAAAGACAACTGCAATAATATTTTTAATAAATTAATATCATTATATATGTATGAAAAAGAAATAGTATAAATTTAAAAATTTTAAAGATTAATCTAATAATTTATTCTATAATCTAATAAAAAAAATGAAAATTTCTCCAAAGGAAAAGAAAAAAATCAAAACATGACAATGCAAAATAATGGTGTACGGATATGATATCTCTTCGAATCCTGAGGAAGAAAGAAATCTAATATAAAATAAACTAAAGACAAAATTCAAAAAAGGATTCATACGACTGCATTGGTTCATGTGAGGCATACGTACTACTTTATCTTAGCCTAGCTAGCTAGAACCTAAGGACTAGGACCTTTTTTTTTTTTCTTTTTTCTTTTTTTTTTTGGAATGAAAGCCTAGAGTGAAGATCCCCTCTCTGGCTCTCTCTCTCTCTCTCTCTCTGTCTCTCTCTCTCTCCGCGGAATATATTTATCTGATATCAATCAATCATCAAGAGATTGATTAACATATATAATTATGACTTTTTTAATCATAATTATGACTTGACTTTTAATCTAGATTTCCGTGAAAATTAACTATTAATTGGGTACTAATACTTCTACGTATTTATTTAAATTTTGTGTTTAAGAATGATTCTTCCAAACCTAACCTATTAATAAGAGTTCCATAACGTAATGGACATATGTAGTAATCAACAAATCATTGCCTTGCAATGCAATTCAAATTACCTTTTTGATTCCATACAAAATATGACACGCATGTGCATGCTTAATTATTATTATTATTATTATTATTATTATTAGAGAGGTTTAATACAACGTGGTCTTGGTTTGCACTTTGCATTAACGAAAGACCTTAATTTTCTTTCTGTTGCATCTAATTTTGAATGAAATTTCATAATAGCTCCTTCTTCTAATAATGAAAAATTTTTCCAAAAACATTTCAAGTTTTTACATATTTTAATTCCAACCAATTTATACATACATTTCCAAACTCAATTCATTCCCAATCAAAATATTTTTAAAACTCCAACTTTAAGTAAACGCCACCAAAATGAGGGCTAAAAAATTGAATTTTGTGGCAAGCTACATATTTAACTAACACTATCAAAATGAATTACTGTTTTAAAGTGAATATTGATTAATCAAACTGTTAAAAAAATTACCATATGTTTGAAAGTCCTATCTAATTTTAAAAATTATAAATTTTTATCTTTTCACAATGTATTATTCTCAATATAATTTCTTCTTATTTCAAATAATTTTTGTTTTCAAGAAGATAGATTTTTTACTTAGATCGTTTTGCAATATAAGAATATTGTAATATAAGAATATTGTAACATTTAAAATAAGAATATTGTTTTTCATAAATGAATACTTAGGTTTATTTGGTGAAACGGTTCAATTCAAATTATATTATATTTTTTCATCTCATTTTTATTTTTTTCTGAAAAATCAATAAAAATTATAACTAATTTTTAAAAAATTCATAAATTCAAACTTAAAAATTTCAAATTAAATCATTTTATCAAACCGATTTTTAGATCAAAACAAGCCTTAATAGTTAAAAAGCAGTCATGTTTCGAATATAAAATACTTTATTCTAGTATAGAAAATCTTTTTTTTTCTTTAATCGTTTTGTTCAAACTTTTTACACTAAATCCAACAACAGTCAAATCAAAATCTGGTAAAGACTGTTGGCAAGTCACAAAATCTCATCACTGATTTGATGGCAACTGTTACATAGTTTTATGGAAGAGAGAGCGAGATCTTCCAATATTATGTTCATATTGGGTCTATATGAAAATTCATTGAAATATAAACGAAAAGCCCCCCACATATATAAATTTAAATTATATCCCATCAAAACCAATCAAAATATTTTATCCAGACTTTTGTTGTCTGGGATTACGGAGAGAATCCGATATTTTCTTCCTCATTGTATAGAATTTATGGGGTGAATCTGAATTATATATGTATATATAATCTGAAATATGGATATTTTATTTGATAATATAAATTTCAGTTACTATTAATATAAATTTTTATTATTAAAAATATGAATTGTATAAAAAAATATAAAATAAGAAGAAATTCATATTTATTTTAATTATATTTCTATATACATGAATTTATATTTTTTATAATTGAAGTTCACATTCACAAAATTAAAGTTTACATTATTAATATCATTAAATATTTATTTAAGATTTTATGTATATATAGATATATATATATATATATCGAGTTTGAATTAGATTATCAAAAGATCCCTTTTTTCTTTTCTCAATTGAATGATATTTTTCTCTTTTTTCAACTCCTATCTAAATTCATAAATGATTGCATTAAGTATAAATTTAAATCCTCTCACCCAAATTTAAAAAAAAATAAATAAAAATGGTACAAAAATTAAATTTGCTATTACATCACATCGCATTCCAATTAAACAAATTAATAACTCATTCCACCATAAATAATATTATGCCCCGATAAGAGATAAAGCGAAACAGTAAAATACACACCTCACATTTGATGATATTAGAAAAAGATAAAAGAATAAGGGCCGTTTAGGGACAATTAGAGATGGAGTTTAAAAGATATTTTGATTGAAGTTAAATGTGTGTTTGGTTGAAAAAATAAAAACTGTTTGGAGTGAAAAAATATTAAATTTCAAAACACGTTAAAAAATATATATATAGATATTTTTTTCCTCTCGAAATTCTATATAATTAAAAAAAATCATAGACTTCAAATAATAAAATTATGAACTTTTAAAATTTGACTTTATTATAGACATTTACAAAAAATTCATTGTAAATCTAAATACTTAAAACACTCCCAAACGAATGTTTAAAAACTAAGATGACAAAATATCGTCTCCAAACATCCTCAAAAACGCCCTAAATTCTTCAATCCCTATGTTCAACCGTAATAATAATAGTAGTAGTGTTTGTAATTACAATAATTTCATGTGTATATGGGATAACTTTTACCACACTCAAGTTCGAATCCTAGTCAATGAGAGATAAAGCCTAACAGTTTAAATGCACACCTTACTTTTTATTTTTTTTTTTTTTTTTTTGATGAATCACCTTACTTATTAGTAGATGTAAATTTCAATTTTGAACTTCATCGTCGTCGTCGTCACATGTGTGTGGTATAACTTTTAGACTCAAACACGGTCTTGTTATTTATCATGAATGAATATTGAAAAAGTGAAATTTTGATCTTTCTTATCCATTAAGGTGTTTATTTATAGAATATGATATCGTGTCATAATTTTACTACCCTTATATTTAGTTATAATTCACTTGTGGTTCTATTTTTTTTTTTATGACAATTATTAAGTTTAGTTGTTTCAAAATCTAAGTCCCATTATTACAGACATGATATAATGATAATTTACATCTGATTTTATCACAAGTTAATAGAGTTAAAATTTCTCTATCCCAAGTTAAAAAAAAAAAAGAAAAAGAAAAAAAAAGAAATCTCATTCTCTTAAAATAGATCATAAATTGCAAAATCCGTGAAAGAAATATAAAAATGAAAAAAAGAAGAAAAAAAGAAAGACTTTCACGACAATTTCTCAATAAGAAGTGCTAATTTGTTATGGCTCCATGATGTAAAAAATGAGAAAAAGGAAAATCAATTCTTGATTTTTCTTGCTTTCTTAACTCCTGTTCAAGAAAAACCACTTAAAAAGATGCAAAACACTAAGAAATTTTAGTTCAACTAAAAAAAAAAACCTCATGATGTCTACGTGAGAAGCGCCACTTAGCTCATTCAATGATACCTTATGATTTATAGAAAAGTAATACTATTAAATAAAAATTTAAATGGATATATGGCTCTAGAAAAGTAGACAGGAAAGTGGACATAGAAAATTTAAGGGATAATACAATACCCCTACAATAATTTAAGGACGAACATGTTAATAAAAGTTTTTAAGATGTTAAAAGAGATAGCTTTTTTTTTTTTTTTTTTTAAATCATTTGAGGGGGACAGGTATAAAGCATCATTAAAATAAAATAAAATAAAAACATAATGAAAGGTAGATTAAAAAAAATTTGGATGTCACTTTTTTTTTTTTTTTTGGGAGAATTCTTTAAAGGATATGAAAAAAGAAATCTGCCTACAAGTATAATTTCTAACTATCACATTTTCACCAAATTTCACTAGTTAGTTATGTTTAATTTAATTTAACATTCTTTTATGTTGATCACACAATTAAAAAGTATAGGATTATAGTTATAAGTATAATCTAACGAGAATTTCACATATGCCTGCATCACACATTATTTATTTTTAGATATATTTATATATATAGATACTTATATTTGATCCATAGTTAAAAATTATGTCCTATTATTTAAGAATTTTTCAAAATCAATAAGTTTTCCAAAACCGATTACATGTGCATATATGTTTTTTTTTTTTTTTTTGAAAGATAATTTTACAACCCAACAACAAAGAGAAACAACCTCCACACACAGAGGGCTGAAGGAAGCTCAAAACACGAGCCCAAAATACAAAACAAGAAGGGAGAAATTAATGGTGCATATGGATACCATAATATATTTTAATATGTATTTAAATGTTCCCTTTAATCATTGTCTTCAATTGTAATGTGCGATTATATTTTAATATGTATTTAAATGTTCCCTTTACTCATTGTCTTCAATTGTAATGTGTGGTTAGATTATTTAAATTTAAATGATCATTCTTATGTGTATTGATAATATTTGAATGATCATTATAATATATATTGATACGAGAGAACGTGTGATATGATTAATAAAAGTTCATAAAAAAATAAAGAAGAGAATAGATGGATATTAAGAAAAAGTGGGTTTACTATTCAAATGGATTGTATTCAAATATATTGTTTTGAGTACCAAATCAACATTACATTGAATTCAAAGTGAACGGAAGTGAATGGGACATCTAAAGGCGCTCTAAGAGACCTGCCAATCAACATAATTCCGACAAATAGAGCATGGCAGAGAACTCCAATCAAGACACCCAAAAACAATTAAAGAAAAGTAGCCACGCACGCTACCACATTATATGCAAACTCAGATTACATGGGTTGGGTTAAGTTTAATATCTTATTAAATCGGATTGGGTTCGAGTGAGTCAATCGAGTTACAGGTTTTTCGTTCATCCCTAGGATGGAGGCAATTTCCCAGCAAGACGGAGATTTCAAACAATCCAACACAAGAGGCACCAGATCTCTCACTTCCCATGGCGCAAGATTCGGAAAAATTCCGAATTTGAGAAACTACCTTACAATCGGATTCAAAACCCGCATTATTCCAACTCTTTCTGATCTTTCACCTAAGAATTTGAGGGGGGGAAAAAAACGACCTTAATTAACATATGTTGGCTTGTGTTCCCTGAAAAGTGCAAACACTGATCAAGTTGTATTAACTTTTCTAATAGTAATTAAGCATGCATACGGGTGTCAAATTTTGTACGTGTATGTGAATCAAAAAGTATTTTACGTGTACTGCGAGGCAATTATTGTTGAATATATTGCTACTGATCATGTGCATTACTTTATGGAACTCTTACTATAAGTTTTGCAATAATCATTCTAAAATGCAAATTAAATACGTAGTAGTACCTAATTGTTAAATTTCATGAAAATCTATTTCCTAAAAAGAAAATTCATGGAAATCTAGGGCCTATTTGAGGTAATGTCTTCAAATGGTATTTACCATCATAACTTCAAAACTCTCAAATCTACAACCTACTCTCTCTTTTCATTTTCAAAAACTCAAACTTTAAAAACACATGATTTTCTTATTTCAGATCAAAATAAGATGATTTATGTGTCAAAATAACAACGAGATGAATGAAACAAGATCTATGTTGCACGTTTTTTTTAACACAAAAAAAAAAAACAAAAAAACAAAAAACAAAAGACCAAACAAAATCCAATGCCACAAATGTAGACGTGTACACACACACAGACACAATATAGTATAGGCATACTAGACAACCATTAAAAAATAAAATAAAATAAAAGCAAATGTATACTATGCAAGAATAAGTGTCCTTTTTCTTTGATCACCTACTTCATTTGTCTAATTCAGAAATCAGAAATCAGAAATGCTAAATTTGATCAGATAAAAAAAAGTAACAATTTAATGTTGCATTAAAAAAGTAAAAAAATTTTAAAAACCCTTTCGGTAACCCTTTAAATAAACCATTAATTTAATTTTATATGAATGCGGCTCCCCCCCCCCCCCGCGGGTCTCTTTTTCTCGAATTTAAAAGGGAGGATTTAAATTCTCCATCTTAGGTTAAAATAGAATTACACCTAAAGTATGCTAGTGGCCATATATCAGTGCTAAACAGCACCACTGAAATAAATGATTCGAAAACGAACTTGGCTAATTGTAATACTCAAGTTAACTTGGACATCGTGGTTACGGACATGGTCTAACAATACATCTACACTCGACCCGGATAGGTACCTTAAGGTGCAAAGTTTAAATACACAAAGAGGGAACACCTGCTTTTTCCACTACACTCTATCAAATATCATTCTGAAGTTTCAGACATTTGTAAATAAAGGAAAAAGAATTGCCTGTCAAATGTCTGAAACTATTCCAATGGAGCTGTAAAAAGCTAGAGGGTCTCTTAACGCAGGGCTTAATAAAGATACATCACATAACTAAGATCTGGAGTGAGTCTTCAAAATTTTATAAGATGAGAGAAAAAGATCTCGCAACAAGAAAAGAAAAAATGATTAAATCACCGAATGCTGACTTTTCTCACCCAAAAAGATGACCAAGAAATCTATCAACACCCACAAAACTTCAACTTCAGGACAACCAACGAAACCACTCTTTTGTCTAAGGATGCCTAACCGATGCAGGGATAATTTTGAGGGTTGGAGGAGTGAAAAATGGAAAAGGAGCTACAGAGGAAGTCTCCCTTTAAGGGGAAAAAAAAAAAACAAAAAAAAAACAAAACAAAACAAAAGGAGCAATGACCCTTCAGGAAGACAACTACAAGATTTCAACAACCTCGGATCAGATTTCCTCATTTTTCAGTTCTACTCCAACACAACAAAACTGGGTTTCCAAGGAAATAAAATGTACCTTCAGAAGATGCCTGTGGCGCTTTCATATCAGAATAAAAGTGCATCTCGTGCATGCCAATGCTATCAAGAAGCAAGATCAAAAACTTGGCATATCAAAATCAAAATTTCAATATGAAAAATCAATTCTAAGGCAAGCCCTCAAAGGGATATTTGGAATCAAATGCATATCATTTTTACGAGCAGCGTGTACCGTGGGAATATAAATGCAGAAAAATAAACACCAATCAGAAATCTCATGGAACCACTTAGTGAGCTCAAGTTGGAAACCGGAGCCCTTATGAATTCTTGTACAATCTTCAGGAAGCATGAAACTTGTAGTCATCTCTCATTCACAAAGTAGGTGATTTGGTACCAAAGGACAGGCCTTTAGGTTAACACACCGTATCGTATATTGGTTCCTAGTTCCTCAAGGATAAGACTGCTTATTCAAAAGCAGATAATCAGGGTTCACTACAGGGCAAAAACGAACAAATTAGAACTAAAAATGGTGCATCTAGAGTTACAGATAATAACACCCTGACACAAGAAAACACAAAAGGAAGAAAAGTCCATTGAATTGCTGCGTGTAGCTAGTAGCGGCAAAACCAAAACCACACAATAAAAGATTACTAAGATAAACAACAAAAAATTTCTTAAAATCCTTCCGACAACACAGATAAGATGAGATATCTATTTCAAATCCACGCCTTTCTAAAATCCGAACGTCAAAACTCACAAAATGAAAAATCAATGGATTGCGAGTCCTGGCATCTAATCAGAACATGGTGATGCAATATGAACCAGATTTAAGCTTGTCGAAGTAAGTTGCAAGTATAAAAACCGAATTTTAGGACATCACCCATGCGAGACTGCACACTCAAATGAAATTTGAGACAAATACGACGTACGATTTACAGATGAACCATTCTTTACCAAACATTAAAAGTCCACCAACTAATCAAGCAAGCAAAGTCAAGCAAACATTATTTCACAAGTAATCACAGCGAGAAAAGGTTGTTTATTAGACCAACGAGTTCGAATCTAACGCAGAACTTATGCCAATGTAGCATAGATAGACACAAAAATTTCAAAATTCAATCCTATATTCAAAAGAAAAACCGAAAATTCAACAGTCTATGAATTAACATCTCTGTATTAAAGGAAACTCAAATTCTGAACCGCAAAATTTTCAGAAGACAGAAACTTTACATACAACAATCAACATAACAAAAAAAAAAAGCTCAATAAAAAACGAAGAAACATCTTGCTTACAGAGCAAGGCAAGTTGTTTGGATGAACAACAGATTAGAGTCCGCGGCTGTTGCTGAGGATGGAGCCGAGGGTTCCGAGGACGGCGAAGGCGAGGAGCGGGCTCACGTCAAGCGTGTCGAAGACCGGCGGGATGATGTTGCGGAAGAGGTTGAGGTAGGGATCACAGAGGTCTCTAATGGCGGAGAGGGGCTGGCGTTCCCAGGGGATATTGGGGAACCAGCTGAGGAGCACCCTCACCATCAGAACGCCGCTGTAGATGTCGAGCCACTTGGCCAAGCCGGCCGCCACCACCGTCAGAGGCGTGTTCAGGTACCTGCTCTGCCGCGCCGCCGCGAAGAACGCCGGGCCCACGGCAGGGCCCAGTGAATTGAGGTTGAAGCCGGCCGCCGCCGCTGGGACGATGACGGAGGAGGAGAACTTGCGGAGGACAGCGAGAGCGAGGGCGAAGAGGGTGGTGAGGGTACGAGTGGGACCCACCGGGAGAGGGTTAGGTTTCGTCGGGGCTGGGGTTTGGAGACTGGTGATGGTTTTCTCTCTCCTAGGGTTTGAGCTTCTTCTGGCTGTTGCAGAGAGAGAAAGAGAGAGGGCGTGAACTCTGATTCTAGCTCTAAGGAAGGAGGAGAGAGAGGGGATTTTGGGGGAAATGAGGAAGAGAGAGGAGGTTAGGGTTGGGGAAGACATAACCGAACAGGATGAGGAAGTTGTTCTTATTCCCATCGCCATAGCCACAGCTGCCATACCCGGGGGACTCTCTCTGTCTGTCTCAGTTGTGAGCGTCTTTCTCGACCTATAAATGGAAAACTAAATTGCTCGTTTGGTCGTCTTTATTTTACGAAATTATGATTTGATCTCTTTTTTTTTTTTTTTTTTTTTTTTAACTAAAACCCCCCATAAACTTCTTAAAAGAATGGAAAAGGATCATTTTTTACTAATAAATATTAAAAATTGGATGAAAATATCACGTATATGACATATATAAGTTGAATTATGTGAATTTGTTTTCATAATTATTCTTAAATAGTAAATCATGTGTGATTTACATGATATTTTATATTAAATTTTTAACGTCTTTAAGAAACTTTTAATCATAAACAAAAAAGTTGACAACTAAATCATAATTTTGTACCAAAAAAAAAAAAGAACGGTTGAAACAAGCAATTTATTCATTAATACAACCCAAAACAAACCCAAATTGTAATTGGTGAAAGACCGGCCTTTCTCTAACTACCTCTCCTTTTAGTCTAATGCTATATTTAGTAAGAGGGATGGAAAATAGAAACGAAAGAATAGTAAAATCTCTAGACGATGGAAAAGATAGGTTTTTCATTATATTATTTGATAGAAAAAAAGAAAACATGAAAAAAATTATAACCTCATATATATTTCCTTCCTCTGCCTTTTCCACTCTACCAAACAAAGGCCAAGGGAAACAAGAGAAGGAGAGAAAATTATAAGAGACAAAATGTGAATTACTGAAATAAGAGGAAAGAATTCCAGCAAAAAAAGAAATAAGAGGAAATAAAATATTAAAGGTGACAGGCAAAATAACAATTTTGTTAATTATTTAATGTTAATTTAATTTAACAATGAGAATTAAAAATTATTTAACTATTCTATATATAAGTATAATTAAGTTTTTCATCTTAAAATCTTCTTACCAAACAAATGAAATTAATGGATATCTGAGGACTTTTTTAGACAACATACGATATGCGGTTAATTACTGAAAAGTGATGGAGAGTAATTTGATTCTCAAGAAATATACACTACCATATTTGATTGCATATATAAATTTTCTACCAGATTCTTGGAAAATATTATTTGCTTCTTTAGTTTTACTACCTAATTTTTTTTTTCAAATAAATAATTTTTCAAAAATACTAACACCATAATTTATAGTCCTAATGTTTAAACTTAAATATGAACAAACATAAACGTTACCAAAACAAAAAACAAAAAACAAAAATAATTAAAGAGTTAAAAATAAAATTCTAAAGAAATAAAGCAATTCAATAGATATTTTGGAAAAAAAAATTTAAAGAAACATTCAAAAAATCAACCAAAACAAAACCCACGAAAACCAAAAACGAAAAAGAAATCAATAAAATCCTATGCAAGCACCTCCCTATCTCTCTCTTTCTAAAGCAGACAATTCAGTGAGAGACCCAAACACCCATCTAATCATAATGACATCACTTAAAACAAATTTTTATTTCAAATCTAACACCACTTTTCATTACTTTCTGTTCCTTGTTTCTCTGTCGCCCTCTTTTTCTATTCTCTCCATCACTTGCATTTGAGGAATTCTTGGCTGGCTTTCATCTCTCGCATTTTTCAAGTTCTTTCTCGCCGTCTCTTTTCCTATGGAGCTGCGGCAAGGTGAAGCATGGTGGTGGCCGCAATAGAGGGAAGCATGATGCTTCCTTGAACAATCATAGTATTCATATGTTTGGCCGGAAAAAAAAAAATATATATATAATATGTATATATATATGATAGACTCGTATGACTCTAATAGTCAGCCTTCTATTGTTTCATTTTGAAGTGTGCATTCATAATGCATATTTCTATGTTTGGATTAATTTATTTGTTTTTCACACTAGTTTTCAACAAAACATTTGAGTTGTTAAATGGTGCTAGTTTCGTTTTCAGTAGCTTTGCTGCAATTTGTTATCACTCTATTTTCATAAAAGGGAGTAAATATTGAAGTTGTTAAGAAATTATTTTCTGGTTTGTGTTTATATATATATTTTTTCTGTCAATAGGAATTAGTATCATCGCATTTTAAAGTGTAGTTGAATTATTTTATTGCTTGTGATCTCGAAGGATAAAAATGAAAGAAGGAAAAAAATGAAATTACAAAGTAAAAATGGTCAAAGATACTATTTTCTAGGGTTTTTTTTTTTTTTTTTAATATCCTTCGATCTTGTTTTAATTAAATAGTTAGTCCGGTTTTTAATAATGAAATTCTAGCTATTCTATTGTTCGTCACCCCTCATCATATGCCAAAGAAGAAAAACGGACCTGTCCAGATTAGTTGAAGATGAACAGAATGGCGACAAGATCCAGATCTCGATCTAGATTGCCATTGACCACTCTATGATATGAATCGTGCACCGTCCGATATCCGATATCCCCAGCATGGGGGAGATCCCGACATATGCATGGATGTGAGATCTCCCCCGCACAAAGATCTCATCGGAGATCCTTCCGGCACTTAAAGTGATGGTAACTTGATCAGACTAGAAAACTGGAACTACAGTTTCACACCATGGATTTTGGTTATATTAAGTGTACAATTAGGACAACTACAAGTGCAATGCAGCGTGAACTACCATGGAAGAAATAACAGAATTTATTATTTGGGGAATTCTACATTAGTATATGAAAAAATATCCTACATGTAGGAGTTTTGCTTCTAACTGTCGTATCTATATTAAAAAAATAAAAAATAATAATAATTAAAAAAAACTATCAATCTTGCCTACTTTTCAATTTGATGTGTTATCATTATGACTAAAACCATCACTCATTAACGTGCACTACCAATAAGAATACCTTTAGATGTTTTAGGGGAAAAAAAAATCCGAGCTAGGGATCATGAAACCAGAAAGGACTCTTTAAATCTGAAATGGTCAACATGGCTAACAATGAAAAGTGCATTCTAAAATTCATTTCAGGGTCGAGTACAGAAGTACCTTTCACGCTAGCTCTATGTGCCAAATCATTGCCGGAAAGTGTGAAATCTAGAAAATTCAGAATCCAGCAATTTTGAACATACTTGCACTATGATTGGTTGAGCGTTCTGTTTTTAATCTTAATCCGAAACTTTGGAGCAGCGGAAGGTGCTGCTTTTGCAGCCTCAGGCCTAGATTCAACCCCTGTGAGAACTACTTTGGATCCACTGGTTTCACTTCGTTTTAACTCCACGGTTGCCGATTGAATCTTGACTTGGTCTTTCTTGTTTGTCAATTCCACATAAGATGCCTTGGCCTGCTCATTCAAAGAAAAGGTCTTGGCCTCGCCCATCAGCTTCGCCATCTCCTTTTCCTTCTTCTTCTCCTTCTTCAGACGCTTTCGTTCCTTATACTCTGGATCATCCCGGTGACCTTTATGGTCGTCCCGCTTCCGCTTCTTCTCCTTGTCTTTCTTCTTCTTCTCCTTTTCTTTAGCATCAGGAAGAGATTCAGTTGCACCAAAAGAGCGACTGGGTTCATGTCTTGAATCTGAAAGCGCTTGAAGACTTACAAATTTTTGTGCGCCAGCATCTACGTTGTTATCCTGGATGAAGCTGGATGATGATGGATCATCTGGTCGAGGTTGTGCAAAAACTTTGCTCGAATCAGCAGTGCACTGAAGTTCCTTCCCCAATTCATCACCGTCGCTGGCAAGTTTCGCGCTGCCTATACTGGCAGTCATCCGGGACCCAAGGTCATAACATGAGTTGACTTCTTCAAGATGTTGATTGCTAATGCTCACAGCTTCGGTGAAATTTCTGTGGGGTGCATCCACAGAAACTGAACTACTACCACCACGATCAGCTTCATAAAGTCCAACATGTGATCTTTCGACAGTTTGATTATCAACCTCTGCTCTACTAGTAGCAGTAGATTTTTTCATCCTGATCTTAACAACCGACCTCTTCCATCCTTGACTGGTAGAAATGGTGTCTGCTTCCTTGCAAGGCTCAGGAATGGCCAAACCATCCTTCGAAGCTTCCGAAACAGCCAAGCCATCCTTGGAAGATACGGGAGCAGCCAACCCATCCTTGGAAGATGAGGGAGCAGCCAACCCATCTTTAGAAGATTCTGGAGCAGCCAAAGCCAAACCATCTTTAGAAAATGCGGGAGCAGCCAAACCATCCTTGGAAGATGCGGGAGCAGCCAAACCATCCTTGGAAGATGAGGGAGCAGCCAACCCATCTTTAGAAGATGCGGGAGCAGCCAAACCATCCTTGGAAGATGAGGGAGCAGCCAACCATCTTTAGAAGATGCGGGAGCAGCCAAACCATCCTTGGAAGATGAGGGAGCAGCCAAGCGATCTTTGGAAGATTCTGGAGCAGCCAAACCATCCTTGGAAGATTCTGGAGGAGCCAAGCCTTCCTTGGAATATTCTGGAGCGGCCAAGCCATCCTTGGAAGATTCTGGAGGAGCCAAGCCATCCTTGGAAGATTCTGAAGCGGCCAAGCCATCCTTGGAAGATTCTGGAGCAACCAGTTCTGGAACAACCAAACCAATTGAAGGTTCTGGAACAGGAAAACCATTAATAGAAGCTTCTGGAACAGTGAAAACGTCCTTGAAAGCTTCTGGGGCAGCCAAACCATTCTTGGCTTCCGGGACAGCAAAACCATCATGTGAAAGGTTTTGAGCATCAGAAGGTGCTTTATATTCTGAGACAAAAGAAGCAAATGTATTCTGCTCCTGCCAAGCTTCCGTATCTCCTCCATGCATTGGCCTATAATCCCTTGGAACTCCATAAAGTGTTGGCGGCCTGAAAATGGAGCTCGGGTTGATTCAGAGACAGGAAAATGCATATAACATATATACATATATGTGTGTTTCTATAGATATATATATATATAGAGAGAGAGAGAGAGAGGAGAGCTAATATTAAGCTTTAATGAAAGACGAACCCAAGACAGCTGTAAGTATTTACAAAAAAAAAAAAAAAAAATTACAAAGAAAAGAACTTGCACCTTCCACCAAGGATTTGTAAAATGCAGAACAAGTAGTGACGAAGAAAAATATTGTTGAATGCTATTCGGCCCTCAAGCAGACACAGCAAAGCCACAAGAGTATGGCTTTTGATATCATCATTAGAATCAGATGCAACTCTTATCTGACACAATCGCATGGCATGCACGGCCAATTTCACCTGACCTGCAAATAAGAAATTGTGTAAGAGAAAATAATCACCCACATGACGTAAAGAAAACATGCAAAACTATTCATGCACAAGTGGCAGGGTAACATCGTAGTAGAACATTAGTTTCCATCAAACCTCTCAAGGACAGTTCTTTCTCCAAATATTTTATGAACAATGACAATGCTGCATCAATGCCTCTACAATGAAACTCAAGATCAAGTAATGCTCTGCTGGCTTCAATTCGAACTTGCCATATTGCCTTAGTATCCCGAAATGGCTTTAGCAGTTCAGAGACACGGTCCTGTAGAAAAGCACCACATAAAGCAAATGATACCCGGCAAGAAGGGAAAGCAGTCTGAGCAATGTTGAGAAAACACTTACAAGAGGAACAAATCCTGAAAGTTTCAGCGCAATATGGGCCAAAGTTCTGATGCAGCTAACTGTCAAGATCCCATTGTAACTAGGCATCAGCCTGTCGCATGCCATTTCCAGACATATATTCATCAAGTCAGTTAAAAGTATTATCTGACACAATACACGATATCCAATACAAAATAAGGTAACGCACCTGTCAAATTGCAGAAGCCGATCAATGCGTTTGAGAAGGGATGACAGAAAGATGATACTCTGCCACATATTAAAGAACAGACAGAGATATAGTAAGCACTGAGATCCGCATATAATAATCAGTTAAAGAATAATTCACTAGATCATTAAAATCCAAGTGATGAAACCAAAAAGAGAGGTAGGTGTATTTCAGCAGAGAGAGAGAGAGGGAGATGTAGCGTAAGAATCAAATCTCTCTTGGCTCCATGAGTAGCATGGTGCTTCCATAAAGACATGAAATCCAACCGAGTATAAACCAAAACCATAATTTAACGAGAGGTGGATAAGATTTTATCAATGTCAAAAAACTGGCCAGAATTTCTTGACACAGAAATTGAACCTGAATTCTAGATCGGTGGCTTGTGAGAGAAAAAAGCCCACCATTGAGAGAGAGTTGGAAGCAGAATTCAATTGGAATAATAAGTTTGCAAACTTAACTTCTTTTTAAAAATAGTGATTAGATTTATAACTGACTCAATTACCAAGTGTTACACACGACTAGTCAAATTACCCATGGTTCCAGAGTTAGTGAGAGAAACCAAAGACAAATGGAGAAGGAAAAATGAGAGTTATAACGCCCCGATACTAAGATTCAACTTCCCGAAACTGTGACCTTTAATACGATCTAGTACTCTAGGAATTCTATAGTTGAGTTTCTAGCTGATCAACTACAATTTTCCAGATAGAAATTATATTCTTTTCTACCCAAAGTATTTTTCTGAGACTCTTTTAAATTTGGAACATTTTGCAAGTGCATGTCCCTTCGTGGCATTGGAATGAGTATTTCAAGAATATTTGAAAAACAAAACTCGGTTTCAACTCATGCACATCACACATAAAGCAAAGACTAAAGGGGCAGAGAGCGAAGAAAGAGTGATTGTGGAAAGTAAATAGAAGTCTTTTGTCAATAATTTAGTTTTAGGATCGGGGATCCCAGTAGCATCCAATAAGCAGAGTAACAGAGGGAGATAAGATGGAACGGCAATAGGCAAAATCTGGCAGAACCATGAACTTAAGTGTCTAATGAAGAAAATGTTATGGTTTGAATCATGCAATACCAATTTATCGCAATAAAGAGCATGCATTGAGAACATCAAATAGGACATAACACAAACCTGTTGTCCAAATTCGAGCTCGCCAACCGACTGAATCAATGCAGCAAGCCAAAACGCATCCGAGTAAGGATTCCCATTATTGTCATTGTACTGGTCAATATTGATAGGCAAGAGAAACATGAATCAGACCTTGCTTAAAACTAAAAAAACAGATAGATCAAGAAATAAAGAAAACCGATAAAAAGAAAACAGATCCGTACAGACTAAATTCCTAATCTAATTTGAATAGTAAAAGATAGTCCTAGAAGCAGTGAACAGATTAACAAACTTTCCCAAGTTCAGAAATTTATACTCGTGTAAAAACAAGTAATGAAGGTTCTTATATACTCAGCAACTTTAGTTGAATGTCACGTGAACTTCATAACTACATGTTCTTTGAAAAAGGAAAAAATAACAGTTACCTTCAAGAGTTGTAAAACAAACTCAACAGCCTCTCTTGGACTTTTCCTATCCGCAGCTCTGACCATAGCTACTGCATGTGGAATGGCCTACAAGATAGAAGAATTAATTTGATATCTGGCTCGAGAGCCACATTCCATGTGAGGAAACTAAGGTACGCTTTTAGAAGCACTCTATAGAGTCCGCAACATCTTATCTGATAATAGTACATAATGAACTTTGTAAAGGAACTGTGCAAGTGTTGTGCATCTGTTCGCAGCAAGTTTACCAAGCAGGAAAAGCAAATCTAATAGGATATATCAATGGACTAATTACAAAAATTTCACCCGAATATCAGAACATAACATCAGTCCCCCAACTTTAAAACCGTAACAAATTTTCCCTTTCCATTACTTTTTGGATGGAAAATGCCACGTCAACATTTTTGGGCTAAGAAAGTCAACTGAATAATGTTAAATGACAAATTTACCCTTACAATTAGAATCAAAACTTTTTAAAGATAAATTTAAATATTAATTGTTAAAAGAAATATAATAATTTTTTGGGCACAAAAAATCTTTAAAAATTTCATGCTTTTGTTTTCTACTAAAATGCCCTTTATTTACTTTGTCATGTGCACGTCACACGAGTTTTTCCATCCCAAAACTAAAGGTAGGGGACAAAATTGTTACGGTTTCAAAGTTGGGGCAATTGAAATTAAGGGGGGCAAAGTGTTAATATAATTTGCATGTGTGAGGCGGGCCGGTTGTTGGGAGGAGGAGGGGGGGGGGGGGGGGGGGGGGGGTGGGTTTATTCGTAATTAATCCTACATCAAAAGTGAAACTGCCTAGATGTTATATTATTCTGTTCGATTTCTATTTTTCCCCAAGACTGCTGCAAAAGTAAATACAAGTCAGATTTCCTACTAATCATTATTATTGAAGACTTTAATGCGTCAAGAAAACTATAAGCTGCAAAATCAATTGTCCTTGTACGCTAGCATTTCACAGCAGATCGCCAAGTTTTAAAATTAACATAGGAACAAATATATTGCCTTAACAGAACAGATGACAGCACTAACAAGTAACAACTAATTATATCCTACCTCATTGCATTACCTCAAGAACAAAGTACTCAGCAAAGTCATGGAAGTCATTTGGCCTGCAGCATTAATGCAAAACAAAATGTTGTAATACTAAGTTGTATGAATAAATCTCTTTGACAAAAAGTCAAACTGCATCTTATCTTACCTGGGAAGTCCAATTTCTGCATCAAACCGCCGACTTTTATAAAACTTCACCAAGTGAAGTAAACCAGCCCAATCAGTCTCCTGAAAGACAGCCCACAAAGCAGACTTAATTAGGACATTCAATGCAACGCTAAAGACTTGGAGAATCAAACCAAAAAACAAGCATATTTAAACTGTAGCTGCAAGCAATAAAGCAAGTTAAAGAAACGTTCTTGTGTTTGTGTGTGCATATCTTCCGTTCAGGATCTTGCAATCGATCCATAAATACACTTCATCTCCCTGCTTGTGAAAGTCGATTAGACATGTACATATTGGTATTGAATTTAGAAGTAGTGATAGCCTTAAGAGATAAATGCCTTGTTTTGAATAGCCTTTACCTCTGCTTTTATGTGAACAACATATTTAAATATACTATTAGGTAACAATGTTTATAATTGTTTTATTGATGTCTCACGTAAGCTTTCATTCATTTCTTAAAGAGCTTCCTAAGGAAGGACCAGCTTTGGCTGGAAACTTCTTTGTAAAAATCAAAATGCTTCTAAAAATTTTATTAACAGTTGTGAGTAAAGGATGTTTTTGGAATTTAAAAGCCTATTGCTGTTACAGCCGTGTCAAATTGAGCATATCAAGATCTACAATAAATGAAAAATAAATCTAACGTGGCTTTATTTTATACTACCTAGTAGAAATAACTTTGTAGAGTATCGAATCTTTAGATGTACATATCTCAAGTCAAAGGTAGAATTTTGAAAGTGGAGTAAAAAGTTTATAACAAGTAAAACAAAACAATAGTACCTCAGATGCCGTGTTAGCCAATGCAAACGCTGCCTCAATTCGGACTCTCCAAAAGGCCTTTAAACCAAAGAATAAAGATTAAATATTCATATTCCACTTGACAAGCGCTTCAAATAAAGACTCAGCTCTGATAGCTGCTACCACCTTGGAGTCATTGAGGAAATTATTCAGAGCGGAAACAATAGAAAAGGACAGCTGCGGTGATGTCTCTAGCATTGCAATTGCATGTGCCTGAGCAATAACATCTTTGTCCTTCTCTAACTGATTAATCTGACAAGAAAACAAGTATTTATATGTCAAAAGGAACAAGACAGAAACAAATAACAATGAGTACGCTAAACTTCGCATGTAATGTATTCAAGCACAACAGGTAAACAATTTGGTCCTCAGCAAATAAAATAATAATAATAATAACAGCACCCTCTTGGACCGCAACCTAAAATTGACACTCAAGGGTCATGGCTGCAGTTTAAGGATAGATAAGATTCTGCAGTAAACCATGCACTGATGATTGTGGAAAGTGCGAAAGAAGCAGTCTCATTCTTACCCACATCTGTATGGGTTGATTAAAATTAATTTCAGCAAGGTATTCCATTTCTGGATCTGCTCTCATCCATAATAAGGGTGACTCCATACTGCAAAAAGTGAATATAATTCCAATCACACATAAGAAAATAGTAATTAGACCCTTCAACAAGTATTATCACAAAGCATAAAGGTTTCAAGATACCTTGAGCGCATATCTAGAGCAGGAGTGCCATCCCCATTATCGTCAGAACCATCAGGTTTTGAACCCTTTTTAGGCTTCTGAAAGCGTCGAGCCGCAAGTTTTGAATGGCATTGTATTTCCACTAGCTGCCAGGTATCTCCAGCCATTGGCAGCACTGGATGGTCAAATGTACCATCAATCTCATAAACCCTGATACTCATCATCCCAGGCCATCCAACGTCACTATCCCGATTATCAGATTCTGGCTTACTATTAACAATTGCACTGGAATCTGGGACAGCTGTGCACCCACGTAATACAGCTAACTCAACCATGTTCTTTCGTTTGTTATAGGAGAATCCCATCCTTTTAAACACAAGAAAGAAAATAACAAACGGAAATTAGTAAATTAAAATACAATTGAATCAGAAAGCTATGGCCAGCCCTGTTATCTAACCTTAGCACGGGACACCCGCATGACTCCACCCAACGAGGAAAGAATTCCTTGAGAAATGGACGTTCAAGATTGCCAACCTTGTTAGCAAAATGCCGAAACTGCGTCCAACAGTTTGGAGAATAAATTCTTAAATGCTAAAACAAACAAAACTAAAACAAATAAATAAATAAAACATGTAAGAGAGGTCAGATCAAAATCATCAAGTACAGCCACCAAAATATATTCAAAAATTAGTCACCACTAACAACGACAAGTTAAAGAAAAGAACACACGCACATTATCCTAAGAGAACATCCTTACCTCCTTTGTACTAAGAGATCTCAATGAACGGGTTTTATCTTGAGCCCGAGAAACTATTGTCTGCAAAATCTGAAAAAGGAAAAGAGAGAGAGAGAGAGAGAGAGAGAGAGAGAGAGTATTAATCTTCGTTCCTTTTTATTTTTTTTCTTTAGTAACAAAACTTCCTTTCACAGATGGAAAAAAACACCGAGAAATCCTCAGAGGGCAGAAACTATAAAAGATACAGAAAACAGAGTAAACAGAGCAGCAAGAAAACTTGGAAGGAAAAAAATAATAATACAAAAGGCCGTTAATTCCAGATGACTCCCTCCAATTTAACACAGTCAAAAAGAACGGGAAATCCCTGAAGAATGAATCCATTGAAAACCACAAAGACGTTGAAAATTTGGCTTTCTCATTCAGAAGACAGAAACCATAGTTCAAATTTTCATTCATAATGCACATGCACCCCAAAAAATTCACATCGCAGAAACCATAAATCGGATAATTGGAAATCCTAGATCAGCTGATAAAGGCCGTCTTAATTTTTCCCCAAACAAACACAAAATTATCCCAAAGTTCTTATCCAATGAAGTAAAATCAAAAGTTCCATCCACAATAGTAAAACAACACAAAATACTGTTGCTTTATGCTAAATCCTATTCAAGGCCTTTTATCTACTACAATCAGATTATCAGATTGAAAGTAAAGAAATGGAATGCTAAAAGAAACATTAATCAACAAGAAAGAACTTAAGGATCATGCCTAAATTTCTCATAAAATATAAGCTTTTAAATATAAACGCCGCTAGAAAAAACAAATTGCAAGAATCTTTACTTTTCGGAAAGACTCGGGTCCCATTTGCTTTTCCAACATTTGAAGGATAGCCACCTAAAAACGAAGAGTTGAATAAGAAAGCCATAACTAAATAAAGAATATTATCCTTCGAAGAAAACATTATGAATTTTAAATAACTTACAGATTTCCATGATCTTATTTTTCTATATAGACCAATGGATTGAGTACCATACAAATCCTTAGAAGAAGCAGAGGAGCTCAAAGCAGTAGCACCACTATCATCTGCTCTGCAAACCGCACAATTTGCCTGCAGAGATAATTTTTCACTTTGAATTTGAAGAGGTATATAAAAGATACATCACTCTAATCAGGAAGAGACAATATCTACTTAGCTAAAGCATTGCATCAGTAAATTATGGGAGAGAATTTTCAAATGCAGAGTCAGTTGATAGAGAATAGAGATAGCGAAAATGCATATGTGCTGGTGGGGAATATATATAAGAAACCAGAAATACATAAATCAACCCTAAGACAACACCACATTGTCCGAAATTCTCTTCAAAGTAAAGCAAAGCTAAAAGATTACCAATATGACCAATCCATAACCAATCTAAATTATTAACACTCGGAAAAAAAACCTCAAACCTTGTATCTCCTGTACCGTGCCTCATTATTCCCTAAACACTTCTTGATAAACAAATCCGTCATAAAACCCGCAAGGCCATCGAGCAGCCACTCTGAAATAAGAGTTAAAGCATCATATAAGAACAAAGTCTATTGAGTACTTAAACAGAGCAAATTTGTAGAAATAGATCTCAAGCATCTGTTTAGTACAAACCATGAAAAACCGACTTACCATCATTTGGTGCCTCAGGAGTGATATAGACACCAAACCACTGTCTTGCAAGGGCATAAGCAAGTTTAATCCTTGTGTCTATTGTCTGTCACAAAGAAGAAGTGAGATTCTTTAAATAAAGATAACAAGAAGGGGAACATAATTTGGGTTCTACTTTGCATAAAGTAGGGAAGACAAGCACTGGCGAGCAATTCAAGCTTGAAACTAAAGTCAGCTAAGGTTTATGTTTCTAATAAATAGGAGTAAGACACTAGACATACAAAGCGAGAGTAATACAAGGAAAATAGAAGGTAGGCATGTTCTCCGAGCGGAAATGAGCGATTCAAACAAATGGGGCAAATGTTGATATAAATTCATAAGAGACATCACACAATTCTGGTACCAGAGCAAACAGATTTCATTTCACCATGCGTGATTCTTACACACCCAATGATATCACTTCTTCAAAGTACAACAAAAACTAAAACATAATAATTGAAAAAATGAAAGGAAGAGAGAGAGAGAGAAGAGTAACAGATATCATTGTACGGTTTCTTCAAACTACAACAACAATTTAAACATGGTGATCCACCAAAAAGAAACTATTGACTACAATTGTCTTTTCTTCTTATTAATGATCATTGTCTCCATTGATTCGAGAAAAGGGAGCTCTGCAATCAGAAAAACATTCAAAGATTATTCAAACTATTACAAAACTTTTAGATTTGAGGAAGTGGCATTTTTCACTGTCAGAGGGTTGCATGTAACCAACACTCTACATTTTAAGCATGCCTAAGGCCCTGGTTATTTTTAACTAAAGTTAATAACTAGCCCCCAAAAAGTAAGGGTTTGTCATACATTTCTTTGGATCAACATAGAAAACGCATCTAGCACAACACCATGTGCGAATAATGACAATGCTAAAGGAAACACATAATCGGAAAGTCAATGTTAAACACAACAACAAACGAACATGTGAACAACCATGCACATGCTACAGAAATCCAATTCCAGTTTTTCTGCTTTAGTTCAGTGCCTATTTCTGAGCACATGTCCACGTGCATGCACAACTCAAAGGATGTAGTGAAAGTAAAACAACTTAAGAGAAGGTTGAAAGCATATCGTTTCATGCATTCGTCAATATACTTGATTAACTAGAGAGGATATATAACTTTAAAATTTTAACTTTGACAGCAAATGGGGCAAAAATTAGCATGGCAATTCAATAAAACCACACAGCAATTTACTGCCGTGAAAACACCATTCTCATGTTTGAGCTTAACGCTTCTAATTCCGACACAAACATGTTGATGGAGTTAAAGCAGCCATGTACGCTTTGATGTAGATTTACATCTATAGGATTGCACCTCCACAAATTCACTTATAGCCATATGCTTCACCACATGTAAGAGAACATGAGACGGATCACCAACCTGATCAATGATCTTCTCATCAAATAAGATCTGAGAACTGAAGATGCTCATGGAGGCCCCCAAGCTGAATGAGGACACTGCCATTTCAGGCTCTACGAATACTTGCTTGTATGATTCAAATGGAAAGTTTACTGATAAATAATCCTTGTAACAGCTGTCGCAGCCAAAACACGAGTTTCAGAAATGATACTCCTCACAGCCATTTTGAACCATTTACTAGTATAGAAGAAGAAAAAGTATGTCTCAGATAAGACATCCAGTGACCATGTAGCGAGGAAGACAAACCTGAATGCACTATGGAAAAATTCGACAGTATTCCGAAGCTTTGAAAAGTTAGCAGGTAAACACATATGTGAAATTAGGCAAAACTGTTGATCAGGTAGGACTTCAAAAGGTCCAACAGCCAAAGAAATCCACTGAGCGCTAACTGCAACATCTAATTTATAGACATACGTTTTGCGAGGAGGATCATCCTTGCTCAAGACCTGCAATAAGTTGTGACAAGTAGACATTTAAAACACCAGATATAAATTACCAAATGTGTTACACCATGTTCACTGGGTCTTAAACTTACAATACTAATTGCGTACACCTTGAAGAGATATATGCTTAGTTTTCATGTAAAATCAACAAGTTCTTCATGCAGCAGAACAGAGAACAAACCAGTTTACCAGAGATTCACGTGCTACATTTAAACAAACCAGTTTAGCAGAGACCCACGTGCTAGATTAACATACCCACTCTATCAAGAACTTTATATTGCTTATTGGTAATGGAAAAAGTAAATGAATCACAAATATTTCCAGGTCAGATGAAGTGATCCAGAAAGCACAAACTTTTAGGTCATCAGAACATCATACACAGCGCAACAAAGATTAGAAACAGCTTATTTTGTTTTTATTTTTTATTTAAAAAAAAAAAACACTAAACAAACAAACAAAAATAGAACAATATCATACGGTCTCAGGATGATCTTACCATTAGTTTATAGCTTAGTGTTTATTGATGACTTGGGAGTACTAGCATTAATTTCAACCAGAATCCAGTTGGATAGAGGATAAAACAAAACGACTAGAATCAAGTATTTCGTCATGTATACGAGCTTTCATAAAATCTTTGTACCTATTTTCTTTTAATTTACTTTTTACGTCATGTTTACAAGAATCTACACAACAATCTTCATGCCAACAGTATTTTTGAGAACGAATTTCGTCCTGCTAGGAGAACCAAACCAAATTCAGTAGCTCCTTTATTGGAAAAACTTATTTATTGTGGGAACAATTTGGAATCATTGTCTTTTATGATAGTTAACCACGGAACGTCATTTTTGTCTGCAGTACACTGCAAAAAGCAAATATTTATACAACATATACATATCAAACAGACATAAATCATAACCTTTGTGATTTGCACTTTGATTTGTTGTCTGTTTCTTTATTTTACTTTATGCCCTGATGATACCCCCCATCATCTGTTTTCATTTTTATTTTCTAATCTTCTTGTTTAATCATCATATCAATGAAGTGTTTCCTTCATAATAATAATAATAATAATAGAAACGACAACAATAACAACAACAGCTGCAACAATAACAATAATAAGGTGCAAATCATGCTGTCGCTCGGTGTCCTATAAAAGTATGACAAAACAAATCCAGACCAAGAAAATTCTACGGGTTATCGTCTAAAACTAAAAATAATAATAATTAGATGGCCCAAATTGTTTTCAAAATGGAGGATCAGTCTAAACTAGTTAGTCCTTTTCCTTGCAGTGCCTGAGGGAACTGGTGAAGCTAATAAAATTTTACTTCCTCTATGGTGGATTGGTATCTTGGATCTATCCATAACATTTTGCTTACAAACTTTACAATGTTCTCTAGTAGGGTGAACTGATTTGATGTTTAGCCAGAGCCCAATGGGTTTTATCAGTTGCTTCAACTAACCTCAAAAAGTAGCTTTCTCAACAACCCAAGTTTAAATCCCACTTAAAAGAGCATCAATCCCGAAGATGCTTGCGGTGAGCGTGGGTCGAACACGCGCCCTTCAGATATTAAGTCTGACGCCCTCCCAACTGAGCTATCCCCGCAAATTATGCACCAACCAGGAATCAAACCGCAATGGGTCTCCTGAAGAGTCTCTAGTTTGCAGTGCTTGATAAGGAGTATGGATCGCTCCTCCAAAGAGAATGGAAACTTCAACCTTGGATTAATGTTGCTATGAAAATAAGGCTCCATTTGGTCCAATGAAAATTAGAGGAGAATAAAAAATGAAGGCTTCTGGTCTGGATGATGATCAGTTGTCCACCAAGGAGAAGAAGGGAAACTTCATACCATGTAGGAAGTTAGATGTAAGACCAAGTGTTTTTACTTTCTTATTGAATTGTAATGTTCGTTTATCATGCACTCGTGAGCATAAGGTGAGCTTTTAAGTTCTTTATAGCCCCGAACTTACAGATGTTGCAAATTCATAATTTGAAGCCCCAAGTAGCTCTCAACGATCTTTTCAGGGTGCAACAAGCACTGAAAAATTCAATCAAAGCTTTCCTTTATTCCAACAACAATTTTCGATAGGTGAGGTATGGAAAGGCAATAATATCTCACGTACAAAATCTGCATACAATACTATTTAACACTCGAAAAGAAAGAACATTGGGGAAATAATGATTTCATTCATTGAGTAATCTTTATACAAATACAGCCTAACTAAGAATAGAAAACAATATCACTAATTCTAGGAAACCAATAACTGCTAACAATACTTTCCTAAAATACAGATTTGACACCTAGCTAAAAAATGCAATTACAGCTATACATGGATTCTTTCCCAAAAACAGTTTCAGATTTTCCTACATTAACATTCATCCCATTTAGCAAGAACAGATTCTTGCCATCAGGAAGCAACATATGCAGTTCTAAAATCAACTATATATTATCTTGACTGAAAAATGTTATCCCTTCCCTAGTTCCCTTTCAATATGTCATCAAGTAATCATCCAATAAAAATGGAAGCCATGGAACTTCTTTTTTATTTTCTTTCTCTGATGCTTTCATACATATATTTCTTAATCATCCTGTTATGTCAGCACAAAGACTTCATGGCTGATAGTTAATTCCCCTCTCTGCATAATGCAGAACTAGGACTTTACTTGACACTGAAAATAAGTCCAAAGACAGAGAAATTTCCAAACTAATTCTTTTGGGGGACAATTTTGTATGAAAATTTATTGGTTTTGCGTTCATCCAAAGTTACCCAACAACACCACCCAATATTATAGAGCGAATGTCATATGAATTGTACTACAATTTAGAGATCCGATAATAAATTTTTAATATCAAATTGGGTTGCAAAAGTGCACAATAACAACTACGTCACTAGTCAAGAACAAAGGTTCATTTCAAAAAATCCCATGTAACGTACAAAAAAAGTAGCAAGCACCTAGGCTCTTATAGTTTTCACATTCATCATTTGATTCTTTCTTAAGGAAAGGAATAAAATTCAAGGGACATGATCGTGAAATGTAAATTCTCGCCTAATCTCACCTGGTACAACAAATTTCCCGTGCTAACAGCCACAAGATTCTGTGCAACAGTAAACTCTAGATCGTAGCTGTTACAATAACATGATAACCACAATAAATACTTCAAGGATCGTAAATAGCCAAAAAAAAGATAAAAAAGAATAATAAGTCGGACTAGCTAATCTACCAGCAACGCTGCGAAGTGTCATCTATACAGGGGAACCAACACCGGGCTCGTCTTATCTGGTTAGCTGTATGAAGCACGTTGCCATCAAAATGAATCCCCGTCTCTGCTTTCTCTACCCAATAATTGACACGAACCAGTCTCACATTCTGCAGGAAACATCAACCTACATGAGAAACCACAGAGAGAGTAAACCTCTCAATGAAAATTCACTTAGCTACTTCACCCAAGAAAATGGTAGTTCATCTTGAAGTCCCTAATACAAACTTATTAGACACTAACTAGTAAATACTAGATGAGACAAAATATCATTCACCCCTAAGGAAGCAATAACTCTTAAAAACACATGAAAGTAGAGCGCGGTACCATTAACTCAACTCACGCGTCCTTTATTCTTGTCTCTTCATGTCCCTCCAATAATATCATGACATGTCTATTGAAAATTGCATTTCAATTAAAATATTATACCACATTAATTAAAGAGTCATGATGTGTCATGATACTATTGGAGGGACACAAACGAGGACACAAAGAAGGAAATATATGAGCCGAATCCAG
This sequence comes from Ficus hispida, assembly GCA_025413025.1. Lineage (NCBI taxonomy): Eukaryota > Viridiplantae > Streptophyta > Magnoliopsida > Rosales > Moraceae > Ficus > Ficus hispida. The sequence goes on along the minus strand of CM046366.1, from coordinate 13,006,686 downwards.
TTTTAAGTGGTTATTCCTAAAAACAATTTCGTAAACCTAGAAGTGCCATTAAAGGAATTTTGCTAATGCATACCCACACTAACGTTGTGTGGTGTGGTTCAGCATGCATTGTGCGGTTTAAGTCTTGAACCGTGACAATTTTAGACCAAGCAAATAACTAAGCACATTAGTTTAATGTCACGAAAGAGCGAGCTCAAAGCCAAATTTAACGCAAACCCAGAAAAGGCAACACTTTCATCGAATCATGTACCAAAACCTAGACAACACAAAATCCCATATCTGACTCCTGATCAGCTTTTTAAAAGCACAAAAAGCAACCGTAACCTGCTTGCTTTCTCCAGAGGATTGCAGAACCCCATTCTCCGAAACCACCTGCTCTTGCTGTTCATTTCCAGTCTTCAATCCTTTGCAGCAATTTACCAGCAAACTCGGCATCAATTCCCTCTCCAAAGAGGACAAATACACCGCCCCCGCTGCTGCGGCAGCAGAGCTTGGATTCGTCACAGAGCCCCACCTCCTCCCCATCTCCTCATTGGGATAAGTATGCGGATAATACTCGAACTCTGTCGGCTCTCCATCAACAAGAACGCTCTCAATCCCCAAATTCTCTGCGTGTAGCCCTACAATCCCGATATCCGGAACCGCAATCTCCAATTCCGTGTACCTAACAATAGAAAAAAGAAAACAAATAGCCAAAAATCAGCAAAACAAAATCCAATTGCAAGTGCCACTAATCAAAACATAAATTCGCCACAGCCATTTCCAAGAAACCTTCATAATTCAGGAAACCAATTGCGTTGCTACGGAAACACGAAAATCAAAATCCAATTGCAAGTGCCACTTATCGAAACCTAAATTCGCCATAGCCATTTCCAATAAACCACCCAATGTTACTGAAACACTAAGGTGGAGTGGAGAAAGCAAACACATAACCAAAAACCAACTCAAGAAAACCTAAATTCGCCATAGCCATTTCCAAGAAAACCTCCATTCGAGTAGAGAGAGAGAGAGAGAGACACGAACCCGTAGATGCGACGAGTGTCCAGGTCGACGGAGAGGCAAAGCTTCTGGTGGCGGACGACGGCGCCGAAGTTGTCGGGCTTGGAGTTGGCGTCGTCGTTGGAGGAGTTCTTGGGCTTGCGAGGCTTCGCCATGGCTGTGGAGGAGGTAGTAGCAGAGGGGAGAGAGAGAGAGAGACCGAATCTTGAAGTGTCGTTTGTGCTCGGCCACAGCGAGGGTTTATTTATAGATCCACGCACGCGCACACATTGGATCTCCCTCTTTCTCTCTCTCTCTCTCTCTTCTCTCTCCCTCTCTGTGTGGGTCCACCCTGACACTGTACCGTAGAATTGTCTTTATTGTCCGGTCGTACGCGTGTCAAGAATACTGATCGGACGGTGGAACCGAGATCTAGTTGTGAACTTGAGTTCATAGGAGAAAAACTGAACCTAAATGGCAAAAGTACCCTACGTGTTTAGTTGATATACCAATTTTGTCCCTTTTGCTGTCCAAATGTCCATAATATCCCTCGTGATTTAATTGTAGAATACCGAGACTACTCTCGTTATTATTAGTTGTAGAATCTTTTTCTAATAGTGATGCACTTCATGAAAACTTGAAAATCACGAACCAATTCATGTGCGACTCCCATAAATATGTGCAATGTGCGAGCCCAAACCTAATCCCAGGCCTAAACCCGAGTGAAGTTTTAAACGTGTTTGCGATATTAGTGACCCTTGTTTTGGTCATGATAATCATTTTCCTTTTGTTTCATGGAATTAAAGGTAAATTGCCTTTTTTAGGAATTTTTTTTAATAAATTATAGAATTTTTTAAAAATTAACAAAAATACTTTTTTAATCATCAATCATGATTAATCACATAACATTATTAATTTGATAAATCAGTTATTAACTTAGTCAATCATTGATTGACCATAACATAAATAACCTATTTTGACCATATTCAATCACTGATAAACCAAATATGAGAAAGATGACAAACGTCCATTTTGCTTTTAAAAAAATTCAACCATCTATTAAATTAAGTTATCAAAATTGGTCACTCCTAATTTTCTTTTCTTTTAATAATTATAATTTATACATCCAGCACAACCCATTATCTTTTATTCCAAGTAAGGATGGGTACAAAATTCATTTATTCAACTCATCCAATCAATTCATTTATTTAGAAAAGTTTCTAAATAAAATTATGATTTGTTTGGATCACATATTCATTTTGTATTGTATTCGAATGTATTGAAATATACGTTTGAATATCCCCTTCAACCAATGTATTCAAATAGAATGTGTGTTTAGATTATTTATATTTAAATAGTCATTCTAACATATATTAAAATGGAATTATGAGGTACCAAAATTCATATAGTTTATATTAGAATACTACATATAATAAATGTGCGGTCTAAACATATTATTCAATTCAATTAAAAATCTTTTTATATTGATGTTTAGGAGAGAAAAATAAATAAATATGATGCAAATTTTGGAACATTAAAAGAACTTTATGGCCCATTTGGGGTCACATTTGAAGACAGTGTTTTAGAGATTGGATATATTTTGAGTTAAAATATGCATTTGGTGAAAATAAACTGTTTAGAGTGAAAAGTGTACTTGAAACGTGTTTGAAAAAAAAAATTAACAATTTAGATCTTGTTTCGTTACTCTCAAAATTTTATACAATTTGAAAAAAAAAATCATCTCATTTTGACTTGAAATGATAAAATTATGAATTTTTAAATTTAATTTTTTGAAAATATTTAGAAACTGTGAACAATAAAACTGGAGGAAAATGGCAAAAACATTTTTTCAAACATGACCCCAAACATAGCCTTAATTTGATTTTTGATTTAAATTCAATGTTTATATTTTAATATGCATTTAGCTACACAACTATTTGAGTGCAAACATAATGTTACTATTTCATAATTATTTAACTCAAATGTAAATTTAAATTTTCATTTTTATGTTATCTGTAACAAAATTATCAAACACACGTTTTATCTAATACACAATTCATATTATATATTTAAATACAAACATTCAAGTTGAATGAACATTAAGCATTATATGCGATCAAACATGAAATTTCAAATTTTGCAAAAGCTTATAACTATGTTTGAATCACATATAATGCTGTAATGTTTATTTAACTTGAATGTTTTATTTAAATATAGAATATGAATTGTATATTCAGGTAAATGTATGTTTGATAGTTTTTTAAAGATAAAAATAAAAATTAGAATTAACATTGAGTTAAATAATTGTGAAACATAAGCATTATTTTGCACTCAAATAGTTGTGTAATAAATGCGTATTAGAATATAAACATTGCATTCAAATCAAAGATCAAATTAGGGGTTGTTTGGGGTCACATTTGGAAACATTTTCCATTTTTTTTTGTCATTTTCCTCCATTTTACTATTATTTTTCAAATATTTTCAAAAAACTCAAATTTTAAAAGTTCATACCTTTATCATTTTAAGTCAAAATGAGATAATTTTTTTTAATTACATAGAATTTCGAGAGAAATGAAACAAATTATATTGTATTTTTTTTCCAAATATGTTTCATTTTTTACATTTTTTGCTCCAAATAATTTGTTTTCACCAAACACACATTTCAAAATGCAAATCATCTCCAATCTTCAAAACACCATCTCAGCTTGAGTTGTTCTCTGGCGATATATGTTATGGGGTTCGTTAGTATTATACTATACGAGATTGTTACATCTTTGTATTGCGAGTGACTGTCTCTCAATCGATCGTTATATTCCATGATTGTAGTGGTTTTTTTTTTTAAAGAGTTTGTGCATGCTCGATTATAGGATTGTTAAGGAATTCAAAGAATTTTTCTATCACAGATCTCAATTATACTCTCCTCACTAAATTTTAAATTTTATTGATGAAATTGATATTAGTGAGTTACATCTCTTATATCACAAGACTGTTTTATATTTATATCAATATTTAATTTTAATTTAAATGAAAATTTTTCTTAAAAAAAAATGAAGAAAAGTTACAGGGCAAGGGAAGGAAATTACACGGGAGTAATTTCGTAACTGGATAACTGCAACAAGAAACTCCTGCCACTATATATAGTTGTGAGAGTTCCCATTTTCCTCCTTTTCACCGCTCCGAGAGACAGGCTCAGAAAGAGTCTTTCACCCCAACCCCAGCAAAAGCACACCGACCTACACAAATCTTTGGCCAAGGCGTTTTCGTAATTGCGTCATTATCATATACTGCTAACACGAAAATTCGCCTATTGGAAAAACAAAGAACCCCTAAATTTCTGACAAAATATCCCCTAGATTTCGACTTATTTACGCCCAAGCCACTCCTCCATGGTCCCCTGCCTCGTCGCGCCGATTGGGGACTCGCCGGTTTGCCAGATAATTAACTTATATTCAAAAAGAAAAAGATTTCACAATTTTGATTCAAAAAACCATGAGCGTCGAACCTTTCAACAGGTATTTTTGAAAATTCTTTAATTTTTTTTTTTTAATTTCGAGCTAAAATTTCATGTTGATTTTCGTTTCTTCGTTAGTTTCCATTCTCCGATGATTTTTTTTTTGGTTGTTGTCGTTTTTCGAATTGGTCGCAGGTTGGTGAAGCTTGCGGCGAGGGCTTTCTACGACGACATAACGACAAAGGGGGAGAATCAGCCCAAGAACGGCCGGAGCGACAACAGAGGAATCGCCGTTGTGATTCTCGATGCCCTATCGAGGTTTTTATTTCTGAAACCCTTTTTTCATTTATATTTCTTGAAATTTTTATGGAGAGTTTATTTTTTTTTTCTTTGTTTTATTTCTAGCTTTTCGAAATTTCTTTAATGCTGAAATGAAATAAAAATGGAAAATTTTTTTTGGTAGTGAATTACTGCTGAACGACTAATGCAGTGAAAATGTGTGCATATATTGATGTTATAGGACTATTATTTTTGGTTGAGTATTTGCTATGACCCAAAAAAAAAAAAAAAAAAAAAAAAAAAAAAGGTTATGGCAACTCTCTCTTGACCAAGCAGTTATCAAAGTGTGAATAGCCGAATCGCTGAATTTTACCTGCAGGTTCGTAATTTCATTATCCATTGAGATGCAAAGGATGTGGGGGTGGGGATTAATTATTGCTAATGTAACTAAGATCTTGTTTTGTCTGGAAGGAGGGAATTAGTGGAGGGATTTCGGGACCTGTGGTTGTTGTTTGTTAAGAGAGAAAAGAGGAGGGAATGGGTTAGGTTGGTGAGGGATTTCAAATCCTTTGAAGGACTAGTTTAACCTCTCCCAATGTAGAGGGATAAGAGAAGGGAATCCATACTAAACACAATACTATACCTTTCTTGCCTTCTTATTTTCTTTCCTTCTTCCCAAACACCACCTATTAGACGGTTTTGTTTATGACAGTTTTCATTTAGGGTTTCCCGTGTCCCTGTTTGTGTTGGTCTATGTTCACGTTGATCATGTTGAGGGTAAGAGTGAGCAAGCCCTTTTTGTTTCTCTCTGTTGCTGTTGCTTATTGTGTTCTATGTCATACATTATGTTTCAGGCGACAATGGGTTAGAGAAGAAGATTTGGCAAAGGACTTAAAGCTGCACTCGAAGCAGCTTCGAAGAACTTTGCGATTTTTTGAAGAAGAAAAATTGGTTACTCGCGATCATAGGAGAGAGGTCAGTCATGACTATAATCATCATGTTTTATTGTACAGTTATTGGTTATTTCGGATTTGTTTGGTGCAAGGGATTACTAAGCTTTGTGATACATTTTAACTCACACATGATTTGTAGTGAAAATTCTATTGGAGCAGAATCCTTGAAGTTCTGATGTATTTCCTACTTAACAACATTGAATATATCTTCATAACTTGGATTTCTGTGTTTTAAAGTGATTCAGGATCTGTATTTAGTTTCTCAGCTATGATTATGTTACTTGGAAAAATTAGCTAATTGAGTTCGTTTAAGCACAATTTGAGGTTCAAGGCCCCAAGGCTGGATTTTTGAGAAACTGTCTAAAATCTTAAAAATGCTGTTAATGGTATATTGCATCAGCAATGGTTAGTTTCCTCTCCATAGACGGGGAAAATGATGTGTCAAGCATAGAGTTTCCCTGTCTCTACGGGAAGTATTCTTGATGAAATATCAAATCAATAAAAATTAAGAAGAACAAAAGAAAGCTTCGTTTGAAAATGAGCACTCCTACACCATTCTGATATGTCAAATTCTGATAGATTAAAGCACTTGTTTTTCATAAAAAAAAAAAAAAAAACAAAAAAACTAGTACAAACACGTCATTTTAAGGGGAGTAGGTTTTGTGGGGAATGTGGTTAATTAGTATTTGCTTTGAAAATGAGGTTCCATATGAGTCAAAAGATGATGTGAGTGACAGATTGCCAATTTAGCATAAAAATGCACGGTTGTCTATTTTCTGGTGACATGAGGAAAAGGCCTTTCTATGACAAACAATGAGTCTAGAAGAATTCAGCAATAGTCTTAAACTTATCTGACCATAAGATTGTTTTTGGTCCCCCCTGTCCTCGTATGGTGATAAGATTGGATTTACAGATATGGTTTGGTCAATTGGGATTTGTAGGTTTTTCTTGTCCCCCCTTTTCTTTAGATTAGAATGGTGAATAGTCCAATTGTTTCTTTGTCTCATCCAGATAAACGGTGGTTAGGTAACTACATATGTGAAGCCTGGGTTTTGTTCTGAATTAAGGACCAGATGCTTTTTCATTTAGATATATTATGCTATCGATGAGATTAGATGTGTAGTTGTCTACATAATCATAAACAGTTTTGCACTTTATTCTTTTGATCCTTTGAGACCTGTATGGGACCCTTTATTTTTCCACACCTTTGTTGTTTCTGCTGGGTTCTTTTTCTGGGGCCTACTATGTTGACACTCGAGAACTTCAAAATCTGTGTTAAAACATATTAGGAGAGAATGCTGTTTGAATTTCATTTACCTCATATGAAGACTTGCCTTCTTCCACGTTTATCCAGTTTTATGGTTGTTCTACAAATTTCTTATTAAGTTCATATCCAATATTTGAAGAATTTGGTAGTATATGCTCTATTGATTATAGATTGACTTCTCTATTAGCAACTTGTCTTGATCATATGACCCATTCCTGCAGACAGCCAAGGGTGCAAAGATATTTAGTGCCGCAGTAGCTGCCACAGCAGATGGGCACCATGTAAAGGACGGTGAAGAGAAAATTAAGATGCACACTCACTCTTACTGTTGTCTGGACTATGCACAGGTTGCTCTTCTTTATACATATATGCATGTACAAACTCCTATAAAGTTGAAGAGATGATAAAACTTCTGTTTTTGTTACACGACGTGAGTGTTTTGATGTGATGGCATAGGAAAATGAACTTTCTTTTTTTAAATATTTACAATTGTTTGACTTGATTATCAAGTCTACTAGATGTTGACCAAAATTGCCTTCTATATTTGGGAAAAAGGGCTAAAGCAACAATTTCTTTCAGATATATGATGTGGTAAGGTACAGACTGCATCGTCTGAAGAAAAAACTGAAAGATGAATTGGAGGACAAGAACACAGTTCAGGAATATATATGCCCCAATTGTAGCAGAAGGTTTCAATTTTTATTTTTCCTTTTCTGAAGTAAGATTGTTTAATAACTTACATCAATGAAGTTTTATTCTTAAAGATTGTTGTGATGCCAATTTTTCAGGTACAATGCTTTAGATGCTCTGCGCCTAATTTCGATGGAAGACGAATATTTTCACTGTGAAAGTTGTAACGGAGAACTTGTGGCTGAGAGTGACAAGCTTGCTGCTCAAGAAGTAGGAGATGGAGATGATAATGCAAGGAGACGACGTCGTGAAAAACTAAAGGATATGCTACAAAAAATGGAGGTTTTAATTTTTTTTTGCCCTCAACTGATAATTTTATTTAATGCTTATAACTGCTTTTTTTTTTTTTTGGTTCAAAAATTTGCGAAGAAGTCATGCAAAACGAATTGATATTATGTCGTATGCTTTTATGTTCGTGTATGCATACATACATACATACATATATTTTTATATATATAATATAAATTTTTTATTCAAGTAGTTTTCAATAAAATAAAATTGTTATAAGTTATAACGTGTCTATATTCCTGATGGTGCTCCTTCTTTATCTTCTTGACTTGAGTAAGATCACGAATTGTGGGCACATGGTTGTCGTATGAAAATGTGGGCACATGGTTATTTTATGACATGAGGTTTCAATTTTGAGTCTCTTAATTCTGAGTCGTAACATTCTAGCGTCATTTGAAACCAAACTCTTCTAAAATCTTGGTTATTCTGACATTATCTGTTGACAACTCTTTTGTTGTTATCAAAGTGCTGATTAAAAAGGATGAATTGTCCTCCTGATATTATTTTGAGCCTATTTCAAGTCTCTAACATGCTTTAAAATGGGATTAGTGAACGCACGTTTAGGGATTACTGATGCCATTTTAGTATTTTGTAGTATGTTTATTTAGAATGAATAGTTGTATGTCTTTGCTTATACTGGCATGTGAGAACCAAGTAGGCAGAGACTACTGGTAATGATGACAATGAGTATGAGGGTACATAACTGGTGGTAGTTCCATAGGTAATGCATTCATTCGTATAATACTGAAATTGTGGCGAGTAAGCATTGTGGTTTTTAGATATAGGCTTGTTTAAGTTTTATTATAATTTGTTCATACCGTGGAGATTCTATGTTCTAGATATCATTAAGGTTTTTAATATCTTAGATACATGGATTCTACAGTATCTGAGCACAGACCTGTTTATGTTTTATAGAAGGCATATGAAAAACCCTACAAGTCATATATTTGCATTTCTTAATGTATGCAACTTATTTTTGAAGACGTATATATATATATATATATATATTTATATCTAAAGAAAATTCTAGATATTGATTTATGCTGTGCTCAACTTGATGATGATGATAACAATTATTGCTCTTGATGGTACATCAACAGTTCAACATTATTGTAAAATATATTTTAGTTTGGTGTTGCTGGTATTGAACCCTTTATTTCCTGCTTGGAGTTGCAGTCTTCGACTTGGTGTTAACTTGGCGATGTTTTTAGTTGACCAGTTCCTACTTGTGATATTCGCTTATGAGTTTACTTATCAAATAAACAGGTACAACTTAAACCATTAACAGAACAACTTGCAAGAGTAAAAGACTTGCCTGTTCCTGAATTTGGAAATCTCCAAGCATGGGAAGCAAGAGCAAGTGCTGCCGCACGTGCAGCAAATGGTGATGCTAATGGTAATGATCCATCCAGATCTTCCCAGGGGCTAGGCTATGGTGGAACACCAATGCCTTTTCTTGGTGATACCAAGGTAATGTTTATGTGAATTTTCCCTGTTTCGAATGGAGTCCTCTGTCGTGTACTTTTTCAAAGGGAGGCATGTGTTTTTGTTGTTTTTCTCTGTTTGTTGTCCTATTAATTGATAGTAAACGTCAAAGTGTTTTCTGACATCCTTTGTTCGGTACCTTTTTTCTCTAAATTTTATATATTTATATATATATATATATATAAGCAGGTTTCATGAATATTACTCACTACTTATATGTTAGGGGAAGATATTTGGAAATCTATTAATTTTTTTAATATTTCCTCTGATAGTGGCTATTAATATCAGAATTGATGTGCATGAAATTTTAGAATTTTGAAAAATGAGAATGGATTTTGACATTATAATACCGTAAAGAATCTAAAATCTAAATTCAGATATAATATCACCATATTAACCAGATAAAATATTTCGCTGCTGCCTTTGATGTTCTGCCTGGGGTTGGACAGTGACTAATTTTTGAATGTTCAAATAATTGCATTTTTCAATGAAAGTAGAAGTCAAGTGAGTGAAGAGAATTTTCTTAAACGTAGGAGGGGGGAAAAAGAAAAGTTAACGTGTAGTTCTGTAGTGAAGAAAAATTTTGATGTGTCTTGCCATTAAGTCTGTCATTTGGTCATTTATGCAAGTCCAGAAAGATGAAGTGAGGATCTCGAGTTTTGTTTAATCATTACATGTCTTATGTCTGAGAGGTTTTGGACTTATATTTTCTCTTCAAGTTGGATGGTTTGGAATTCATATGTAGTGGTAACCATGGCAGGTCGAGGTTGCCTTCTCTGGAGCCGAGGGCAACGGAGAGAATATCAAATCTGAGGCTGAAAATACTGTTCTGAAAGTTTTGCCACCTTGGATGATCAAGCAAGGGATGAACCTCACCAAGGAACAGCGTGGAGAGATCAAGCAAGAGGCAAAGATGGATGCCAGTACTTCAGCATCTGCAGCGATTTCGGATGACAAAAAGTCAACTATTGAAAATGATGAAAAGAAGAATATACAAGTTTGTAGAATGATGCACTTGCCATTTTCTTGTTTTTAAACATGTTCCGTATGGTTTTCCACTTCTCTAATAATTCCACTTTCTGATTCTTTATTTTGTAGGACGAGTATGTTAAAGCTTATTATGCGGCTCTACTGAAGAAACAACAAGAGCTTGAAGAAGCTGCGAAGCAACAAGAGGAATCATCAAACACTCAAATGTTGAACGATACATCTAGCTCATCTCCTAGTCGTCAGGTAGGAATGAAGTCAAAACGTGAGGAAGATGAGGGAGATGATGATGTTGATTGGGAAGAAGCTCCAGTTGCAGGTAGATATCATTATTTAACGATCTGCATTCCCATTTCAAAATTGATCTTTAATCTAAACATTTGTCTTGAATATGATTGCAAATAACTTCACGAGTTGGAGAATATATATATATATATATATATATTTATCTATTGCTAAATACATAACTCACTGATATCTGATTGTTTATGAAATGAGTTTTTCTTACATTTTACAAATATTACTCGAATTTAAAAGGTGTCTTGAAAGTTGAAAGTAAAATGAGTATAAGAAAATTGTAGTTCAATACATGTTAACATTATCTTTGTATCTTATGCGAACTATAGGTAATTCAACTGAGACTTACAAGGTCAATGATTTGAACGTTGAAGCTGATGCTACAGCAGACGATTACGAGGACGACGATGTCGACTGGGAGGAAGGTTGATGGAGAGTCGAGCATTAGCTGTATTTGGAATATTATGACCCTCATCTAATCCTCCGATGAGTTGTGATGAATTAGAGGTGTGTATTGTCTTCGGTTCACTCGGACGATGTTGTCTTTGTTGTGTCGTAGTTCAGGTGCAATATGCAGATCTTAAGCTTCGATACAATACAGTGCGCTTTTGAGTTTATTAGCTGGGAAGTAACTGGTAAGAACTAACCATACATGTCATTATCAGTTAAAAAACAAAAACTGTACAAGTCAATCTTCTGTAGCTTATGAAATACTGGACTTGGTTCCAATTTTGATAGCAAATTGCGTAAACTTGTGTTGAAAATTGATCGAGATCTTTCACCGGGTTATTTCCGTGTTGCCCAGATTAGTTTGAAAGTTGGGTTTGGTTCGAGTTAAATTTGTTTTGAAAGCATTGTAAGATTGTAATTGGATTTCTGTAAGCTTAGTCCTCTTCCTGAAAGTTTTTATGCTAGATTTGTCTCATGGAAATACGTGTGTGCTTTCTATTGGACTTCTGTTAGCAAAAACTTGTATTGGACTTCCAGTTTGCACTTGTTTCTTATAGATGTTGGGACTTGGTTTTGTGTTGGCTGCTTAGTATCCAAATTGAACAAAATCTGACAGTTAAAACAGAGTCCAATCGGTAGGATACTACTTTTTCATACCCTAGTGTAAAATTGTACCTTAAAAAAAAAAAAAGTAAAAAAGAAAAACAATTTTACCTTCTAGAATATCATGTTTCAGTGTCTTTTTGGAATTGTACACACTCTCTCTCTCTCTCTCTCTCTCTCTCTCTCTCTCTCTCTCTCTCTCTCACCTTTTCCATTTTGAGGTCAAAGACAAAGGGCTATGAGATTTTGTTGATGTAGCAACTTTTTAGTGGCTGAGCTATTAATTGGATTTGCTTCTTCCACTGTTAGATATGTTTTTTATTAGCTTCCATTAACATGGTTGTTGGTTTAAGACTCAATTTTTCAATTAATATTACCTATTAAAAAATTATTCCACTAAAATAATCTACCAAAAAAAGATTGAATATTTTTATTTATCCTTAGACTTCACACACTATTACTGCTGAGCCTCATTGACAAATGAATTTTATGCATCATAGGACCACACGTGCTTGAACAGCATTACAATATCTCTCACCCCTAAAAAGATACTATTTGACTTAATTAGCTATTCAATTGGATTTTATTTTGGACAAATCTTTTGAATTGTATTTTTATCCTCTTAATTATTGGATTTAACATTTTAACGGTTGATATGTGAATGCCACGACACATAAATCCGTTTCTAATCATAGATCAGATCGTTGAAAAGTTAATTTAATAATTAAAACAATAATATCTATTGATAAAATATTAAAAATACAGTTCTTATCATTAATTCTTCCTTTAGAAAGTGCCAATATTTTTTCAGGAAAAAAAAAAAGAAAAAAAGAAAGTGCCAATATTCTTTGGCTCTATGATTGAGTCTGGACATTAGCTTTGGATTCTGTTTTTTAGGGCATGTTGGGATCAATTCTAGAGTAGAATTACTTGTACAAAATCACATTTTAGTTTCAAATTCAAGCAATTTATACACTAAAAAGAAGGCCCTTAAAAACAAGCCCTGTGGAAAGAATATTGGTATGTATTTGGTGGATGTGTCTGTTGGTTTATAACATGCTTGTGGGTGGGTAGTTGGAGGTTTGAATCTCCCTATACTCGTTAAAAAAAAAGGTTGGTAATCATCCTTTTCTTCCTCAACTTTTAACATGCCCAACAACAACTCCCCTTTGAAAATTTTACCTCCAAAGGCCTTTACCAAGTTTAGTGTAGAAAGCTTAAAAACGACAATATAAATGTCCCTATCACCCAATTACGACACCTTGACACATGGTGGGCATAACATTCCACGTGATATTTGAATAATGCTGGGGCTATTAATTCTAACTCTAATTTTAGCATTCCAAATTACTTGACGTGCGAAGTATCTATCTTTTATTGATTAGTATTTCAAATAATTATCACAATTAACATTAAGAGATTGCATTTACTAATGAAAAAAAAATGACTACTCAACTCCATACTCAAATCTTCTATCCAATTTTTGGTGTCACAAACAGTGTTTAACTAATAATTATGTTATGTTATTTTAAAAAATTTGAAATGCTTTACTGATTTTTTCTACTTTAGTTCTAACTTTATGATACTAAAATTTGATAGAAGATGTCAATCCCTCACCGCCACATGAGTTATTACTTAAAAATTGTGATTATAATTGATTAACTCAATATTATTAAAAAAAAAAAAAAGGCAAAATGCATAATATATATATGTATATATATATGTATATATATATATATATATATATAAAGAAAGTTGGCAATTAGCGTAGCTAGCCAAGTCCTTCTCCAAGGTCTACCCGACAAGAGCTTGTCATTTTGCCAAAGAAGCCGAATTCAAAGTCCGTTCCCACTTCCTGAAGATATGCAAAGGAGGAGAGAGAGAGAGAGAGAGAGAGAGAGAGAGATGAGTTGGAGGTCGTGTTTGCACATTCAACAATAATGGATCAAGGTGTTGGGTGGTCATCTATATAAGGGGCATTATAGTTACCAATGAATTAATGCCATTCATGTAAAGTGACTTGTGAATCCATTTTATACTTTCATTGTCTAGTGGATTATCATTATTTCTCTCTGTTTTCATGAATTTTTCAAACTAATTACGCAAATTATTTGATTTGAGAATGAATCATGTTCCACTACCTCATTCCCTAAATGTTAATTTTCACGCCCAAAATAATAATAATAATAATGGAAATAGTCCCCTAATTGCTATCTATAAGATCAGATCTCCGACATGTATATCAATATTAATGTTACATTTAGTACAAAAGGCGTAAAAAAATTAATATTATAATACTTTATACTTCAATATATGATTTGTTTCTATTATTATGTCTATTTTTTGTCATTGTTATTATATTTAAAATTCGTAAAAGTGAAATTTTAATATTTTAATAATTTCCACACGAAAATATTATAGTGGTTACATTAAAAAAAAACCAAGACACTAATATATAAGAATCAAATATTAAATTTGGCACACATACTATATATTATTATAAATTTACCTTCAAATTTAAAATTATAGATATTACTCAAGTGAAGAATTTATTTTTCCACCTAAATATCAAAATTTACATAGATTTTGTATTAATATGAGACGATCTTAGATGGTAAAATTTGAAGACAATGCTAAAATGCATAATACATAGCATATAATTGAAACAAAAGAGGCAAAAAAAAAAAAAAAGGTTGTATTTATTTTTAAAAGAAAATTAATTTCTACTTTTTTTTTGGTCCCTCTCATGATACCAATAGCTCCCATGAATCGTAAATTTTCATACATAGGAACTACTAAACTGTAAATCTGTGCGCGTCACAACATAGAAAAGTGGAGGTCAAAAAAATAATAAAAAAATATACCTCTATTTTGTTTTGAAATGGAAAGTGGTTTGAATTTCAAACATAATTTTGCTTAATTAAATTAAACCGACAAAGAGAGAAACAGGAAGAAAATTAGTTTTAAAAAAAAAAGAGAGATTATTGAATTTCATTAGCGTAGTCAGAAGGGAAGTAATTGTTTTCTCCCATGCAACTTTGGCGTGTATTTTTTTTTTAAATTACACAAATGCGTGTGAGTTAACAGTACTACTTTTTGCCATTGACTTCACATTTTCAATTAATTAATTTTAACAGAAACAAAATATTAAAAAAAAATCATGGGCAATAATGATAAAAATAATAATAATCAACGAATGCATGAGGTCAAAACCCAAACACATTTGCAGGGTGATGACATGAGAATTATAATATATATATATATATATATATGAATAATGACAATTAGAAGTCCATTTTATTATTTAAAAATAAAATAAAAAAAGGAAAAGTCGGCAAAAAACAAAGGCATGGGGCTCGTTTCCATTCTGTATGAGTTGTCCATGGCTTGTGTGTGCATAAAGCTAGACCAGACTGCTTCATTAATCCCTCAAACACCGCCTTTCCACATATTTGTTTTTTTGTATTGTTTTTGTTTTTGTTTTTTTAAATTGTATTTACATTTAGATATAGATAAATCTGTATATATCGTTTAAACATTAATTATAAGGATTAATTACAAAAACTCCGTTTGGATTATCGCCCCTATAACACTTTGTTCTCCCAAATTTCAAAACGTACGATCTTGTTTTCCGATTTATAGGTTTTTCATTAACTTATCATACATGAAGTTTGGGTATTTTAGTAAATCTCATCTTTAAAACTTGATTTAAATTAAAAACCTAATTTAAAAATCAAAATTTTACTAATTAAGAAGATGAACTGAGCACTATTAGAAGAACAGAAAAAAAAAAATTAGAAAAATGGATCCAATTCTAAAACAAAAATAAAACTCACAAGTATTCATCCTTAATCACTCATAACAATAAAATAATACTATTTGTCAACAAAATATAGTTCGAGAGGACTCGATGATACGTTTTGAAATTCGATGGACAAAAAATACTTTAAAGACTATAATTCACGGGAAATTTTTATAATTAATCCTAAAATTTGAGAAGCGAGAGTTTTGCTAATTAAAATATCAAAATAACAAAAATACGCAACATAAATAACAAGTATGTAGTTTCCACGGAATGCAAAAAAAGAAAAAAAAAATGAAAGAATGGGAATTAATAAGCAACCAGCCCAAAGGAAAAAAAAAAAAAAAAAACAACAAAACAAAAAGAAACGTGAAAAGAGAGAGAAAATAAAAATGATACATATCCAAAGAATGACAAGAAAAGCACCAAGAAAAAAGCCTTCCAATATTATCCACTGGAGATTCTAGAAATAGGATCTGATTTGTTGCATTTTCGAGGCCTTAGCTCGGTAACTATCAATCCCACTAACCACCAATATTAAGGTTCCAAATTCTCACTATTCCCTTATGACAATATATATGTTTATATATAAATTTAGAATAAAATGAATTATATTCTCTATAATAAGAACACATGTAAAAAAAGAATTAATCTAGGTCAAATTGATGAAGATGCTATATATGAAACCTTATTTTAACTCAAAATCAATCCACTCCTTCTGAGCTGAAATTTGTTCGTGGGTTTCAGTTTTTCTCGTAAAATGATTTAAACCATCACTTGCCAAAATATATATATATATATATATATATATGTTCAACTCTTAACAGTAAAGATAACAAAATAATATTTATTTATGACTAAACAATCTGTACTCTTGGTTGTAATTTTGGGATAGTAACAGAGATGTCAAACAATGGCAGCTCTTATATATATACACGTCTACATCTATGCATAGACATATATAATATTCATCAATATCTGTAGATGTCCTCCGAAATTTTATATATATATATATATATATATAATTCAAAGTTTGACAAACTGCTTTTAATGTACACCTCTGTTGCTTGAACGCAAAGGAAGTTTCATTGGAACAAACAAAAAATGCCTCCACAATTCTCCCCACTCTCTCCGCTTCAAAATTGACCCTCTTTATCCTCCAATCTCTCTCTCTCTCTCTCTCTCTCTGTGTATTTATATATATATATATATATTTATTTATTTATTTATACAATATTAAACTTTAGAGAGAGAGAGCGTCTCATGGAAGCAAGCACAACTAGCTAGTTCATGTCAACCCTCTGCTATAATATTTCTTATGCTTATTATACAGAACCTCATTTATTCAAGCTGTCATTTTCTAAACTCACACTCTTCTTCTTTTATTTCCCATTTTTATTATCTCTTCACCAAATTTTCTCTCTCTCTATATCTCTATCACTCTTTTTCTCTCTTCTCCATGCAATCTTCTTCTCTTCTCTCTTTCCTCTCTCTCTCTAGCCATGGCTGTCAAGCTTTCTCACATCATTAGTCTCTCTCTTTGTCTCTCCTTCTTCTTCTTATTCGTATTCTTTCACGTCGGATGGTTCAACTTCAATGCCAAAAGTAGTACTTCATTAAAGAACACAAATTTCAGTTCCGATCTCCCTCGGTTGAGCATGATCATACGTAGCCGGAAATTGGCCACGAAAATGGACTTTACGCCGTTTCTAGTCCGGCACCGGCACCGGCACCACCATCACCGGCATCACCACCTCCGGCACGAGCCTACGCAGCCCGACCCTGGCGGGAGCGAGATCGACCCGAGATACGGCGTTGAGAAGCGCCTTGTCCCCACCGGGCCAAACCCTTTGCACCATTGATGATGATGATGAAGACGACGATGATGTTAAGGTTTTGTCACATAATTTGTGTCTTGTATTTTGTACCAATATTAGTTCATGATATTTTACTATGAACATCTTGTTAATTTATTCTTCACTCAAGAAAAAAAAAAATAAGAAAAAAGCAAAATCCCATGTCTAGTGAAATTTGTTCATTTACTTGTATGTTTAGAGACTCATGACAAAAAGTCGATTGAGAAACAAAATAGAATTCATACGTTTAATCTCCATTAATTTGGATCAAATATACGTTTATCTATTGTTCATGTGTATTAAAATAAATAATATGCTCTTTTTCTTTCTTTCTTTCTTTCTTTTTTTTTTTTTTTTAAATTTAAAGAGTGAAATTATTGTTAGATTATATGTAATTTTATTAATGTGTTCTAACTTGTGAATAAATAAGTTAATTATCAACTTAATTATCTATTGTGGTACTTTCTTAATTAGTTAATTAATTTGCTTTAATTTCCTTAGTTAATACGTATGCAAAGCGTCATCTTTGTATAAGTTGCTCGATGATATTTTCTTTTACTAAAAAACAAGAAAGAAAAATCTCACTGAATCACATGTAATTATCAAATTATAATAATAAATACATGTTTGAAAAATGTCACTGAATCACATGTAGTTATCAAATTATGATACTAAATACGTGTTTATAAGAATGCCAATAATATCAGGGTTTTGTTTTTTATTTTTGTGTGAAAGCGAAGAAAAAAAGTGACCGTGACGGCACGGCATGCACCATGGGGAATGATGAGAAATGTGTTCACTGATAATCGGATCATTTCATTATTGAAGTTTTTTTTTTTTTTTTTGGGAGAGGTATTATTGAGGGTTGTTTTGTTGGAGATCTTTGAAATTTGTTTATAGTAATAAAAATATATTATGCGAATAACTGTATTTATAAGATCATGAAAAGGTATTAGCAGATTGTCACCAAAAGAAAAAAAAAAAAAAAAGTCTTAGCAGAAAGGGTTGACTAAATCGACGGATATGATTTTGTCTAACTTCATCAGGGCTTCCAACTAGAGCTCAGCATAGGATCCTGAAGTGGGTTTCTTGAGTTTTGGCCCCAAAAAAGGACAAATTTTTTATAAATTTTTTTTTAAAATAAAAAGTTTATATATATCATGGTCAAAGTAACCTATCGGTTTGCTGTTTGCATGTCCTTTTTTAAGGACCTCCTTTTCATATTTGGTTGAGGTTAATGTCTGCCGCTTTTCAACAAAAGGGGTTGGATTAGTTTTGAAAAAAAAATTGTGGGAAAGGTTAAAAGCATATTAACCCAGAAACATCCAAAATTTGACACTGCCACGGTAGTGGCCACTGCAGAAGTCGATTGTTTCATGATTCTTTCTTCTATTAAAGATTTGAATCTTTGTATTTGTATTTTATCTTTTAAAATATTACCAACATCGATTGATATATTTCGGTTTGACTTATTTTATAGGACACGAGCATACTATCAATTTCCTTTTTTTCTTTTTTTCTTTTTTTAAGGGAAATAAATCCGAAATGTGCTACTAATTCCATGGCAATTTTCATGCTCACCTTGGGCTTCTAAGAAATTCATGAATCACTGTCCCTTAATAAGCATGTACCATCGTGGTAAGTTTTGGTTACAAAAGTCCAATTTTTAAATGAATATCGGCATAAAATTGGACTCAAAAGAAAAAAATGGATACTAGTATGTGTATGTACACATCTTAGTATGTATATAGATAAATTACTTGTTTAGTCCCTAACTTTTTTTTATAAAATTGTGATTTAGTCTCTAACATTTTTTTGTAGCCATAAAGTCTCTAAACTCTTTAAAATTATACAATTTAAACTTTTTTATTGATAAATATTAAATAATAACTAGAATAGATTACATTTACGACACATATAAGCTTAATCATGTAAAATTTTTGTGTGGAAGCATATGATTGTTTCACAACTCTTTCTTTATCTATTAAAGGTTTAAATTTTTGTGTTTGTACTTTATCTTTTAAAAATACTGACAACATCAACTGATCTCTTTCAGTTTTACTTATTTTATGGGACATGAACACAATATTGATTTTTTTAAAGGGGAAAAAAAAAATACAAAATGTGATACCAATAATTCTATGGCAATTTGCATGCATGCTCAACTTGGGCTTTTGAGAAACTTAAGAATCACCATCCCTCAATAAGCATGTAATCATTGTTGGAAGCTTGGGGTTGGAAAGTCCAATTTTTAAATGAATATTGGCATATATATTTTAGGCTGAAATAGTGGAATATATTGGACTCAAAAGAAAATAAAAATGAATACTAGTATCTGTATGTATACATCCATATATATATATATATATATTAAATGGTATGCGTGTTTTGGTTGGGTGAGACCATAACTTGGCTTGTGGGGGTTGACTTTTTTTTTTTTTTTTTTTTTTTAAATACAAGTATTAGATCGTTGAGGTTTTTGATATTCTTTTTAGTCAATTAATGTGGTTCGTGGGTGGTTTTGATATATTTCAGGGAGAGAAGCATGTGAGGGACCTATAAAATAATGTACATAATGTATGAATTCATGAATACGTGTATCTTTATATATAGTCGTTTACAACGGCCTTTACCAGTCCTTTTCTTTTCTTTTTACTAGTTTTGAGGCACGTGTAGATTCAATGTGTTGAATTTTTTTTAAAAAAAATTTATAAATGGTTTTTTTTTTTTTGTAAAAGAATTTGTGTATGCTAAATTTTTTAATAAACCAATATATTTTCTTAATTTTTTTATTATCTTTTAAAAAATTTAACAGAATCGAGTAATCAATAATTAAAAAAAGGAACATACCAATTTGAAGAATCACAAGAAAAAAAATTTGTTAAGATATATATGAGAAAAATAATTTAACATATGGACAAATTGAAGAAAATGAAAAATATTCTAAATGAGCCAACTATAAATATGTAAAATTTTTGGGGAGAAAAAGTAAAAATAAAAAATAAAACAAAGAGGAAGGTAAGCAACAAAAAAAAAAAAAGCACAAAAAGACAAAATAGAGAGACTAAATTTTGGAATAGTGTCAAAAAAATAACTCTTCTTTATAATGTAGTTATAGATATAGATTTTCACATAAAATGAGCATTTTCAAATTTTTTTAATTAAAAAAATTCGTATTTATAATAATACGGGACTTCGTTCTATCTAATAATGACCGTTGTAGATGGAATGAAGGATAAGGGGGTTTAAGCTTCCTCAACTTTTCTTTTTCAAAAAGTAGTTTATAATTTTAAACAAAAATTTATGAGTCCTTTTTAAAAATGAAAATTTGGTCATAATAATATCTAATTATCTATATAGTTATTATGACTACGTCGTTGGTAATATATGTTTAAAATTCATGTGATATGCTTATTGTAATAATCCTTCCATTACGGGTTTTGTTTATCATCATTTTTAGTTATTTGACCATATCGATTTGGTATTGGTTATTGCTTTGATATCTAAAGTATGTAACAATGATAACAAAACCATAATGATATGGGATTTTTTGAGGAATGTCCAAAAAACCACATCTATGTAAAATATTACCCAATTTATAATGCCTTCAATGTTTTTGTCTTCTTTTAGTGTCAGATAAAAAATGGTTAACAAGGTTCAAAATTCAAACAAGTAATTAAGGTAAAAATCCTAAATATATACACTGAAAATGGTATTCTCACAAGTTTTCTGTGACGATATTGTCATCGTAATAAGGCCAAATCAAAAAACATATTCAAGAATAAGTATCATTATAATACACAAAATCCAAACACAGTAAATATCATGTTCGACATAAAACTGAAAACAATAATCAATTACAAAAAACAGTCAAGAACCAGTTGAGGGCAAGAAAAGAAAAGACGAGAATGAGAAGCTTTGGCGGAATATTAAGGAGTTTTGCCATCTATGTAATTGATCCTAAAAATCTTGAATCTTCGGCTAGTTGTAATAATTTGTACGATTGTCCTTCAAAACGTACATATTTGGATTATTGTTCCATTAGTACGATCTTCAGGTTTTTTTTTTTTTTTTTTTTGTCGTTTTTAATCTCTAATAAAATAAGTATGTAGGGTTAAAAATCAAAGTGAACACTGGAAGAGGGTAAACAAATATAAATATATCTATTTGAGAGGATGTTTCATAATTTTCTACTACAAAAGATTTCTTGTTCGTCGGGTTTGGTAATCTGACAGTTAACAGAGGCTTATCCGGGCTGTAACCTGGTGGTTGATAGCACCAATCCTTGTGCTGGGCTTTGGCCCAAAAGGATTGAAATCCACCCAAATGTTTCAGGTCTTCTTCTTCGATGAACCTTGCAGATCGCAGAGCAGTGACATTTCTTGCACCATCCACACGAAGGTTTTGTTTTTTGTTTTTTTTTGTTTTTGTTTTTGTTTCTTTTTTGTTTTTGTTTTTGTTTTTGTTTTTGTTTTTTCGTTTTTTCGTTTTTTGGTTTTTACCATGCATCACACGACAGAACACATGAACTTGAGACTCAAAACAATTTTACCGTGGCCAGTAAATCACAACCCTTTTCTTACCTTTGAACAGTAGACATTTTTGTGGGAACCAAACCTTACAATCCCAAATTTTAAGCATGCAAATGTCCAATAAATTTACAACCCATGCTTTTTTCTGCGTAGAGTTCAAATAATTACAACTAGATTTTTGAGAGGTTCTAGACTATACGACCGCTATGTTTTTGTTCAAGGAATTACTAACCAATAATATTGAAACCACGAGAAACTTAAAAGTGACTTTTTTCCCCCTTTCTGATAATTACTTGACGATGGTATAAAATTCTTATAATAAGGGTTTTTTTTTTTTTTTTTTTTTCGCCCAATACTCGTATCCCGTGATATGAATGAGCTCGTTTCGTGGACCCAAGCCACACTCAGGGAGTCACGTGAATCATAATTTGATAGGCCATGAGTAATCATATAGGCCTATTTATCCTTGGTCGGAGTTGGTTTTTGTTCCCACTTTCGGGGAGGGGGGTTCAAATTGACTTTTCAAAATAAATAGGTGATTGTGAAATACACAAGAAAACTCATTCTCTTACCTTTAGTAGACCAGAGTGTATTCACCATAAGTAATAACCCCAAAAACTAATCTTTTCTCTGTAGTGGCCCAAAAGACTCAAAAAGGATTGGTGCTAGAAGCTTCCTACAACTATGTCAGCCACTCTAGAGACCAAGGTAATACTTTCACATTTCTTTGACTGGTTTCCAAAGCACTCCCTGGCCTGACTCTGGAGACGATATATTTTCCTATGTTTTCTCTGGCTTCTTGCTTAGGACCAGTCATTGACAAGCCACCAGCTTCAGAGATGGAAAAGTAGCCTCTAGAAGCTTCTAAGCTCGTGAAAAACTTTGTAAGTTTGACCATCTAGTCCCTATCACTTCTCATTTCTAGTGTTTATTGAAGCCCAAACACACAATCGTCATTCTTT
This sequence comes from Ficus hispida, assembly GCA_025413025.1. Taxonomy (NCBI): domain Eukaryota; kingdom Viridiplantae; phylum Streptophyta; class Magnoliopsida; order Rosales; family Moraceae; genus Ficus; species Ficus hispida. The sequence goes on along the minus strand of CM046366.1, from coordinate 12,983,806 downwards.
GGGTGTTATAAATAGGATGGAATGTGTCAGAGACACCCCAGAGCCCATGAGTTTCTCTATCCCAAACTACCTCCAAAATGACTAAAAGCTTCGCCTATAAATAACTTCCTCCTTCTCCAGAGTAGGACAACTCATGAAAACACACACACTACAACAACCACAATACAATCTCTCTAGTCCCTCTTTCTCCATCAGAAGACCACCCAGAAATTTATCTTCTGCTAGAGACTCCATTATATTCATCAAGCTCTTCATTTCTTGAAGATTTCCAAAAATACCAAAGTTCGTCCCAGAAGGCAACTCATGTTCGTCTCTAGAGCGACCTTGAACGACACCCAAAAACACTTTAGAATCTATAACCTATCTCTGGCTTACCTTACCCAAATCTCTATCAACTATTCGATTACTCCCCCCACCTTTTTTCGATCTCACTGGTTTCTTTTAGTCAGTTCTCTTGTGTTTAATGCAGATTCCCTTAATGATTGGGCAATGGAGGACGTCCTGAGAGTCATCCTCTTTTGATTTCCTTTTAGCCCAATCGGACCCAAATTATGATGGAGGCCCTATCCTAGTTTTTTGCTCCAACTCTTCAACATCTCTGATCAAATTGGATCCATCACTAGCTAGCCAGAGACACCCCCAACACATCACCTACCAGATCTACTGGGCCCCATCAACACTCCCGTAGAGGTCATTAACTAATATAGTATAAAACCTTAAGAGTTTTACATTGAATTTTTCATCTTATAGAGATTAATATACAATATATGCGAACGTTTAATGTCTTTAATTTTTTACTGTTTCTCTCTTGCAATGTCTGAACTTTTTCCTTTGACTTTGAATCTAGTCTCCTGTAAATTTCTACTTAGATTAACATATATCTTGTAACTAGATAGACTTCTACCTAAATACGAACTTATTGTTAGGTAGATTTGTGCCTGAGTATGGAGTTGGGGAGACTTTTACCTTATAGTTAGGTACATTTGTACTTAATTGTGGGCTTAGGTAGATTTCTACCTAGGTTTAGACTCAGGTTCAACCTATTTTTATATTATGACAAAAATATCATCACCTAATAATTATAACAAAGATTTAATTACACAATAATTATTAATTTACTATAATTGAAAGTATAATATTAAAATTTTAAACTTTTTTTTGGGGCCGGGGGGGGGGGGGGAGCGCTTAATGTATTTTCAAGGTATAAAAATAAAATGCTTAAATATCAGAGGGGGAGGGGGCTTATATAATTTGTTGTACATAATATATAATATATATATATATGTTTAAAAATGGAGAAAGAAGTAAATAGCAGTTTTCAAAAAATAATAATGTGCTTTTGAAATATTTGAGTTTATAATGGTAGGTAAAATATTTATCGGTAAGTAAACTGTAAAATAACAATAAATAGCAATGATTTATTTGTGTCGTATAAAAATATTATTTACTTAGTAAATTTTTTATCTACGTAGTAAAATTTCCATTTACTTAATAAAGTTGTTACTTATTTTTAAATATTTTTAAACCTTACTACTTGATGGGGCTCTTTCATGGTGGTTGTACTGGCCTGAAGGGTAGATGTCTATGGCCATCTTCAGTTGGTCCAGCTGGCGTCTAGTTGGCGTCCGAAGAATGTGCCGTTGGAGGTACTGTGAGCTACGTTAGGAGGTCGAACACCCATACAACCAGTAGGTGTGTTCAAAGTGGTCTTTCTTGTAAGCCATAATGTTGGCCCTGACTAGGACAAGCTAAACCCAGATGACCCCGAGGAAGATGGTTCTAAGAGTGACACCTGTTGTGGATGAAGACTTCTCAATGAAGGGGATCTTGAGATGACCATATGGTGTGGGAGAGGAGCATGAGTGGTTTGTGGAGAGATGTTTTTAGTGAATAGAATGTTTGTTTGATGCTTAATATGAGAGTTTGAATCTGTGGTCTTTTTATGATTTGTGTGTAAGGTTTGAAATGTAAAGTGCCTAAGGGTGGCTCTGTACTTCAGGTGTTCGTTATTGATAGAATGATCTAATTAGAGAGGGTTTCCCCCCTTAGCCATGAATGGTAAATGAAACGTGGGGCATATGGCTACTAATTGTGATTAAGGGGCTGATGGTTGCATGTTTTAGAGTAAGAATCAAGGGTATTGAAGTGATTGTATACTTGAAATGCCTATTCTGGAGGTTCTCTACAGTCGAGATGTCATCGGAAGTTATGGCGTATTGAAGAAGGTATCCTCTACTTGCCATTTGTTATGAGTGAGGAATGGTGAGAGAAATGCTACTCTTGAGGTAGTGATTGTGATGGTTCCATGCATTAGGTGCGTCTACGTCGGAGAGTCACTTGAGCTAGAAAGGGCCTCCTCTCTTGGCCATGAATAGTGAGTAAAAAGTGAGGGAGATGGTTGCTATTAGTGATGAGAAGATTGAAGAATTTGATGACTTTTTTGATGATCTGATGATGTGTTTTGGGGTGCAAATAGTGCAATATTTATAAGCTAAAGATGGGTTCGATTATAGCTAAGACCTTCTAGTTTGGTTGGAAGAGTTTCCCTTAGTTGGGGAGTCATTTGACCGTAGTTGCTTAGTTTTTTAGATATAGGAAGCTCCAAAAATGGGAGAAATTCCCTCTTATGAGATTTGAATTTAGTCAAAGTGGGATATCTAGGTAACATACACCTAAAGAGGTAGTTGGGTGGCTATTCTGCTACATTGGGTGGACGTTTTTAGGTGCTTTGGAGGTAAAGGAAGACTTCAGCAGGGGAAGATTTTCTTAAAGAATGAATAGTCAATTGTTAGAGCTACAAAACTTTAACTTCTCCTCTGAAGGAGGGAGAGAGAAAATATTTTAAAAATCTTCGTTTGGTTTTTATTGTGTTTAATGGGCTTATTTAGACTTTTTTTAGACTAATGAAATTATGCTAAGTATTTTGGATTAGTTTAAATTTTTTCACAACCTATATTATTCAAATTCCTCATAAACTCAAATCCTCCCAAGTCGGTCAAGTGTCTAATTAGACTAAATAAATGGATCAATTCATATTACTTGACCTTCCAAACCATAACCCATTAAAAGATCTCCAAATAGGGACTCGAGTCCGCGTATCACTTTTAGTCCATATTGCAAGATGTGGATTAAGTTTGAGCCCCATTAAATTTCGGACACCAAAATTATACTCGTAAAAAATACTATTTATCATAATCTCTTAAACTAATGTTTAAAAGTACGAATGCCCATTTTCGTCCTACCTCCTGTATCGCCCACGTGTCGCTTCCTCTTTTTTTGGCCCTTTTTTTCGTTTTTCTTTTCCTTTTCATTCTTCCCAGCTCCCTCGCCCGCTCCATTCCGTCCTCCACTTCTATGGTTTTTTTTTTTTTCCTGCTCGTCCCTTGTTATTACCTCTCTCAATTCTTCCGAATCTCTCTCTCTCTCTCTCTCTCTTTTGCTTTTCCTTTTCCTTTTTCTTTCTTTCCTGCTCTCCATCATGTTTCCGTCGTTAGAACAAGAAGACCACTGGATTGAAAGAAGAGTGTGGGGGAGCTGAGAAACCTGAACAAGCTCTTCGCGACGACGACGTCTCGGGTTCGATGTCGTTTCACCAGCGCGAGCCCTACTTCTCTTCATCTTCTCCTTCAACGACGGCCATTCCTCAAAGCTACAGAAGAAGAAGTAGTGTCCCCCCTTCAGCGACGTCGTTTCGACGGAGTCGTGAGCTGCTCGTTTGCTCCAATGGAAACCGCCAGGATTAAGGTTGTCGGTGTCGGTGATGGCGGCAACAATGTCGTTAATCGGATGATTGGCAGTGGCTTACAGGTTTTTCTTCGTTTCTTTTCCTTTCTGGGTTTTGCCTAGGACTTTGAAATTTCCCTGCCTTTTCTCTCTCTAGATAATTTTTGTTGAAAAGTGTGTGTCATTGTGCTTGGAGATTGTTTCCTTGTGTTTGAACGTTGAATTGACAAAACCCAGTTTTTTATTTGCAATTTATGTCCCTTAAATCTTTGTTTTAGAAATGCTTGGTGTGATTTAAGAAGAAATTTCCATTCTCTTTTAAATCGTTGAATTTGGGTTTGTTGCTTTTGATTAGGCTTTATATGAATTTGAAGCTTTCAACCCTTGTTGAGTTTGCAATTTATGTTCCTTAAATCTTGGCTTCACTAATGTTTGTTGAAGTTTGAAAAGAAAATGAGATTTTCTATTTATTTATTGAATTTAAATGGTGGGTTTTGATTCACTGAGTTGAATCAAGTTTAACATGTTGGCTAAGTGATGCGGTGATTTTCATGGCTTGTTTTTGTTTTTAAATGAAGAAATTGGTAGAGCATTTGTTTCCTTGAATTTAGTTGATTTGTGATGGTAATGTTGCTCCTTTCTTTCTATTTTTATTTTTATTTTTATTTGAAACCTTTTCTTTTCTATTTCCACTTAGCTTTTATGTGCTTAAGAAACGAAAACTAAAGGATTGTTTTTAAGGATAACAAGCATTTTGATAGTTACAAATGGACAAATAGAGAACATGCTCGGTGAATTTGCTGGTGTACTGGAGAGCTCTAAAAACCGTGGTCAGTAAGTGAACAGTGTAATTGGTGGTGAGGCTTGCAGTGTTAAGACTTGAGGAAGTTATGCTCATTCAAAGGAAGGTCTCAACTCAAAATATGGTTGATCTTGTAAGTTTTTATTTTCTCTTTTCTTTTTTTCTGAATGAAAATTCGTTTTGGGTCTCCTGATCACAGGTTTGTTTCCTTTTCTACATTTGGGTATTTGTAGATATCTGATTTTTTTGGGGGGCTTGCGACAAATTCATGTGGATCTCCCTTTTTTAATCGTCTGCATCTCTTCTTAGTTGCTTGTTCAGCTTTGTAAATTTTATATTTTATTTACTGTTGCATCTTGGGTGTTTGTTTCTAATTTGTCTTAACATATGGTTGCCAGTTTGGTTTTTATTTTCCCTTGGTTCTCTCAAATATTTTTTGAGCGTTGATTCTTGAAATATGTATATAAGTGATGGGTTTTGAGCCTTCCCAGGTTTCAATATTAGTCTTTTGTATTTTAGAGTTTTTAGATCTAATATATATTGTGGTTTTTTTTTTTCCAACTATTTGCGAAGTTCGAATGTACATATTAAATGCAAACTGCATAACAAGGGTGAGAGATTGAAGCAAAGCACAACATAATAGAAGAATCATTCAAAATTAATAAGAAACTTAAGTAGTTTTCAATTTGATAATTTAGATATTTATAAGTAGTAGGAGCAAAGAAGCATGGTATTTTAATTCTTCTTTGCTTATGACTTAGTAATTGATAGGTCGGAGTTTGATCGGGAGTGTAATGAAACTGAAGGTTGAAAGTGCATATCTAACAAACAAGTTTCGATTCTTTCCTGTTCATTTTCAAGGAGAATGTTTCATGGAGATAAAAGATGAAATTCTGCAGTATTAGAAAAGGTGCTCTTCATCAATAGAAGAGTTAATGTTAGCATAAGTTCGAAAGTGGAAAGCATTTAGGTTATTAATGAAAAGAGATTGAGAGCGAAATAATACAGTTCTTTGATAATTTATAGCAATGATATAAGCGAGTTCTTGGATAATTGAGGCTTTAGGAAATTGATATCAAATTGATAATTATCTATGATTGGAAAACTTGTGTTCCAATTTGGCAGCTGAATTGATAGGGAAATTAGGATTTAAAACGCTAAGAAAAGAGATGAGGAATTAGTTTACAATGTCCCATATTGACTTATGTGCTTCTAGTCATTTGTGCATCTTTCTAAATATTGATTCTCAGTACTTAAAAATTGAAGCGACGGAGCAAATTAAGATTCAAGCACTTAGGAAGGAGGTGAGGTATTAGTTTACAATATACCATATGGACTTGTGTGCTTCTTCTAATCATTTTAGTGTCTTTCTCTATGTTGATTCTCTGCGCTTAAAATATTTTTTAATTGGTAAAAAGTGTCTGGAATTTACTAAAAAGAAAAAAGAAAACTGAATATGAGAAGGATTGAAAGCTGGCTTAAAGTAAATATTTATTTTTATTTTATATTTATTTTTTTCTTGTTTACGCTTTGGTTACAAATTAATTTACTACTTTTTTGTACCTATTCTTATCATACTATCTCAGCTTTGTTTTTTGATTTTTTGTTTTTTTGACCTATTGAGCATTAAGTTTCATTATGGAACTATTATGGTACGTCTCTTGGTGTGCACCAACCGATTTCAAGGAAGAATATTACTAATTCTCTGTTATGTCTTTATTTTGTGATGGGGTATACTTTGTTTTATAATCAAGGAATGTTGATGAATAAGGATTGAAGGGGGATTAATCAAAATATTACAGATAATGATTCTTGGAGTTTGGTCCTTGTAACCATTATTAAAGCTATTTAGCTGTTACAAAAAAGTTAAGTGAAGTTAGTTTTTTAGTATAATGATTATGTACTTCTAGAAAAGAGGGAGGGAAAAAGACTAACTACTTCTCAGTCATTTTTATTTCTTAGTAGAAACATTCCTTAGCAATCATGTTATCTCAATCTGAACTCTATCATGACATCTCCATATTATTTGAGTTAGCCAAATAAAGTGTCGTTAGCCAATGATGACTGCATATCCATGCTTGTTTTTTACGAATTGATCAAAATTACTCTTGTTCTGTGAGTAGGTTCTGCATTTCCTATTTCACGTGTTATGAAAATCATTTCGGCATTTTTTTTTTAAAATTTGAATTACTAGACTTTTGATAGGATTTGGATATTAGTTAGTTAGTTAGTAGCATAACCAATTAGTGAGGATTGTTAGTAGTGAGTTTGGTATAAAAGGGAGATGGGTAGAGAGTACGGGTTGGACTGATTAGTGGGAAATTGGGGAAACCCTTGGGAGCGCTAGCAGCCTCTCGAATGTCTGGGAATCTTTCTTGTATTGTTCTTTGTTTTCAATATGAAAATCCTCCATTATTCTTCTCAAATAGCTTGTTAGAATCCAAATATTTTCTTGAGAGTGAGTTCTACCTAATGGGTTCCTAACAATTTTCCACTAAGCTTTTATGCCGGTGCAATTTCATGTCCATTAGTGGTCTTATAGATCTCCTGCATAGTTTAACTTAATTGCTCCTCCACTATCTTTAGTTAGGAACCTAAACTTTAGCCACAGTGTTCTATGATGTACTAATACCAAGTTTTTTTTTTGTTGGGTGTGTGACAACATCTTATGATAACTTGTTCAATTAGGGGCATAAATTTTTGCTATAGTCATTAAATGCAACAAAATTAGCTTACCTACTTAGGATCGTTGTGGTATTGGATTAAGCTTCGGGGGAGATGTGCATTCCAGTCTTTAAAGGTGATGGTTTAGGTACTAAATATGCCCGACATGCAAGAGGTAAAGCATGTTTGCAAAAGATTAAAATTGGGAGGTTTCTAAGCAAGGGAATGAGAGAGCCTTCAATAACAAAAAATAAAAAATTATTTGCACTGGACATAATGCAAGAAGGAAAAATAGCTAAAAAGCAGAAAATCAGCATCCAACACCTCTTCTTCACACTCAATCAATGCTTCTTATTGCTTCCACTAGGTTTGGGGTAGAATTCAAAATTCTAAAACAACACATAAGAAACAACATTTACGACGTAGAGAAAGAAGTCAGTTTAGTGATTGTTTAGCGTTTTGAACCTCAAGCTACGTAGGTGAAAGCTGTTTTTGACATTTCCCTTTGGTTCTAGCCACATGTTAGGGGCAACCCCCTGGTTTGAGAACATATTATAAGGCCATCAATTGCTCGGCCATCAATTGCTCAAGGATTAATTTTAGTTGGTGGTTATATCCAATAAACAAAATTATTGAGATAGAGGTAATTTGGTTCTTTGATGTTTTATAGCAATAATTATAACAGCAAATTCTTGGGGGATTGAGGCTTTAGGTTGAAGTCTTACTAGTAGGACTGATTCTTTTGCTTTACTGCTTGACGTTTTTGAGGAATTAGGAAATAAGATGTGTTACTCAAAGTTTATGTTTCTTGTAATTTACCCAAAAAAAAAAAAAAAGGTTTACATTTCTGGTAAGTATTATGTACCAATGCTTTTAGATCAGCAAAACCAACATAATCAAATATTCATTTCATAAATTTTTTTCTGACTTTCAGGAGAGGAGAGGTGATGAGTAGAGTATATATTTGACATCAACGAGGAATTAATAATAAACCTAAAAGTGAGAAACTATGTAACTTAAGAATCTGCCTTTGTGATAACTCTATGAAATAGAGTTATTTAGCATGCTTTTAAGCTTGTTAATTGTTGTTATTTTAAGATAATACATCTTAGTTTTAGTATTTTATATAATATTAATTCGTTTGTTTTAGTTAGAGGATGGGTAAAGATTTGTAGTTAATTTTGGTTTTTGGAATGTTTATTATGTTTAATTTTGGTGTTGCCTTGCGGTTGGAATCTACGATGTCAAAGGAGTGGAGGCCCGTTGGATTAGAAGAAATAACGAGATTGGTAGCTGAAATGCATCAGATTGCTGCAGACAATGCTATAGCATTGTCACAGCAAAGTTACACCAGTGCAGAACTAGAATAAAAGCATGTGGACCCTAGTCTTGCCTTACAGCTGGCAAAGACTCATTTACTCATTAAGTTTGTGCATGACAGCTGTGAAAAAGTTACCAAACATAGCAACCAAGAGGGCACGTGGAGCTAGGGCATCTGTGGGAGTTTTGAGATAAAAAGGAAAGTTAATGAAAAGGAGGAGGGCCGTTCGGGGGTGGAAAAGGAAGGAAGCAAAAAATACATCATTCAGAGAGGAGGAAAGAGAACTGAAGGGAGGAGATTGGTGTAGCTTTCACGACTAGGGATCTTCGGCTAGAGAGAGATTTCATTCGTGCTAAAGATCTTTCCATTTCTTTTCTCAGTTTTTTCTAATCCTTGTCTCAATCTTTTGATATTTTTCTTTTCTCGTTGGATTGATGAGTATGTGGAGTGAGATTTATATTTGTAATTTCTTTAATTTGAACATGAACTAAATCCTCTTGTTAGGATTATTGATGGAACCAAGGTTGCAATGAAGATTTAGATGTTGAGTTAATTGTGCAGTGAATCTTATTTGGGTTACTCAAGCGTTTGTTATTGTTTAATGTTTGTTGATTGACTGGCCATCAATTGATAGAATATACAAACTAGAATTAATTCTGAGAAGGTTAATTTTGGTTAGATTTAACTTGAATAATATAAGTGAATGATATAGGAATATATTATTTTCTTGTACAACACATTAAAATTGTTGCTTAATATTATGTTTGGAACACTGAGATGCATATGGATATGTTAATTTTGGTTTGAAGAACTAGAAGCACGACATCTTTCGGAAGATGATAGTGCAGAATTTTAGTTGACTAGATAACTTTGCTGCAGCATTTCCTATAGCATTTGTAGTCAGATTTGTAACTAAGGGGAAATCAATAATTCTAGCCATCACCCATCATTTATTCACAATCTAAGCCTTTGATATTGTCATGTTTTATCTTTTGTTTGAATTTTTATTTTTTTTATTACACTCTTTCATTTATATTCAGTTCTTATAATTTTAGTATTCAAATCATTTCCCAATTTATTTTTAGATTGATTATTTTCTATAATTAACTTTTGGTGATTCAATCCATGTGGATACGATACTCTACTTACTACTATATTACTTGTTCGATTACGTGCACTTGCGTAGTATTTTCGCATACATATTTTTGGCGAACAAGTTTTTGGCGCCATTGCCGGGGATTGGTATTATTGAAAATTGCTATTATAGAAACCAATTATTTTACTTTTATTTTGCTATTCTTTATTTAATTAAACTCTGATTTTTGTCTTTGCAGGTGTGGTTTTCTTCCATGAACAGGCCGAGGGACACATATTTAGTTCCCCTAGATCTAGAAATTGAAAGAACTTTCAGAGCAAGAAGAAGAGAACAATTAGGTGCTGCTAGAATGGAAGGAAGGGCTGAAGGTGCAGTAGTGAATAACATTGCCAACAATGCTGCAGCAATGGAAGATGACAGAGACAGGGCAATAAGGGATTATGCTGTCCCTATGTTACACGGGCTACATCCTAGCATTGTTCGACCAGAAATTCAAGCCCAACATTTTGAGTTGAAGCCAGTTAGGTTTCAAATGCTTCAGACAGTGGGTCAACTCAGTGGGATGCCAACCGAAGATCCTCATTTGCACCTGAGATTGTTTATGGAAGTGAGTGATTCCTTCAAGATTCATGGTGTAACGGAAGAAGCACTTCGACTCAAATTATTTCCTTATTCTTTACGAGACAGAGCTAGAGCCTGGTTGAACTCTTTACCACCAGATTCTATAGCAACATGGAATGATTTGGCTGAGAAATTTTTGATGAAGTATTTTCCTCCGAACAAAAATGCTAAATTACGGAATGACATCACATCGTTTCAGCAAGTAGATGGAGAGGCTCTCTATGACGCATGGGAGCGTTTTAAAGAATTGCTTAGAAAATGCCCATACCACGATCTCCCCCATTGGATCCAAATGGAGACTTTTTATAATGGTCTTAATGCTCAAACTCGGAGTATGGTAGATGCATTTGCCAATGGAGCCCTTTTGATGAAGTCTTACAATGAAGCTTACGAGATTTTGGAGAGAATGTCGAATAACAACTACCAATGGCCTACTGAGAGAGTTTCTACGGGAAGGCGTGTAGCGGGAGTTCATGAGGTAGATGCCGTTACAGCTTTGACAGCTCAAGTATCTTCACGCCTTCCCGTAGAAACTCTCTCAGTAGGTCACTGGTAGTTGTTATTCGACATTCTCTCCAAAATCTCGTAAGCTTCATTGTAAGACTTCATCAAAAAGGCTCCATTGGCAGATGCATCTACTATACTCCAAGTTTGAGCATTAAGACCATTATAAAAAGTCTCCATTTGGATCCAATGGGGAAGTCCGTGGTATGGGCATTTTCTAAGCAATTCTTTAAAACGCTCCCATGCTTCATAGAGAGCCTCTCCATCTACTTGCTGAAAAGATGTGATGTCATTCCGTAATTTAGCATTTTTGTTTGGAGGAAAATACTTCACCAAAAATTTCTCAGCCAAATCATTCCATATTGCTACATAATCTGGTGGTAAAGAGTTCAACCAGGCTCTAGCTCTGTCTCGTAAAGAATAAGGAAATAATTTGAGTCGAAGTGCTTCTTCCGTTACACCATGAAGCTTGAAGGAATCACTCACTTCCATAAACAATCTCAGATGCAAATGAGGATCTTCGGTTGGCATCCCACTGAATTGACCTATTGTCTGGGGCATTTGAAACATAACTGGCTTCAACTCAAAATGTTGGGCTTGAATTTCTGGTCGAACAATGCTAGGATGCAGCCCGTGTAACATAGGGACAGCATAATCCTTTATTACCCTGTCTCTGTCATCTTCCATTGTTGCAGCATTGTTGGCAATGTTATTCACTACTGCACCTTCAGCCCTTCCTTCCATTCTAGCAGCACCTGATTGTTCTCTTCTTCTTGCTTTGAAAGTTCTTTCAATTTCTGGATCAAGGGGAACTAAATCTGTGTCCCTCGGCCTGTTCATGCAAGAAACCACACCTGCAAAGACAAAAATTAGAGTTTAATTAAATAAAGAATAGCAAAATAAAAGTAAAATAATTGGTTTCTATAATAGCAATTTTCAATAATACCAATCCCCGGCAACGGCGCAAAAAACTTGTTCGCCAAAAATATGTATGCGAAAATACTACGCAAGTGCACGTAATCGAACAAGTAATATAATAGTAAGTAGAGTATCGTATCCACAGGGATTGAATCACCAAAAGTTAATTATAGAAAACAATCAATCTAAAAACAAATTGGGAAATGATTTGAATCCTAAAATTATAAGAACTGAATATAAATGAAAGAGTGTAATAAAAAAAAATAAAAATACAAACAAAAGATAAAACGTGACAATATCAAAGGATTAGATTGTGAATAAATGATGGGTGATGGCTAGAATTATTGATTTCCCCTTAGTTGCAAATTGACTACAAATGCTGAAGCAAAGTTATCCAGTCAACTAAAATTCTGCACTATCCTCTTCTGAAAGATGTCGTGCTTCTAGTTCTTCAAACCAAAATTAACATATCCCTATGCATCTCAGTGTTCCAAACATAATATTAAGCAACAATTTTAATGTGTTGTACAAGAAAATAATATATTCCTAAATCATTCACTTATATTAGTTAAGTTAAATCCAACCAAAATTAATCTTTCCAGAATTAATTCTAGTTTGTATATTCTATCAATTGATGGCCAGTCAATCAACAAACATTAAACAATAAGAAATGCTTGAATAACCCAAATAAGATTCACTGCACAATTAACTCAACATCTAAATCTTCATTGCAACCTTGGTTCCATCAATAATCCTAGCTAGAGGATTTAGTTCATGTTCAAATTAAAGAAATTACAAATATAAATCTCACTCCACATATTCATCAATCCAACGAGAAAAGAAAAATATCAAAAGATTGAGACAAGGATTAGAAAGAACTGAGAAAAGAAATGGAAAGATCTTTAGCACGAATGAAATCTCTTTCTCTAGCCGAAGATCCCCAGCCGTGAAAGCTACACCAATCTCCTCCCTTCAGTTCTCTTTCCTCCTCTCTGAATGATGTATTTTTTGCTTCCTTCCTTTTCCACCCCCGAACGGCCCTCCTCCTTTTCATTAACTTTCCTTTTTATCTCAAAACTCCCACAGATGCCCTAGCTCCACGTGCTCTCTTGGTTGCTATGTTTGGTAACTTTTTCACAGCTGTCATGCACAAACTTAATGAGTAAATGAGTCTTTGTCAGCTGTAAGGCAAGACTAGGGTCCACATGCTTTTATTCTAGTTCTGCACTGGTGTAACTTTGCTGTGACAATGCTATAGCATTGTCTGCAGCAATCTGATGCATTTCAGCTACCAATCTCGTTATTTCTTCTAATCCAACGGGCCTCCACTCCTTTGACATCGTAGATTCCAACTGCAAGACAACACCAAAATTAAACATAATAAACATTCCAAAAACCAAAATTAACTATAAATCTTTGCCCATCTTCTAACTAAAACAAACGAATTAATACTATATAAAATACTAAAATTAAGATGTATTATCTTAAAATAACAACAATTAACAAGCTTAAAAACATACTAAATAACTCTATTTCATAAACATGGAAACAAAAATCTGTAATAAGCATTTAACAAATATACTTTAGGTGGTCCTATTTGTGCTTTACTTACAAAACCAGATTAAATCCTTTCGATACAAAACCATCCTTACCGAAACCAAGGTTGTAAGTTCAATCACACAACAATAAGATGTCAATCTCTTCAATTTTCATGTATTTTTGCTGCTTAGGGCTAAATGGTATCCATTATATATATATATATATATATATATATATATTATTTGAGAGGTACGATATGTTATGTTGGTAAAATCTTTTTTCAAAGTCATTTTAGTGGTTCTAAAAGTACCATTCTTGTTCAATCCATGTAGACTCAACTTCTTGTTAAAAATTTTGTTCTGTTTTATATGCTTATATATTACCAAAGATCATACAATGCAGCAGACAAGCAGTTAGCTTAAGGCATCGATGCTGATCAAAATCCAAGAATGAACAGGTTCTATATAATCTCTGCAATCAAGTCAGTAATGCTGAATCCAGAAAACAAATCACAGATGTCGACTATTTGCTTACAAGTTGTATATTTCAATGGAATTTATTCGACATTTTATTTCATACTCTTGTTTTTCTATATGATACGCTATCTGTGCAATCAAGTCATTGATACTATTCATGTTGAATTAAAAATATATATATCTTAGTTGTTTCTTAAGAATTGTCTATACAAGGAATTTATTTTTACATTTTAAATCGTGACAGTTTTTGGTGTTTGTGTAAACATAACTTGATCATCATTTTAAAAGTGTATATCATTAGAAATTAGGTTGTATTGTTTGATTTCTTCAAATGAAATGACATGCCAAATTATTAGAAATGATGTTTAACTATGAACTCACATAGGGAAATGCACGTGCTCCATCACTAGTTTTCTTAAAAAGAATAAAAATGAAAGTTGAAGGGAATTGAGCCCATAAGCCTATGCTGCCTTCACCCATGAATGCCTATATATATAAAGAGAGAGAAAATTAGGTGAAGAACTATGTTTTTCGTACCTCTCAAAATTTTTATTCATTCTAATATTAAAGTTGATAATTTTATATTATAAAATGATAAAATTATCAATTTTAGTGTTATGATGTGATAAATATAAAGAGGTATCAAATTTATGAATTCTATATATAATCCTTAAATAAATGTTTCAAAGACATATTATATTAGAAAAAAAAAAGGTGAAAAAATGTTAAAAGAGAGGAGAAATACATTAAGGCAAGGCAGGGGCAGTCATGAACAAATTTCCACTATGTCCTTTATGACAAGATTAGTTATCAACTCTAATCCTAACTTTGAGTGTCAATCTGTATGACATATGAGTTTCATATTTTATTAATAAGTGTTTAAATATTTCTACATCAATTATTACATTTATCAATGAAAATATAAATATGAGTTTGACATTCAAAAAATTGAATTAAAGTTGATATTCTAATATTATTCTAGTTATTTTCGTTAAAAGATCGAGCTACTCAGTCGCAATTTGCCAATTCGTACTCTACATTTCTCAACTGTTCAAAATTTATCAAATTCAATAAATTTTTATTGTTTGATTTTTGTACCATTCATGTTTGACCTAATTATTAACATTTTCTCTTATTTTTAAAAACCAAATCAAAACTGAGTTAAGAAAAAGAAAAAAAAAGAAAAAAAGAATCTCCATTATGCCTGTGAATCAAGTTTAGTTTTTGATTAATTTAAGAGCTTTCTTAGTTGAAATGGAAAATTTACCCCGTAACTATAAAGCATTGTCAGTTGAAAAAGGTCAAGGTGGGCCATCTCTTGTCAGAGCCCAAGCCTAGCATTGTTGTGAGCTTTTGCCCACTTGGAACTTTCCAAGCACTGTAACGAGCTTTTAAAAGGAAAAATTAATGTTGGAAATATATTTTTTTAATCTTAGTGATATGATAGGTATATTATTTTATTTATTATATTAATTTTTAACCTATATTCAAAAGGATTTGCAGCTAAATATTCTTTTTATAAGAAGTTTTTTAATAAATGAATAAAATTTTTAAAAATTATTTAAAATATTTTTTTTAAATGATTAATTAATTTTTTAAATAGTCAATCAGTGATTGATCATAATGTAAATCACAAATTTCTTAATCAATCATCAATTAAAATGATCATTTTCCTAAATATAAAAAATTAGGTCATCTATTAAATTAAGTGATTAAAAAATTCACTCAATCTAATTCTCGTTATTAAAACTTTACAATGTTCAATACAAAACTATTTTTAATTATAAATCAAATATTAAAAAATTAATCTAACGACTAAATAATAATAATTACTGACAAAATAATAACGTATACAATTTTCTATCATAAGTTTTGCCCTTAAAATTAGCTTCACAAATTTCACCACTACGGATTTTAGATTAATTTTTGCTTAGAAAAGAAAGTTAGTGAAAATGGCACACCAGCACAATTAGAAAACCCAAAATGCCCTAAAAATATTATGCAAAAATACCGACATAGCTCACAGGTGACCGACATAAATCCTATCTTGTCTTTGCTAGTTTAATTTATAGTGTCTTGTTTTCCTGAAGATAAGCATAGTCATATTTATAGAGGAACTAATAGGGCTTCTCATGGTTTAAAACTAGGATTATAATGGACGCTTTATATATTAATACTAATTATATTCTTTAAAAAAGATAAAAGAAAAAGAAACTATATATTAATATAAATAATAATAACTAACATGATGACTCTTAGAATAAAAATCTAACATTGGCCTGAAATTAAGAAATTCTAGCATCATATAATCTTTCTCTTGATATTAATCCTTAATCCTAGACTAGAATTTGCGTCGGTCGGTTGAGGTCATTTCCAAGGTTTAGGGTATGTTTGGTAGGAGAGATGGAGAGGAGGGATGAAGAATGTTGGAGGGATAGAGAATGTGAAGGATGAAAAGAATTATAAGAATCCCTTTTGTTGTTTCATAAGAGAGAGAGGGAGAGTTAAAAGTATAGATAATAATTCTTTATCTAATTACTATATTGTCTATTTTATTATTATTTTCTTTCAAAAAATTGAGGATAAAATTATCTTTTCAATTAAAAATTGGAAGGAGAACTTGCATCCTTCCATCAATTGAAGGATGCATTTTGGTGGACCCAGAGGGAGAGAGTCTCCATCCACCTCTCCTCTCCTCTCCCTCCTTATTTCCTTCTAACCAAACAATAGAAGGGAGCTCTCCCTCCACCCCCATCCCTGAATTTAATTTTTATGTCCCTTATTTGTGTTTCCCTTCCTATCTTTCTAATAATAATATGATACGTTTGTAACATAACATAATCTTTTAGTTGATTTATTATGATATTATAATTAAATTACATTTTTAATTGACATGTCATGATATTATTATAATAATATAAAAAGATATAAACAAGGGGACATAGGAGTTGGATCCCCTCTCCCTCCCTCCATCTCTCCTTCCAACCGAACACATCCTTGGGGAAGGAGAGAGGAGACGAAGACATGAGAGCAGATTGACTAGTATTTAAAAAAAAAAAAAAGATTAAAATTGGATTTTTTTTTTTTCTCTTGGTTTTTCCCGAATTAAGACCTTTTTCAGTCCCCAAAATGAGGCCATTTCCATAATTGACTGATGACAAAAAGAATAGTGGAGACTAGACTGTATTGCAATTATGGTGAGAAAACGATATATCCCAATTATGTCCATTTTTCAACCAATATCATTTTTCCAATTCGAGCGTCTCTAATTATAAAAAAATATATATATATTTTTTTTAAAGATCAACATTATTTTCAATTTATGGAATTATTACTAATATAGAAAATTTTCAAATATTTAAGACTGAATCGGTCCCATTCGATCGAAGAAATATAGAGGTGGAGTCTCAATTAAATAATTATTTGATGGGGAAGGTTTTTTTTTTTACTATCCATAAGCAACTATATGTTTTATTTTTTTAATTAGAAAAACTGTATATTTTAATCATTAAATTAATTTTTCAACTATCTAATTATACATGAGACTAAAAATGTGTTTCTTCTTATTCTTCCTCTTAATCTATGCCAACAATTACCAATCCCTATGGCAGAGCCTAGAAACAGTAGTCGCTTTTAAGGACTTAGAGGCCGTAAATTCTCACATTTGACTTGAAAATCCTTCTTCCTTCAAAGCCATCCCTTATTTATTACTGGAGAGATCTGCCACAAATTCTATGTTCGCTCTAGCTTGCAATTTACAAGTTTAAAAAAAAAAAAAAAAAAATTTCTTTTCAATTATGAACATTCTCTTATGAATTTGATCCGTCACGTTAGGTTTAGTCAAAATCAAAATTGAACATGATCGTAACCATCAACTAAAATTAGTGATAGATGAGGGCATGGAAACAAATTAGTAAAAATAGTACGTCTAAACATTACGACTTAATATCTAAAAGGTGTAGAGGGGAGAAAATTATTTTGTTAGGAGTTGACAATTTAAACTAAGGATATGTTTGGGTCACATTTGGAAACATGTTTCCAAACTTTTTTTTTTTTTTTCTTTTTTCTCTAATTTTACTATTCATTTTTTAAAAAAATATTTTTAAAAAACTTAAACTTTAAAAATCCATAATTTAATCATTTTAAGTCAAAATTAGATGATTTTTTTTAAAATTATATAGAATTTCAAGAACAACGAGACAAGATTCATATTGTTAATTTTTTCCGGATATATTTATATTTTTTCATTTCAAACAGTTCATTTTATCAAACACACATTTCTATAACTCATATCATTTCAATTTTCAAAACACCGTCTCTAAATGTGATCACAAACGGAATCTAAATACTTTCATACTAACTAAAATTAATATTAATATTACTGCCGCCCCATTAATATTCTATCGTTACTCTATAGCTCGAGGCGACTGTCACAATCCTTTCCGATCTCATGCATACGAAATTCACAAAGTCTAAAAATTCACATAATGGAATGGTCGCTTTCCAGAAAATTAGGGAAAAAAAAATTAGAAAAAAAAATTAAATCTATAAGAGGAAGAATCATGCTTGTCTTCTCCACTGTATAGTTACGGTTTACTTTGCACAAAACACCCCAAGTTGGGCTAGAAATTTGTGACTCTTCATATATTTCAAAGGCAACATTAAAGAAGAAGAAGAAGAAAAAAAAGAAGAAGAATTTGTGCCCCTTTTTTCACCACAAAAAAAGGGGCAACATTACAGGACCAATTTAACAATTAAATAACAATTATACGTCTGATTAAGATGGTGGCCTTATGTTTCTGTCACTATCCAAGTACTCTAGACTCTAGTACTCTTTTAATTTAATTTCGAGGAGATCTTATGAAAGTGATATGTTTCTCATCTTGACAAAATTTTTTTTTGAAGGATTCGGACATTATTTCACGTTAGGAATTACAGGAAAAATAGCTAAATAGAATTTAATATATATATATATATATTTTATAAATAGTAAATTTAGGATAGATAAGAGTAAATAAATTATTTATATTGTATATTATTTTCGTAAATAAATTATTTATCTCTAAATATGCTTTTCACCTCAAATATTTTAAAACCTGCTATGTTTTTAAAATATTTCTTTTTACAGATAACATATAAGCTACAATTTCTGGAAATTAAAGAAAAGCATTAAGGATCCATTTGGTAGAGCCATAATGGTAACATTTTAAATTAAAACACTTGAATGCGAAAATTCTAATAATATCATTTGAACTTTTATTTCAAATGGTCTTTGGTTGTTCACAACATGACATGAAACATTTGGACAAAATATTTAAATGTGTTTTGATAGATATTGAGAATAATTCTAACTAATCTTACAAAAGTCCAATGTCCATAAAAAAATTTTAATAGGACATAGGTAGGATTTTATTAATCTCTTCACTCTGGATGCATAGAAAAAAAAATCGTCGCAGTCGGATTTGAAACAAAAAAAGTTATAACATTTTAAAATCTAAAAGGAAAAGAGAGAAAAAAAAAAGATTTTTAATTAAAGAGAACTCAAATATTACTGATGAATATATACTCAAACAAAGTCAAATTTAAAAAGTGATTAGCATTTCATTTTATTTTAAATGGTTTAATATATCATTTAGTATCATTTTTTGAATGACATTTCAAATGTTGTGTTATCAAATAACTATTTAAATGGCCAATTAAAATAAAAGTGACATAAATATTGTCAAAATAGTTGAAATAAACGGAAGGCAAACAATCCGGACTCCAAAGTAAATTGACATGTGAGGCCCACATTTTACCCTCAAGGGTTGTAGAGTTTGGCAACGCTGCTTATTAAATTATAACCATGCCATGCCGTGTTGGTTATGACCAAAGTGAATATGACAAGTACCCCACCTGAAACCAAAAAGAATATTTAATTAATAATTTATTTATTTTAAGTTTTTTTTTTTTTAATGTCAAAATGGGAAGCTGCCCATTTAGAATAATAATATTAATGTGAACAAAAGTATAGTATCAGTTTTGAGTCAGGTCCTAGGTTGGAGCATGACCAATTAGTATAGCTGACCCGATCAAACCCCACTTGCTAATTACATTGCGCGTGGGCATTTGGAAGATTAACAACCACTATATTCTTTTAATTTAATTAGGTACTTCTCAATTTGGGACATGGAACTGCCAATTTTGGTTACCTGTCATATTCTTTTTCTTCTTCTTCCCTCTTTTTTTTCCCTTATAATCAATACTTTTGGAGTTAGAACAACAACTTTTCATTGATCAAATTAGTTCTGATATATAGCCTGTTTGAATCACCGTTTAAAAACTAATTTAAAAAAGTTTTCTGTCATGTTTTTAATTACAAATATTTAGATATGCTGTTCAAATTCACGTTTCAGACCTATGATTCAAATGAGATTTAAAATTTTAAGTTTTTCTTGATCTTTCTGGTTTTCTATTTAATCATGAGTTTTTTTTCCCCCTTAAAGAACAACTGTATATAATTTAGAGTTCAAAAACCAATTCATTTTTCTTAAAACAAAAGTGCTATATTTATAAATGTGTATAGTTTTATTTATTTTTAATCTTTTCTTCAATATACCAAACTTAAGGATTAATTGCTAAACGATAGAATCTCCACATAGATGTGGATTTGTGAACTGAAAGTTGTAGAATAAACGTAAGATGGAAATGTAAGGTCAACTAGCAATACATGAAAGAAAACTAGCAAAAGTATGCGAAAGTAGTTGGGAAATTAATCCAAACTTGCATATGTACCTACCGTGCACAAATTATACTTGGGAGCAAAAAATCACAAAATCTTGCCATTAATATTAATTGTAAATAATACTTCCAGTTTTTTTTTTTTTTTTTTTTGGTTCAGCTAGGCAAGTTGCAGATGTTTAATACTCAACAGCTATATTAATAAAAAGATAGGAAAATGATTTGGGTGAAATCAATGCTGATTATCAAGAAACTAAAACCCATAGAGTTTTGACCATCCTTTAAATCTATTTAAAAAAAAGTTGAAGTTTTGTGTAAATAAGATAAGATGTTGCGAGCATCCTAATGGATATCCAGAATGGATTATTGAAAAAAAAAAAAAAAAAAAAAAAAAAAAAAGAAAAGTATATCTTGAATGAACCATGGTTCTCTAACTAAAGAATAATGTTGGGTTTTATTTATTTTTTTGGTAGAAAAAGAAGGGTCCACCCTATCATTTTCAAGATTTTCAGTCTTACATGGGAGAATATTTCCTTAGATATGGCAGAGACATATCATTTATACTAATTTCTTTCAGTCATTTACCAATCTATCATATAATTACCAAACAAAACTTAACAGCTAAAACTAAAATGGAGCAGGACCTAAAAAAAGACAATAAAAATCAAATCTGATAAACGAATGGGAGATACCACGCAAAAAGTTCCCATTCCTTTACCGTCTCATCCATCATTATAGGTGTTGTTGGGTTTTATTTATTGAAAATTGGGTTAGTTATCTTAATCTACTCCGTCTTGGTTTCCATAATGATTCCCAAAAAAAAAATACAATTTTTTTTTTATTATGTTCAGGAAATGTCAGATTTATCCATAGGTTCGGTACCAAAAAACTATGTATATTTCTAAATCTTTAATTTCGATTGATATTACAATTTAATTTTAATTAAATTATATTTTTATCTTAATTTTTTATTTTTTTAAATAATAAAATTTATAATTATTTTTTAAAAATTAACTAATTTAATTTAAAATTTCATCATTCACTAACTAAATGCCAACTATTTATATCCACTAATAGTTCAAGTCATGTTACAGTCTTTTTTTTTTTTTAAATGAGTTATAGATGTCTATTTTCTAACAGACTATATACTGAAGGATTCTTTAAACCTTAGGTCATAGTACATAGATACTGAAGATTAGGCTTGTTTGGTATTTACACTAATTTAAACTAAACTGTACTTTTTTCATCATGTTTTTTTCTTTTTCTGAAAAAGTTTTTTATCTTTTTGAAAAAGTCAACAAAAATTACTATTCAAACTTAAAAATCTCAACTTAACTCAAACTCAACTCATTCACCAAACACCCTAAGTCTTGCTATTTAACTTGTCGTTTCAGTAAATTCATCTTAATTACACTGGATAGGGACGAAGGAGACATCCAATCTTCCTTTATTACTATAAAAGAAAAAAAAAAAAAAAGGAATAATGGAAAGAAACATAAGGAAAATGATAGGAAAATGCTAGGCAAGAAGAAAGAACAAGGTAACAATGGTCCATGAATTTGGTATTATTACGTTAAAACTACCCTTTAAAATGCTAGTCTTCGAGGTGGGCAAGAAAACTTTCCAAGAAAGGGTGTATGAATTTGGTATTTTTTTTCAATATTCACAAGTTTTCCCCAATTTCCCCTCAGAAGAAATAGTTATGCAAAGCTATTCGATATTGTCGAGCTAAATTTCACTCTATCTCATAAGTGAGTCCCACCCCTGGTCATGGGGTAGAAAATCTAATTAGTTTTCTATATTTTTGGAAAAAGGAAGGTCATGGATGATGCTAAACTTGTAATCAAGCAAGTAAATCACAAGGAAGATACAACTAATCCAACCATCACTACGCTAAAATGTGTCAACCAAACAAAGGTTGATGTAATAGAGAGCCTATAAAAATTAGCCTATGTTGCACTACAATCATTTTCTCAAAGAACAAGTTTGTGCGCTGCAAAACGTGCCACCTAATTGAGATTCTATTACATTCTTCCTTCTAGCTAGCTGTAATTCACAACTTCCTTAATGGGGGATTATTTTAAATTAGATCCACCATTTTTTTTTTTAAACAAAGATGATATTCTTCTTTGAAAAATATAAAGTGCGCTAGTAAAAAAATTTCATGGATTTATAGGTAAATTGTACTTTTTATACGAAGTTCATAATAAATGACGAAGTTTTCATTTATTGATCTTGACCAACTGATTGTAATCAATTACTGATTAACGATTATTTTTTTAAATAAAAAATTTGATTAGTTTTTTAAATAAGTATTTAAAAACTGTCTATTATCTAATTTTTTTCCTTTAAAAAAAATACAAAGTGGATTAGTAAAAAGTTTGTGTTAATATATACTTTTAATTAATTGATTTCGATCAATTGACTGTAATTAATAATCGATTAGCGACTATTTTTTTAATTATAATAAATTTTTTTATCATTTATTTGTTTAAATAAGTATTTAAAAATATCTATTTATCTAATTTTTTCCTTTAAAAAAAATAAAAAAGTGGGTTAGAAAAAAAAAATTCATCAGCGGGCCTAAGAGACGTGAGAAACACACAAATTTGGTTTTTGGAAAGTGTTTGTGTTTTGTGTGTTTTTATTTATTTATTTATTTTTTGGAAAGACCGTAGAACCAGATTCCCACTAGCCAAGCAAAAAAGAGGGCAGACCTTTTTTTTTGGGGGCATGTTTGCCATGGACCTACTTGTGCCACTTGGTTTTTGCATGCGTTGACTCAGAAACCACTGTCTCTGGGACACCATAGCTGAGAGCATGACACGTGGATATCATGATCTCGTGATTCAGTTACTTGAGGTCCTCAATTTACACCCACCAATCACTACCTTAGAAGTGGAGTTTTTAGATTTTTGTTGGAAAGTGCGCTGTCATTTCTGTTGTACTTGTCGTTTTGGAAGCTCAACCTCCACCTCAAAGTGTAGTTTATGGGAAATTTTCATCAGGTTTTAATGCGTTTTATACAATGTTTTTCTGTCTTTCTTAGTCGGTCCGTCTCTTTCTTATTTAATATTTATGTTAGACAGTTGTGGAGCTCACTAGATGCTTCATAATAACTATCGTCGATGGATACTCTCTTCCGGTAATGAATTTGTTTTCTCGGTTGTAACTTTTTAATAATTAATTACCTTATTCATAATAATTAATTGATTATTTATATTTTAAAATAAAATTATGTTTAATATGATATTATTAAAAAATTATTGACGCAAAAAAATATCAATAATAAAATAATATAATAAAATCAATTTATTATTATAATAATGTATTAAAAAAAGTTATAAATCTAAAAGTATATATATAATTAATTATATATATATATATATTGATCCCAAGTTAATTAGTTTGATTTTTTTTTTGGATAATAAGCAAATTAGTTTGAGTTGATTCTCTATAGTAACATTGCACTTGGTCAAGAAATTTCCGAGGGGAGGTATCTCTAATGCTGTGTAGTCAACCAACCAGCCATAGCCATCTATCCGTCCCCACCCCCTTTTTTTTTTGTTTTTTTTTTTTTTTTTTTGGGATAATTCCTTTCCTCCTATTTTTATAGGACCATTTAATGACTATCTCTATTTGTTTTAGTCGATTTGACTTTTTAATAAAATCCAAACATTTCCTAAATAAAATAAAAATAAAAAGTATTCTACCCACCCGTTTCTCTCTGACGGACGGTCATGGATTTGAATAGTTTGATTGCTGGTAGAAAACGCCAGTCATCAAACTTTTTTTTTTTTTTGGGATAATTTTGTGTTATGGATTCTTTTAATTTTGTTTAGACTAATTAGAATCTTAAGTAATAACATTTTATGAAATTATGGACTGCAGAATTAAAATTATCGATGGAGTACATAGATTTTGGTAAATTGTTGAATCAAACTTGCAAACTCTCAAAAAGAAATCTTAAGAGCTTGTTTGGAAATCAAGCTCAAACTTGATTTTTCAAGCTCAAGTTTTGTCTTTTTCCTCAAAAGTTTTATCTTTTTTCTTAAAAATTTTTGTCTTTTCCCAAAAATTAACAAAATTTATTATTTCAACTTCAAAAACTCAACTCAAACTCATTCATCAAACGGACTCTAAACGTTCTCTCATGCCGCTTTACCTAAAGGTTATCGGTATATTTATGAAATATAATCCCATATGAACTCTTGAACTTCAAATGGTTAAGTAGTTTGAGACTTTTTGTTATTATTTCTTTTTCTAATAAGAATTGCTATCATAATTCGTTCGCATAGACAAACTATCCAACTATGAATTTCTCTTATTTTCCTAGCGGGATGGAAGGATCACCCAATTCTGTGTAAGGATATTTCCGATTTTGCTATCAGATTGGATATTGGATGTTAATTTTTAAAACTTTAATAAATCAATCCAATTCAATGCTCTTACTCTTCCTACCTAATCTTTGAGTGTAATAAGGACTCCCGGGTTCCTTTCTTTCGTTTGCACCTTCTTTTCTAAGAGCTTTGATATTTTGTTATTTAAGCATGGGAATCAGCTAAATACTTAAAATTCTTGTTTCCTTACTACTAAAATAAAAGTTTTTAAAACGAAGTCTACAGAAAAGATCACGAAATCAGCACACGTATTTGTATTTGCCGGTCCTAATCACCTCTAATCCGCCCTCTATCATAGATGATTGGGTTCGGATTTTACTAATTTTCTTACCATCATCTCTCAAACCTGCCTAATCACGTTTTAAATAGCTCTTATTTCCTTCTAAAGAGTGCAAAAAAAAAAAAAAAAAAAAAAAAAAAGTTTCTTAGTCTGGTGGATTACCACGCTGGCCAAGTCCGTTGAAGAAAATAATCAAATGTAAAAGTTTGTAGGAGATGTGTCTTAAAACTATCAGATGACATTAATATTTTGGGACTCTCCTACATTTCCACCACCTTTTTATTTGTGAACTTCTGAATTAAGAAATTTCAGGACCTCTACTACTTATTTATTTATGTGTGTATTATCCTCCAAATACCTAATATTACAAAGTTACAATCCATTCAATCAAAAGCTATTCGGTTATTCAAAAAAAAAAATTAAACAAAAAATGTTTTAAAGATATAAAGTGACATATCCAATAATTTAAAAAATCGAAAACATCCTTTTATAATTATGACATATAAATCCTTCTTAAGATTATTCATGTATCGTAATCATCATGATAGTACTAATTCAAACTCACGACTTCTTATCTTATTAAAAAATAATGCTAGAAATATTAATTTAATCCTAATTTTTAAGTATCAATTATGTGATATATAATTATCATATATATTTTTTTTGTAAATATTTAAAATATTTAATATCAATTAATTATATTTATTAAAAAAATATAACAAATGAATTAATATCAAAAAAAATTAAGATTTAATTAGTGTCCTGATATTATTAAAAAAATGATTAAGTTTATCGTGGTGTCAAACTCTGGACTGTCATCTGTTAATATTGTCATCGTAAATTCAATGTGAATGCTGCTGCTACTACACATGGTCCAAGAACATCCCATCCAAAAAAAGTTTGTAAATTATTTAACATAGGTTGTGTCATTCAAGAATCAAAATCAATATTACCTCATTCACAAAATAATAATAATAATAATATTACCTCCAAAATTAGTAGGTAAATTTAATCAAACATAGTTCATATCATTCAAACTCAATAATTCTTTCCTCATTTCATCCAAAATAATAAAAAAAAAATGATAAATTCTTTCCTTACTTCCATTTTATTTTATTTATTTATTTTTTTTATGTCCTCATAAATAGTCCCACGTACCTGCTGATGCACGCACCTTATCACCACTCAAAAATTCAAAATTCCCACAAGTCAAAACCCAAAGCCCTTAGTCTACCCCCCCTGCAAAAAAAAAAAAAAAAAAAAAAGAAGCCAAGCCACCGGCTATAACCGGTCACCTAGACCCAATCTCCACCTATAAATACACCTCCGCTTCTTTAAAACTCTCTCTTAAACCGTTAAATTTCCCAAAACCCTCCCACCACCACCAATACCCGCCATTTTTCCTTTTCTTTCTCGCCAAACAAACAGAACATTCACCAACACAAACCCCCCACCCATGGCCTTCACCCCCAAAATTTCCGACCGGAGTTCTTGCAAGCGCGCGACGGCTGGTCTGGTGGGCTCCGTCGTGGCTTTCGCCTACCTGTGCTCGAAGCACGCGAGCCGCGTCTCGAAGAAGCTGAAGCCGACGGTGACGAAGTCGAGCCTCGGCCACCACAGCTGGAAGATGGCTCCTCCGTCGCCGTCGCCGGCGTCGACGCCTCGCAGGGCGGCGGCGCTGAGGACGCCGAAGCAGCTGCTGGCGACGATCAGCAACAAGGCGATCACGCTCGTGAACCACAGGAAGAAGAAGGCCGATCGGGACGAGGAGGACGAGGAGGTGGATTTCTCGGGCGGTTCGGCCGAGCATGAGTGGGGAGACGGCGGCGTATGGCAGCGGTCGATCCTGATGGGGGACAAGTGCCAGCCGTTGGACTTCTCCGGCGTGATTTACTACGATTCCAAGGGGAATCAGCTGAGCGAGCTGCCGTTGAGATCGCCCAGAGCTAGCCCCTTGCCTGGTTACCTCCAGAAAGCCAAACAATGAAAATTAAAAAAAAATATTAGTTAAAAGAAATATTAAATCACCAGCAGGTGATGTTTTGACTCTGCTCTGTCGCCGCCGGCGAAATTCGACGGAGAGGAAGACGGTAAAACTACTCTGATGTCAAAGTCGACGCGTCGTTTACTTTTTTTCTTTTTTCTTTTTTTTTTTTTGATTTTTTGGCTTTTTTTAATTTGGGTCAAAAATTGAAGTTGACGTGGTGTGAGTTGATTGGGTGGGGGACGGGATAGGTGGATTGTGGGTCCCTCCGTGACTAAGTCGTGTGATGTGGAGGTTGCTTTTTTAGTTTTGTTGCTTACACGTTTGTATATAGAAAAATTTGTTTTAGAGATATAATAATATTATAGATGAGTGTGAAGCTTCATTGTGATAATCTTTTGGTAATTTAATTTTGGTTAACTTTAATAAGAGTTGCTAATTTTCCACCACTTAGTGTTTTGGGTGGTGTGTTTGTTTGGCTTCCATTAAATTTGATTCTACGAAAATTAGTGGTATTTTAGTGCTATAAAATATTGACATTGATCAATTGAAAATTTGCATAGATCATATTAATATTATCAATAAGAGCTTCGTATGTGCACGTATTGAGACACTTTATCATTATCGTATTTCAGGTTTTTCCCCCCTTAAATTCATCATTATCTACTTAAGAATTGGTTTGAAAGAGATTTTGTCTCATGTATTGCTGGATCATTTGTATATTTGATGTGTTTGTTTCTCTGTTACGAATTGTAGAAATTTCGCCTTAAAAAAAAAAGAGTTGCTAATTACAGGTTACTTCATTTTAATTTTGGATGGTGATAAAAATGAATACTCAATTTTTCTGGTTGGATGGTGAGAAATTTGTCGAGAATTTTGAAAGAGCATAAAATACTTTCCAAGTCTTAAGCCGTATCATACGCAAATTTGGTAATGTTTTCACCATATGTATATATGCTTGCCTTCTACTTGTGTGAAGCTTAAAATATATGCCTTTCAAGAGTGAAAGTAATTTTTGTCCTCAAATATTAAAAAGCAAAAAATGTGAAAGTATTGTGGCCGTGCAAAAGAAAGTTGAGTTTTTGCATATGACACAAGCAAGACATACTACTTGGGTATGAAAAATAAATGTATAGGAAAATGACATGCCCTTAATAAAAAACAAGGCCATATAACTCATAAGGAATCCTCAACTCAATTATTATATTTTGTTTAATGGATGTTGTATGTTAATAATAATATTCAATGTTGACAAGTCCATCTATATCTATATATATCATATATATAATTATATAAGACATTATGTTTTGTTTTTTCTTTTAAATTTTTTGTAGGCACAATCTTCATGGCATATTTTTCTCCACCCCTCCACATCCTAATTATTATTATTTTTTAGGGGTAAGCACATCCTCAAATTTTTATTTTTTTGAGAATTTAATCTTGGTTTTGCACTGGTCTAGCCGTTAACATCATAAAGTGGTGCATCATTATGATCTTTTTGATGTTGTTGTGTTTTCGACATGAAAAACAAAAAATAACCAAAAATTGAAAAGTTTTGGAAGGGAATAAAAGGCGATTATCTACTAGCAATAAATATAGGTATCAATTATCATTCCCCAAAAAAGTATATAGTATCAAAATAGTGATACAGACAAAAGCATGCAAATATGTGAACATTTTGATACTAATTCACATCCACTGAATTCCAGCAAAATAATTTACATCCACAGAAAGTGGGACAAGATCTTTTAAGTTTTGCCCGGAAGATAAGGTCAAGGTGGTTTTTTTTTTTTTTTTTTTGGTACTTCTACTATTGGGTAATTATTTGATTAAATTTTAATTAAAATCTACGAGTGCAAACACCTTTGTGGTTTACAGTGTTTATTTTCTTTTTAATTTGAATAATTATAAATCTGAAAATTAAAAATTTAATTTGATGGTTAAAAAAAAAATACTTTATTGATAAGACAAAACACATAAAGCTGTAGTATAAAAGTACCCGTTTTATTTCTATTGCTCAAGGTTAAGTCAATCTGAACTGTAACAAGACAAAGTTATTACGGAACCTTGTGCATATGGTTCTTCAGTTTAATGTTATTTGACACATAATTTAGATTAATAGTATTTATTTATGCCATATACGCCAAAATTCCAATTGACTTAATTTTATAATATCTAAGTAGATAAATTATTTAATTATTCCTTTATCATAAATTAAAAACAAAAAAAACAAAACATGTTGTTTTGTGGGGCTAAAGACTCCAAGGAGTGATCGATATTGAGGATTAAAAAAAAAAAAAGCTTTGTGTTAGAATTAAGATATATGCAACGATTTCCTAAATCCTAATCAGTTCAAAGAGAAAGAAAGTTAACTCAAGAAGCTAGTTCAACGTTTTTACTTTTACTTTTAATTAACAAAAAAGTAAAAATAAAAACTATAATTTTTCCGGAATTATTTGGAATCACATCTTATAAAGAGCTTTTATAAATCAAAATAATTTTAAAATTTTCTAATAAGCAATAGTAATACTAGTATGAGGTTTATTACAACTTTGATATAAGTTTAAAAGTATACTTAAAAGAGTTTTTGTCTTTTTTCCATTTTTTTAGAAGCACATTTTATGACATTGATTAGAAGCTTATTTTAAGCGCTTATAAAACACTATCGACAGATCATCAAGATATTTTCACAAGCTATTTCTGAGTCTAAAAAATCAAAATTAGCTTTTAGAAAACTCTGTCAAATTTAACATTTTAGATTGAAAAAAAGGATTTTAAAACATTTTAAATAATCATCATGACCAACGGCATGGTGCATTATTTAAGATGTCTTTTTTTTTTTCTCTTTTAAGATGAATTATTCAAGGTTCAATATTCTGAAACCTAACTTTTTAGGTGTTTGACTAGTTAATTAATTATGCGATATTGAACTTGTGGTATGATAATTAGAGTGAAATTAAACTCGCCCTTTAAATAGATCAAGTTCTTTCTTGTAGGGCCCTGGATTTTGATTATAAACAAATGCACATATATATATATAGACGGAATGATACGAATGGGTAGTGCAGAAACTTCAACTTCAAAGAGAGTGAGTATTGGAAAGCCAACTAAATCGTAATTAATTAATTCCATTCTAACTAGCTAGCCCGTAGACCCCGTCAAGAAGAAAGAGTAGAAAGAGGAAAAAAGAAGAGTCATATGATCTGGGTTTGGTGGGATCTGTTTTCCGTCGTTCAAAGAAGAAAAGAGTGAGAGAAAGTAATATTAAAACTTATATTTTGTCCTTGTACAATTGCATATATTTATCTTGTACACTCAAACAAAACGTTAGTCAATTGGAGACCGTGTGTTTGTTACAATCTGCAAGTTTTGCATTTAAATCCTTAAATTATATCCTTTGGCCGAAAAGAAAAAAAAAATTATATGAGCTTGAGACTTATATATTT
The DNA here is from genome assembly GCA_025413025.1 of Ficus hispida. Lineage (NCBI taxonomy): Eukaryota > Viridiplantae > Streptophyta > Magnoliopsida > Rosales > Moraceae > Ficus > Ficus hispida. Next base: position 12,953,312 of record CM046366.1, on the reverse strand, counting down.
AGAAAAATTGGGTCACATAATAGTTTTTAAACGCTTATTAAAAAAAAAAAAAAAAGAGAGCTAAATATATATTTAAATACTCTAATTTAAAATTATAACTTTTTTTTAAAAACAAGTATTAAATAGTGTATTTATATTAATTATATATGAAATTATCAAATTACCCCTACAACTTATCCCTCTTCTCTCTTCTCCCTCTCTACTGCACCTTCTCTCATTGACATTGTCAGGGCTGGCACCATCACGAGAGCCTCTTATTATTTAGATGTAAATTTGTTATTTACTAGAAAATTTAAGAATCTACCTCTAAAAATTTATTATAATTTATCATTTTTAAAAAACCTACTATAATATTCAAAAATATCTATAAAATATACTATATGCTATAATTTGTCTTAAAAAAAAGACACATTTAAAATTTTTTAAAAAATATAAAATAGCCGTGGTCAGTGATTATTCGGTAAAATCTAATTGACCATTTGATATATGGTCAATCAGTGATTGATATTTTCTTTTTAAAAAGAAAGGGTCGTAATTTAATAAATCTGGGAAAAATATATATTTAAAAAGATATCGTTTTCTCATATATCACGTTTATTTATTTATTTTTACTTTTCACTCTTTTAACATAATCAACTTAATTAATTTGTGTTTTTTAAGGACACCAAAATCAATAATAATAATTTTTTTTATTTGAAAGAGCTTTTTTAAAATTGTTTTTGATTTTTTGAGCCCAAAATTTACTTGAAAAAATACGTATATGATCTTATCAAAAGAACTTTCAGTCAAAATAATAAAAATGTAACTTTTTAAAAAGTTATTCTAAATATATTTTAAACATATGTCATAGTTTTACTAAAATAATATTATAAACTTTATTACAATATTTTTATTATTTATTTAAAAATTTTAAAATCATTTTCACCTATCAATCTCTTTTAAAATGCGGTTTCAAACATTTATCGAGAAGTGAGAGTGTTTATTTCTCTTCTGTACATGTAGTCTAAAAACAGAAACGGCTGCTCAATCTAACAGACGTTTTGTTATACTTCTTCATCTCACACAAAAGTTCAATCATGAATCCAGCTCCCAAATTGGTAATAGCCATCTAATTTAATCTAAGAAAAAAGAAGGAAAAATAATATTTTGAAGATTTTGGGTTTTTTTGACCCAGTAATATATATAGATTGCGTAAAAACAAAACTACATTAATCAATTATATAATTGACGAGAAGCTCCATGATTATTAGTAGAATATAGTGATAGAAAAAGTTATTAGTTAATGTATATTATTGTTTAATATGGATCATTCAGGTGAAGTTTTAATGAATCAACATGGAATAAACATACATTCAAGTGTGCTTGCTAGAAATATTTGTAGTTTAACCTTTGATGCTGTGGACTTTGGTTTTGATCACATTATTGCCTTCTAATTTGGTAATTATTATTATATGAAAAGATACCAAATTTTATATTAATAATTAATAATTTTGATTTTCAACAAATATAGAAGAGTGTCCTTTTGGTTCCAGGTTTGTATGTACCATGTTCAAATTACAAAAGACAAATACTATATACATTAACTTTAATCTCAATTTTTGAGCACCAACATATGCGGTATATAGATTACCATTCTTTTATTGGTAAGTGCTTAAAATATTGTTATATCAATTGATTGCATCTAAAAATTATAACATGACACATGAGTTGGTACTTAAAAAATTAAGATTAAAATTTGTATCCTTTAACACTACCTTTCATTAGAAAAATATAACAGGGATATATATGTAACGAGTATTTTATTTTATTTTTTCGGAATATGTAAAGCATCTTTGCTTAGCTCTGTACAAATTTAAGAAGTTTCCTATAATTATAATGAAACAGAACTACTTTCAGGTTTCTTATAGAATGAGGGCATGGGTCGAAGTTACTACGAAGAAATTTTGGGACGTAGGAAGGAAACTTTGAGCTCATATGCTTTTTGATATTTTTAAGTGAGACGACCAATTAATTAAGCAAAGTAATTACATTTATTTACGAAAAAAAAAAGGAGCAAACATCTCTTGGAAATAAAAATAGTTTATATAACAAAATCATCAAAATTTCGACATTAATTCAAGCGATTGCTTTATGATGCCTGCTGCATTTGCAGCTGAACTAATAGTGAAAAATGTAGTTGCATGTCGTTCAATTGTGCAAATTTTAATATAAAATATGTACATAAAGTGTGGGCTATGTTAAACAAGTTATATGGAGATAAAATATTTACTACTTTGATATATACTATAGATTAAATCTTCTTGTTCTCTTCTTCTATGCATAAGCATGCTATGAACCGTGACAATGATTTCTCTCCCCTTCATAACTAAACAAAACATAAATTCAAGCTTCGACTTTCGTTTTTATTGTCCCTACCAGCCAAAACAGGAAATCGTCATGTCGTTTTTGGAAAACAGTTAATCTTCATGATAGATTACTCGTTTGGTCACTCGAATATTTTAATGAGGCTGCGATTTAGTCCATGATTTTTTTTTTAATGGCTGAAAGGTCTCTAAACCTTTTAAAGGGTGCAACATGATCAAAATGATATTTTTTAGTCAAGGGTAATATCAAATGAATCAAAATGATTTGCTAGTAAGTCAACTTATAACATGTATCATACACATGATCTATTTATCTAATTTTGAATATTAATTTTTTAGTTAAAAGGATCATTCTGCATCTTTTTCAAGAGTTAGGGACCTTTAAGGTACAAATAAAAAAAAAAAAGACCGGGGATAAAATCATAATTTTATAAAAATATTAAAGACAAAACAAGCAATTTATCATAAGCTTTATTTGTAACCCTGATATGATTAGAGGCACATCTTCCATTTCCTACTCCTTCTCTGGGAACAACTTTTTCAGATGAATACGTAGTCCCAAATAAATAATAATAACATATGAGTACAGCTCTAGGCAAAAAGGAAAAATGATTACTTAATTAAGACATAAAAAATTAGTAAAATATATAGACCTATAATAATCATAACATTGGACACTTTCCTCTTTCAGAATCCAGCAAATTAATCTCTTTTTTTTTTTGGTTGAATTATTAAAGTAACTCATTGAACTTCTGGAACAATTACTGGTCATTCTCTGCGTTGAACGCGTCAAGTTGATCGAAAGTATTTAAATAACATACTTTGACCGTAAAAGGTACAAAAAGTTTGGGAGGCTTTATAGAAATAAGGGGCGACAAAAAAACTTACTTATTGTCTTTTGGATTCTTGGATAGAACTTAGATTAGTGCAAAAAATTCAAAGATAAAAGGGCTCCATAATTTAGTAGCCGTCATCAGGTAGTTTTCTATCTACTTGACTTGAATCTCTATCTTACTTTTGTATTTGACAAAGTCATTATACTTGGCTGGCTCTAATAAGAGTCAAGAAAAACCAAAAAATTGAAATAAAAAAAAATAAAAAGATACCATTTAACTAAAAAATAAAATAAAAGTTAACAAAATGAAGTACGAAAAAATATCATAAATTTGACACGTCTTTATATTTATGATCACTATAATATTAAAGTTGATAATTTTATCATTTTATCACAATAAAATTATCAATTCTAATATTAGAGTGGATAAATTATAAAGTGATACTCAAAATATGACTCTTTACTTGGTATATATTTTAGCTAACCTTATATATAGAAAAATGCTTGTGATACAATTGGTCTTAAACATCATTGTTAATAAAAGGTAAGTTATATTTATATTTCTTATATTATGAGACCAATATTATTATTAATAAATAACCCATATTTTTATTAATAAATAATTTTTAGTAAATCGGTGTCTTAAGTATTGTCTGTCTATATATATATATATATATATAACCGGGCACGTAAATTTGTGAGTCAATTCCAGGAACTCCGTGAAGAAAAAATTGGGAGCAAAATGTTTCCATGAAGGACGCCCACCTTCATTTAACTTGACCCCTTAAAGTCCAGCAAAAAAAAATAAATAAAAAAATAAAAAATAAAAAAAAAGAAATTGACTTCTTAAATTCTCCTCCTCAGTTTTTTCTCGTTCTTTTTTCCCCTCCTATTTTTATTTATTTTCTTTGAAATGAACTTGACCGTCTTGATTTAGACCATTATGTGAGAACTGCAAAAAATTTCTTGTTAGCATAACGTGATCAAAGCAAACTACTAAGATGCGAACCAAATGAAGTCATATGTAAACCATACAAAACTCGATGTCTATTTTTCATTTAATGCAATATACACACGTCAATGCATGTATTTTCAATCTAACACCATGTGTTCTGGTTTCTAACCTTGTAAGAATGACCAAAAGAGTTACAAGAAAACATTTTGTAGAAAAAACCTGAAAAAGGGCGGGGCGAATATAAGCAATTCGGCCATTAAAGATGAGGAAATTGTGCAAATGAAAATAGTTACACTGTCTTGAGTTGGAGCAAAGATCCCATTAAATTGTCAAGGAAGGGCATAAAATGGTGTACAAATATCATGAGTGATTTATAAGATTTTTTTGTTTTTGTGAAAAAAAGATCTGGGGGTGATCCTATTATTTTCAGGTTTTCAGTCCCACAGACAGACCCATTTCCCTAGGTATGATAAAGACATGTGCATTATACTAGTTTCTCTTAATCGGTCATTCGGGGCCTACCTTATCATCATCAAACCATGTTTTAATAGTCGAAGTTAGAACGATACCTAAGAGAAGAAAATGGAAATCGAACCTGAATAAACTAAGGGGAGAAGCCTAGCAAAAGTACCCACCCATTTGCCAATCCATCTACCCCTATGCGTGTGAGTGATTTATAAGATTACTCTTCTAAAAACACATCGATAGATTATTACCTCAATCACAATAAATTTGGTGTTTTTCTTTTTTAATCTTCAATTTGATAAGTATGGAGAATTGAAAATCCAAGAAGTGGAAATACAAAATATGAGAAAATGGGTATTGGCCGGTTTATGTGGGCTATACCAAATTGTCTTTTCTTGGATGGAAAACAGATGAAAGGGAAGTTCATATTGTGTTTTACCATCAAAGGGAAAAAAAGAAGTGTCGTTCATATGCACAAGAGGATTTAGGCTTAGCATGTGTTTGGTGTTAAGGTTTGAATTGATTATGCATTTATCGAAACATTTAAATTATTGGAGTTAAAAAGTATAAGAACTTCAAATGTATTGGGAAAAAAAATCAATATGGACTTTGTTTTGTTTGTCTCTAAATTCTATGAAATTATATATATGTTAAAAAAAATATCATTTGAACTTATCCATATAAAGTTATGGACTTTTAAAATTTGAGTTACAAAATTATGTGAATAGTGAAGCTGAGAGAAAACGATAAAAATTAGATTGTAATTGTAAGGTTTGGATTGTAAAATTTATTCCTTAAAGCTTGAATTAACTTGGCTCAATCCTGAAAAATTGTAATACTTGCTTTTCAATCTTTTTCCTTCGAAGAAAGTTGGCATCGGTAGACGTGGATTCATTCAAGGATGTTCTGTTTGGTTGCATACAAATTGAAGGGAAAAGTCAAATTTTGTTGGCATATTTGTTCATTTTAAGATATTTAGAGGCTGTTTTGGATAAAAACTTGGGTAAATTGCTGTTATGGTTTCTGAACTCTTAATGAAGGTGCTAATTGGTCCTTCAACTTTTCCTTTTTTTTTTTTATATATATGTTAATAAGTCCATAAACTTTTAAAAAGGGTATAAATGAGGGGTAAAACCCTACCATCCGGTAAAAAAAAAAAAAGACATGGTTTTGCCTCACATGCCCTGCACATGGCTTCAATTAGGGCCGAAAATGATAAAACAACAAGTATACATGATTTTGGAGGGAATACATTGTGGATTTGGGATATTTTGTTTTTCCCTTTTCTCCTTTATACAAAGGCTCACGGAATCAGCTCCAAGGAGATCTTCAATGGCAGCATTGATCTGCTTTTGTCACAGGCCGAGCAAGCTAATGACGGCGTGGACAGATGCAAACCCTGGGTGTAGGTTCTATGTGTGCAAGATGGCTGATGTAAGAATGGGTATTTGATTCCAAGTTTTTTTTTTTTTTTTTTTAATTTCTGGAAGAAAAAACTCAAACTGATATTTAATTTTTTCTATATAGACTGGTGAGTGTTTGTTTTGGAGGTGATCGATTTGATCCACCAATATGCCCTAGATCTAGACAGATCAACAAGTTGGAAGACCAAGTAAGGGGACTAGAGCAGCAAGACCATGGGAATGTGATCAATATTTAGAAGTTCCTATTTGTATCTCTAGTGGTTTATTACTATGTATTGTTTTGTTTAATGTGGCAAAGATAGTGGAAAAGTGTTTGCATTTCTTTAGTTTTTAGTTTTTTTCTTTTTTCTTTTTCTTTTTCTTCTAAGTAAGTGGACTCAAATTTTGGATGTTGTGTGAAGTCCCTAGTGCCAATCGTAGTTGTAAAGGATCTCTAATTTGACAATTAATGAAGAATATCAATTTGGAGAGTTAAATTATTATTTATTATTTTGCTATAGTTGTTTTAATTGTGTTTGGATTATTAGGGAATAATTTGTTGGCCTTTGTTTTGATTTTGAATTTCAGCGATATGTTTGAAAAATACAACAAATTAGAAAAATGCTCATAAACATGTATGTCGTCAAAGCAATATGTCAAGTAACAATTGTGTCGAAGACAAAAAGAAAAATCTAAAACTTAATTTTCATTTTCATATATAATATTTCAGTTGGTTGAACTATACACTTATCATGTGTATACAAAAAGAAAAGCTTCTGTGATTCTATTTGTGTCCGTCAACTATGCTATTTCTATACATCATGTGATATATGCAGCCAACAAAATGAGAGTTATGTGCAAACTATATGTGCACGTACCTAATGAAACCAACCATGAGCAAAAAGAGATGTCTAAAAGAAGTCTCAAAAGCCTCACGAGGCATCAATACAAAAACCATTAATCTAGGCAGTCTTAAATATATAATGCAGCAGCACTTCAGTTATGGTTTCTCCTGACAGTGAACTTGGAACGACGGCCAGGTTGAGTTGATGATTGTGGTGCTGCAGTAGGGGTTGGCATGAAACCTTGTGTTGCAGGGCTCGGGTTGATGGCTGCTGGGCTGCTTGTTGTAGGGCCTGTGTTGATGTTGTAGTGATAGTGCTGGCTGCTGGTGTTGCAGTGGGGATTGGATGCTTGTGGCAGGTTTTCTTCTTGTGTCCCTCATGCCCACATTTTCGACGCTTTGTTTTTTGTTCTTCGTGGCCTGTTCTTCATATTCTTCAGGTTCTTTGCGGCGGTTCTTCCTTGGTCGTCCACGTTGGATCTTGAAGTCCGGGGCCACCACAATTCCCTTTCCAGTTTTCTTCCAAAATTCAGGGCCGTTAATTGGATTCACATGATGACAATAGACCTGTTCATAACAAGACTGGAATGCACAAAATCATAAATGTCCAAACCACATTGTTTAAGGTAAGCGATATCATGAGGACATGGTATTCCACAAGGCCTCAACACCTACAGGTACAATACTTTGCTATTAAATCCACCACATATTTGTCAAGTCTTTGCAACGAACCTGCAAAGCATACATACTTTCAGCCTAAACGTTTATATATATATATATATATATACCTAGAAGCTATATTGGCACGGGCGGCATTTTGAAGCATTTGTTTTCGCTATATAGGCCGTTGTGGTTGGTTTTGCAGTTGTTGTAGAAATGGCGCACACAAAATCAAGGTGGACTAGTGCTTCATCAAAAGTTGTCTTGACAGCCTCTATAAGCCTCGATTTGGGAGCCCTTCCTCATGCTCATTGAACTCACACACCTAAATTTGGAACCTCGGCCGATTAGGGCTGTGTAAAAAAATTTTAGTTACGAAATGAAAAAACACAAAGACAAATTGAAAAACTTAATATTAAACAACCAAACAAGGCATATATATTGAAGCCATTTAAAAACAAAAAACCTGTGAAACAAGCACTAGTGACTAAAATAATCAACAATTGGAGTTCTGTAATATGTGGTAAAATCATGGATTTCAAACACGTAATAAATTAAAAATAATCACCCAAACATAGAAATAAACGAACCTAAAATCATAACAAATAATAAACAATCTAGGAATCAATATACAAATAAAAGCAACGAAAATCATTGTCTCAAAAAAAAAAATTTCCACTCCATGAGATTATTATCTAATCCCTTATAATAAATCAACATTTCTGTAATCTTGTGCCTAAAAAACTGCAAAATATTATATTAATTTACAAAAATATCATAATCACGTATATTCCAAGAAACCAAAACCTTATTATACAAATACTAAACAAATAAAACAAAAACCACAGATCAAAAAAAAAATCAAACATCATCTTCACCACCAACAAGATTCGTCCAAGAAATCAATAAAGAAAAATCAAGAAATTGATTCAACAAAGCAAACCTTAGAGAAAAACCCAATATCTCTCCATTCTGAGAAGTGTTTGTTTGTTTGTTTTTTTTTTTTTTTGGTGCTGAAATTTCTGAGAAGTGAAAAAGGCGAAAATGAAGAACTCAAATAACCCATTAGTTTTCCCACACAAAGCCAAGGCATTTTGGTAACTAAAGCCATGTGCATGGCACGTGGGGCAAAACCGTGCCTTTTCTGACGGATGTCAGGGTTTTACCCTCATTTGCTCCCTTTTTAGAAGTTTGGAGACTTATTAATCACCCTGATAAGTGAGGTCAATAGAACGGCTAGGTTCAACTACACCTGCTTAGGGGACAAGTGACCGGACCAATGCCGGAGAGCCCGAGCACATTATCCATACCATTTTTAGAGGAACAGCCACAGGTGATATGGCAAGTAGCAAAAGAAGCTACACCCGGGATACTAGATAAGTAGCGTACGGGGAATACATTAACATTATCGAACACAAGATCTCTCACCAAAATAGTGTTCCGATTAACTTTACTGACGATGAAGCCAATAAGCTCCTCCACCCACACAATGATGTCTTGGTCAGAGAAATCAAGATAACTGATAACACTATTCCATGTGTCCTAATCGACAATGGAGTTTGCCAATATCTTATTCATGGATCACTCACCAGGTTGAAAATCAATGGGGCAATCTTGGCACCAATCCAAACCCCGCTGTATGGATTCATCGGTCAATGTGTCCGGGCAATTGGTCTAATTTGTCTTCTGATCATTATTGGTGATGGACCTAAGAAAGCTACATGAATGATGGAATTCCTTGTCGTCGACAAACCATCGGTCTATAATGTTATCTCGGGAAGACTGACCCTAAATGCGATAAAAGTGGTGGTCTCAACTTACCATCTAGTTATGAAATTCTCTATTCCGAACAGAGTCAGGATTTTCAGGGGAACCAAGAGAGACTAGGAAATGCTACATCGAAATAGTAACAAAGTGTGCCATAAAGTACCCCAATCGGCTGTGGTGACTTTCATCTTCAAGATTAATGAGATTGTCACTACTAATAGTGAAATTAAACCATTGAGTGATCATGTCCGAAGAAGAAATTCGGGCACAACCTATCGAGGATTTGGTCCCCAACCAACTGGACCCCAGCACCCAACAGGACAGTGTTGCTCTGATTGAAGCTCCGGCCAAAAATCTGAGCAAAACTGAAATAGTTCCTTCAAGAGTACAAAGATGTCTTCACCTGGTCACATGAAGACATGCCCCGGGATTAACTCGGCGGTTATGTGTCACTGACTATGCATGAACCTGAAACATAAATCAATGGTCCAAAAGAAAAAGGGCTTTTAACCTGGAAAGGTATGAGGCCATCAATTAATAAGTGAAAAAGTTGCTCGCCGCTAATTTTATTTAAGAAATGAGTTATCCGGAGTGGTGTCAAATATGGCCCTGGTCAAGAAAGCTAATAGCAAGTGACGAGTCTATATAGACTACATGGACCTAAACAAAGCTTGCCCAAAAGCCTGCTTTCCCTTTTTCTAGATAGACCAACTTGTCGATGCAACGGTTGTTCACGAGCTACTCAGTTTCATGGATGTATACTCCAGGCACAACAAGATCCTCATGAACGAAACTGACCAGGCCAGGATCGTATTTACAATAGACCAAGGGTTATACTGCTACCGAGTTATGCCTTTCAGGCTGAAGAATGTTGAGGCCACACACCATAGATTGGTGAACAAATAGTTTACCCTATGAATTGAGAAGTCTATAGAGTGTATATAAATGACATGCTGGTAAAGAACAAGCGAGCGATCACATTGAAGACCGATCTGTTCTGCCCTGGCAGACCACATTGTTCCTATGCTTAGGTATCCGACCACATATGAACTTGGCAAGTTCATACAAAACCTCTAAGTTTAAGGGGGTACTATAAGGACAAAACATAAACCAATAAATAGTAGAGAAACAAAGGAGAGAAGAAAAGAATTTCATTGATTAAAAAAAAAAAAAAGGGGATACAACCTGAACACTCCTGAGCCCAAGCCAAAAAAAAAAGTACAAAAAGAGCAGAGGGATAATTCGATGCTCAAGCGGATCAGCCTACTCGGTTGCCTGCGGATCAGCGATGGTTTCTGGCTCTTCTATCACCACCATGACCTCAACTACCTGGCACTCCAGACCATTCACCCTCTTCCCTGTCGCCGACAACCGCCTGTCGCTGTCACCACTTGAGTTTCCTAGAAGATCTCAAGCATAAATGACCAATTTAACCAGGTCAAGTTAGGGTTGGCCAAGGTGAAACGACCTTCATATCCCTCAACATTTGAAGTTCTATAATATGAGGTATTAAAAAAAAATAAACTTAACATATTAGTTAAAAATTTCCACTAAAATCATGGATTTCAAACAAATAATAAACTAAGAATAAACACCCAAACACAGAAATAAACAAAGTTAAAATCATAAACAAATAATAAACAATCTAGGAATCAATATAAAAATAAAAACAACGAAAATCATTGCCTCAAAAAAAAAATCCACTTTATCATATTATTATCTAATCCCCCTCATGAGAAATCAACATTAATTTCTGTAATCTTGTGCCTAAAAAACCGCAAAATATTATATTAATTAATAAAAATATCATAAAATAGATTCCAAGACACCAAAACCTTATTATACAAATACTAAACAAATAAAACAAAAGCCACAGATCAAAAGAAAAATCAAACATCAGAGATTTTCAAGAAAATAAAGTAATCAATCGCTTACAGTGGGAAGGTTGGCTACCTCCTTTGTGGCGAATAACATTCATCTTCACCACCACCAAGATTCATCCAAGAAATCAACAAAGAAAATCAAGAAATTGATTCAACAAGGCAAACTCTAGAGAGAAACGCAATATCTCTCCATTCTGAGAAGTGCTTGTTTGTTTGTTTATCTATTTATTTATTTTTGTCCTGAATTTTCTGAGAAATAAAAAAGGGGAAAATGAAGAACTCTCTCAAATTACCCATTAGTTTTCCCACACAAAGCTATGGCATTTTCGTATTTTCGCCCCTAGTTGAAACCACGTGCAGGGCTAGTGGGGCAAAACCGTGCCTTTTCGACGGACGTGAGGGTTTTATCCTTATTTGCACCCTTTTTAGAAGTTTGGAGACTTATTAATTAAAAAAACAAAAAAAGTTGAGGGACTATTGCACACTCATGAAGAGTATTTTTTTTGTTTTGAATTTTTTTTGTGAGATAAAATATTATAATAAAAATTTAAATAAGAACTTTTAGGTTCAAACTATTTATCCAAACTCGTTTTATATTTACATATTCAATTAATAAATATTTTTCATCACTTCTAGGAGAATGCGAGTTCACTTTTTTCGCTTGTTTTTACTTTGCCCTTAATCTTCAAATCGTAACTTCATTCTTTGTTAAAAAAAAAAAAAAAAAAAAAAGAAGGTGAACAAAAAAGCTACTTCTATTGGGATTTTGAACGAAAAAGGACACTGTCACACAAATATTATTAAATAATTTGATACACAATCACTCCTCAGCCCTCATCTATGTATCTTAACTTATACTATTACCAAAATTTCATTTTCATTTAATAAAATGACAAAAAAAAAAAAAAAAAAAAAAAACCCAAATCATTGTTAATCTATTTTCTATCTTCCCACCCATCAACCCTAGGATCTCCCTCTGTCCATCTCATAGATGTTCGGAATACAATTCAGTTTCAAGATGACTTGGTGGTTAAATAGTAGATGCGGGAGACTCCCCACACCCCTCAAGATATCTCACGCCATTGACATCACGGTGAATGGGATATATATACATGAAATTATACATGGTATCTCTTCCTCTTTAGTTTGGAAAAACAAAAGAAGAAATGGTGCTAATCTACTACGTACTATATATCTTATAATTCACAGGGTTAATGTATGTGAGATTTTAGAAATTTGTAGGTTATAAATAGCTATTATGGATGAGTTGGCACTCATTTAATTTTTATTAAATAAAATCTGAACCTTTATTTTGTTTTTATTTAAGGTAAAAATCTGAACCTTTTTATTAAGAAAATGGCACAAGGAGGAGAAGAAGCTGACCAGAAGCAGGAGATCAAATGGACAGCATTGATGGGGAAAAAATCATTACTTTTTAAATAAAATTTTTGTAGAACTTTTTTCTCATTAAAAAAACTCAAACATAAAATTTTATACTCAAATTAAATTTTAAATAAGCAGGAATAAAAAGACTCAAATTAGCTTTTTTTTTTTTTTTTTTGAAAATTAAGGATATTTCATTTCATAAGAAACAAAATCAAATAGTCACAAATACAAAGGAATTTGACCATGAATAAAAGACTGGATCTACCAGTAAAGACCAAAATAGCATATGGATGAATAAAATACCGAAACTTAAACGGAGAAAGACCCGTTCGGCACATAAACTTCAAACTTGACCATGCTTGTAAAACAACACAAAATCAGTTGATGGACTAATCCAGTAAATCGAGACCAATCATCGAGACCAATCCCCACATAATGGAGACACTCACACCATAGTATCTGATAACAAACGGATGAGAAACACAAACGGAGGACATCACCTCCATTATTACCGAAGCAAAAACGCCAGAGTAAATAAATAAAACACATTAAAGTAACAGAAACATCAACACCTTTATTACAACAAAAGAAAAGAAAAAAATCCACAAGTAACAAGCCATCGGTCGTCGAACGGAAGCCAGATTTGAGCGGAGTCACCCCAGAAGACAACCCACCTCCAAGATAAGTTAGATCTGTCTCAACGGATGCATTGCTCCACCCACAACTACCTTCGAAAGCTGACGTCGAGACGAGTCCGGGAACTGAACTTTAGGATTGGAAGTTCGATGATGTGACTGGAGACGGCTCAAAGCTCCTGCCAAACACTATAACTTTTTTTCATATTTAGAGAGAGAAAGAAGAGAGAGCCTCCACTCAAATTAGCTTTTCATGGCAATAAAAGTTATTCTATTGAATTAAGTAATGATAAGCATCATAATAAAAAGAGTAAAAAAAAAAAAAAAAAAAAAGAGTAATCATCAACTTTTCTAATGATTTTATGGGTACTATTAGAAAAAAATAAAAAAAAATAAAGAGAGAGAGAGAGAGAGTAAAATTCACCAGGATTCCATCGGATCCATATAAAATGGTTTTAAAATTGTTACCGTAAAATTCACACACATACTACATATGCAACGTGACAGACCAACTCTCATACTAATTCATAAGAACAATGTAAATTGTAAAACTAATTCCCTATCTCATTCTAATTATATTATTTTTATTATTCGAAATTGGAAGTGAGGGGATTTGAGAGATTTGAGAAGTGAAATTAGATTTGAAATTATTGTTATACACCAACAGTTTCCCTAAATTACAACTCGTAGTAAAACTTTTCCGTAAACTATAACCCGTATATCACTTTACCTCCAATATTTAATACGTAAAATGTATTCCCCCTTGAGAACGATGCAAGTCTTCCTAGGCCTTTTTAGGACTCGCACTTTAACCCATTAAAAGCTTTGCAATTTCTTTTTGCCCAAAGTTTTATATTGCAATTGTCACATGCCCCAAATATTAGTATTTCAAATTAAAAAAAAAATACTAAACGGTATTTGGTGCTAAGATTTAAATAATAAATTATCAATTTTTATCTTTTCTTTTAAATCAATCTATTTTCACTATTCATATAATTTTATAATTCAAATTTTAAAATTCATAATTATACATTTACAAATTCAAATGCGATGATTTTTTTTATTATAATTTTTTTTTTATTAAATTACATAAAATTTCAAGATGAATGATTTTTTAGATTACAAAAATTTAAGACAAACGAAATAAACTCTATGATATATATATTTTTTTCAAACACATTTCTAAGTTTTTAAGTTTTTAAATTTTTTAACTCTGAAATTTAAATACATTACTAAACACACATTCAAATTCAAATTCTATAATTTAAACCTTACTACCAAACCCAAGTCTACCATTCAAATCTTCTTAGCACCAAACCCAAGTCTACCATTCAAATCTTCTTAGCACCAAACGCATGGTAAATAAGCCCAAACACAACCACACTATATTGTATAGATTAAAAAAGAAAAATTTTGCACTGTTATTTTGCAGTCTAAAGTTTTGATCCAATTCAGGCCCCTAAGCTGAAAACACTACCATATTGTTGCATTTATGCACACAATGAGGTCAAAAAAAAAAAAAAAAAAAAAAAAAAAAGATTCCATGTGAAACTCATTCTAGTCCTACTATGTATTTTGATTTATAACAGAATACTAGGGTAAATACTACATGTCACTACATATTGAGTTTATATATGTATATTTTAACTTTTGAGACACTAATATTTAGACATACCTTGTATTTATTTATTTATTTTAAGGATTTTAGTTACACCCGTATTTTACAAGAAAATTTAAGTATGCTCCCACTCAGAAAGATAAATATGTCATTTTGCCCCCCATTTCACAAGAAAAAATAGAAATATGGCCATCACACAATTCATAATTATATATTATAATAAATCTCCATTTAATAAAATATCATCTATAATTTTTCCTATATATATGTGTGTTGTACCTAGAGTTGATCTATATGTCATGTTCTGGTACAACAATAATATCAAATCACCTCACTAATAATTTACAGTAAATGAGAAAGTACTCTGACTATACGGCCATTTCCTATCCACCCATTGACACACATCCCAAGCTACGTAATTGTAAACATAATTAATAATAATAATTAAGTTCACCATTAAACCCCATTAAATTCTTTTTCTTCATGCATGTTCTAAAATTAAAAATTTAAAATTAGAAATAAATAAATAAAAACCACCCACCTTCCTACCCAAAAACACAAATAGGAATTTTCCCCACTTCATTTCTTTTTTCTTTTCTTATGAAAGAAGAAAAACACAACTTTACCAGGCCGCCTGATAGAGGTGATCAAAAGACAAAAACAAAACAAACTGATTACAAAAAAAAAAAAAAAAAAACTTGGTTAGACAAAAATCACTCACGATCACTAAGAAGAACAGACAAGACGGTCCGGTTCGGTCCGGTCCGGTCTAGAAAAACCGGGGGTTCAAGCCCCGGGAGCGGCGTCCTTGACCTTACTCTGCAAATACCCGCCATACTCTCTAGCATAATCCTTGACATGGCCCGCCGTGTCATAAATCCGATTCCGAGCGTGGTTGAACCGGTCGGAACCGGGCGGGTGCAACCCCCGGAAATACCGGTACGTCCATGCGAGCCCACCGACGACCGCGACGCAGAACCCGCAGAGGGATAAGAACCCGGCGGCGACGAAGAACAGCACGAAGGCCGCCGGGACCCATATCGGGCTGGAGAGGACGATGAGCGGCGTGAAAAGGACGAGGCCGAGGACGGTGGCGGTGACGGTGGCGCCGGTGAGGAGGAGGAGAATTGCAGCGGAGACGATTAGGGTGAGGATTCCCATGAGCTGGGTGGAGTTTGGTGCATGCTCTTGGAGCCGGCTGAGGAATGAGCCGCCGCCTGGTCGGCCTCCTTGGCCGGGCGGTTGTCTGTTGTTTTGGCGGTCGGCCATGGATGTATAAAGAGAGAAATAGATGGCAGAGAGAGAGAGAGAGAGAGAGTGAGGTTTGAGTTTTACTGTAGGGTTTTGAAGAAAAGAGAATCTGAGAGGAAACAAAAAAGCAGATTGTTGAGAGAGAGAGAGGACAGGTGGTGGAGAATGGGGGTCATGCAGAGGGACACGTCGAAGATCAAGGACGCGGGTCAGGAGGAGGAATTGTGAGAATGAGACTTTTTCTTTTTCTTTTTAATTATTAGTGGGAAGGGAGAAATATTCGTGTGGTGTTTTCTTGGTTGGGATTTGGTTGAGAAGGTGTTTGGGGCCGAAGAATCAAATATCGAATTGATTTTGTGCAAGTATGATGGTGGTGTAAATGTACTTTGTGTGGGTTTTTCTTTATTTATTTATTTTATTTTTTTTAGTAAGCACAAGTATACATGTATTTTTTAACAAAACAGATCACCATAAAAATCTTAAAATCTTAAGAAGAAGAACCAAATAAATCGGTAACTACTACTCGACTTCTTAAATCTTATCTTTGATCTACGTTCTTCGGAAGAATGTCACGTTACTCAAGTATATGAGTAATACGCCTAAGTGCTCTCTAAGTTATTTAGGACTCGTTTGAAGGAAGTTTTACAAATAGTTTTGAATTGAAAATTGAGATGTAATTTTGGAAATATATATTGCGTTAAAAAAGCTTTTTTTTTTTTTTTTTTGGAGTGAAAGTATAAAATTTTGAAATAAGTTCGGAAAAAATACATATATGGATCTCATTTTGTTCTTCTTAAAATTCTAAGTAATTATTTAAAAAAATATCTCATTTGGGTAATTATTTAAAAAATTAATCTTATTTGGACTTCAAATGACAAAGTTATAGACGTTTAAGATTTGAATTTAGTACAGATATACGGAGATGCGAATAATGAAAAGTAGTTTTGAGTTGAAGAAAATGACAAAAAAAAAAAAAAGAAATAGGATGTCCAAATTACTCCCAAACGAGTCCTTAATACATGATGATTTAATCCTTAATTTTTTTAATTTTGACTATGAAATCCTAAACTCTTAAAAACTTCAAATTAAAGGACTTTGTTCAAATTCTATGAAGTTCTTAATAGAAAAAAAATCATGTTTGATGAACTTGACATAAAATGAGAGGGAGACTAAGGTTACACGTTTATATCTTAGATTCAGATAAAAATAAAAATAAAATCTTTTTTAGAAAATACCATCTCATGTCATGCTACTATTTTTAAAATATCAAATATATATATTTATGCTATTGATTTGTAGTCCGCCAGGATATCAATTGCTCACCAAATATATATATAAATTGGTTGTGGTTGTTGACTGGTATTCTGTGTGGTGCCGACCAGTATCCAACTAGATACCAATCGTGGTTACTGACCGTCATCCGTTGGGTTACCGGATGGTAACCAAATATCGATGGTAATTACTGACTAGTACCCAGGAGGTCGGCATGGTGACTAGATATCAGAGGTGGTTATCGAACGGTAACCAGATAACAGCAATTGTTACCGATCTTCATCCACCAACGTCCACCGGTAAACCTCAGGTAGCAGCGGCAAGCATGGCCATCGCTGTCCCCAGAAATCACAAAACTCCACCAAATTAAATTTATAGAGTAATAAATAAATGATCACTAATAATGTACCTTTGGATTTAAAGCCCATTTTGACATAAACTTTCATCAGTGTAACGCCACAATGAGTTGTTGTAATATGTAGGAAACCAGGTAAGGAAATTGCTAATTACCAAAAGTTAAGGGTGGAGTAGGTTAAAGATCGATTCTAGGTTCAAATCCTGAAAACAGCTTAAAGAAGATGGAAAAATAGAAAGAAAGAAAGAAAGAAATACATCGTCCTACTGATTTTCCTTTGAGCTAGCAATTTCACTCCTCTCACCTACAAGGTTTTTTTCCTTGAATTTTCCTTTCGCTCAAATTTTTTTTTGGTCTTTGATCAACACTGTCAATTGAACATGACACATTGTCTGGCGTAAATTTCTCCATGAAGCTCTCCTAATTACAGGCTAACATGCACGCAAGCATGCTCGATTTTGCGAATGATTCAATGAAGTCGGGTTTTCTTCTTCCTTAGTGGCCTGGTGATTGCACTCTCAATTTGTTTCCTCTCATTGATGAGTTCCAACACAACCATTAGCATCGAGAATTTGCGAATTAGGCGGCCCCTCATGCTCTTGGATATTCCTTTTTAGTACTTTTTGGCTACTTGTAAGAGCTACCAATTGTTGTAAACTTTGCAGCAATCCTTCTAATTGTGATCTAGACTTCTCAATTTACTATTTATTTCATCTCCATTAAACTTGGATGGATTGTTATCCCGCAACCGAACAATTTTTACCCCACTTTATACGTATACGTTTTGGTAGATGAAATGTGCAAAATTTGTGATGTATATATGTAACTCATCCGTTTCTACTTATAATTTTAAATAGATACTAGAAATAGTAACTGGCCATGAATCGCAACGTATATCTATCTCAGTCGTGTGGGAAAGTAATAAAGTTATCTTGGCTTGAGCAACAAACAACTTAACTTCCAATTCTCTTCATTTTTTCCACGCTTCTAAACTGCCAACAAACAACTTAAGCGTCTTTGAACTTCTGCCCAACCAGGGCATCTCTTCCAAAAGCCCACAATCTTTTTTCTTCATCAATCAGCCTCTATTGCACTGGTGTGCCACTGAGCTAATAGCAAGCTTTTATTATGCTAAAGAGGAGATTGAATGAATCGAAGTTAATTTTTTTTTTTATTGTATAGCTCTTTGTAACTGCTTTGACTCTGGGGATTTTGAAATAATTAGGATGATCTGCTTTCTCATTTCATTAGGCTCAATTGTGAATATTAAAGTCTGAACATTGTGTTTGGTTTTCCGTTCCTGTTTTATGCCTTGTATTTTGTCATTTTGTTTCTTGTTTTTTAGATTGTTGAACCTAAAAGCTATTATCTGATTCATAGTTGAAAGTTAGCAAGTTAGCAATTCATTATCGTCGTCACAACTTTGAGCAAAATAAAATAAAATAAAATTAAATTAAAAAAATATAAACCCACCACAACCTCATCGGTGACCATCTCCCATAATCAAACACAACAAATCTCAAAGATAAGTTCTGTGGAAAAATGTGAATCGTGAGAGACTAAACCAATGCGAACCAGAATTACCTACGAACTTGCTGGATCAAAGCCGAAGAGGAACCTCGAACTCGTAATCGAAATGAGTTGTGACGCGTCACCGGCGACGGAGGTCGCGTGCCGGGCGGAAGGAGGCTGGTGGTGGTGGAAAGGGAGCGTGGAAATGGGAGCGAAGAACGGTCGTGGAAATGGGTTTTTGCTTCTTTATTTTTTCTCTGGTGGTGGGGTTCGGTTTCGGCTTTGGCAGACCTCTGAAGATTTTGTTTGGTTTGGACGAAGAAGAAGAAGAACGGTCGAAGAAGAACCTCCGAAGATTTTTTTTGGTTTGGACGAAGAAGAAGAAGAATGGTCGAAGATTTGGGCGAAGAAGCAGAGAAAGAAGAACAATGACTCAGAACAAGAAGAATGGTCGAAGAAGAACCTCCGAAGATTTTGTTTGGTTTGGACGAAGAAGAAGAAGAAGAAGAAGAAGAAGAAGAATGGTCGAAGCTTTGGCCGAATAAGCAGAGAACTTCGAAGAACTTCTCCAATGCCCAGAAGAACTCAGAATAACTCCTTCGAAAGAACAATGCCCAAGATTTTTTTTGTTTTTTGTTTTTTTGTTTTTTTTAACCTTATATTAATATCTTTTCTTTTCGCATTATTTTTTTTAACAGAAAGTTATTTTGCTAATTAAAATTTTTTAAAGATTATTTTACAAAATAAAGAAAGTCAAAAGGTGATTTTATTAAAGGACTCCTTTTTAAACCCAACAACATCAACAGCCCGCCAATGCTGTACTCTTTATGTGTCATTGAGTTCAAACTGAAAAAAAAAAAGAAATGGAAGGAACCGTTGGTGGCGGTTTTTAAACCCAACAACATCAACAGCCCGCCAAAACTGTACTCTTTATGTGTCCTTTCAAATCCATTTCTAGACAACCAAACAAAGATTTTCCAAAGAAATCAACCAAAAAGAAAAAGAAAAAACAAAAACAAAAACAAAAACAAAAACAAAACAGAACTGCCCCCTCTCCCCCATCCCATACCCCGACGTCCTCCCTCCCCGCCCTCTCCCCGTTTTCTCCCTTCCTCTCGCAAGCCCCCGACACAAACCCGATCTGGGTTACACCGCCGTCGCCCCCACCATCTCCGCCAACGCCGTCGCGCCCCCCACCCCATACCCTGACGTCCTCCCCCCCCCCCCCCCCCCCCCTCCCCTTTTTCTCCCTTCCTCTCCCAAACCCCCGACACAAACCCGATCTGGGTTGCACCGCCGTCGCCCCCACCATCTACGCCAACGCCGTCGCGCCCCCCAACCCTTACCCCAACGCCCTCCCCCCCCTCCCTCTCCCTCCCTCTCGCAACCCCTCAACACGAACGCAGATTTGGGTTGTGTCGCCACCGCCGCATCCCGCGGCCCCCCCCCCCCCCCCCCCCCCCCAACATGACGACACAATCATGCCCCCAACCCGTGTGCCCTCTCTCCCATCTCTCTCTCTCTCTTCTGTTTCTCTCTCTATCCCCCTCTCTCCCCTCCCTCTCTCTCGGTAGGGAGACTTGGTGAACAGTAA
The DNA here is from genome assembly GCA_025413025.1 of Ficus hispida. Lineage (NCBI taxonomy): Eukaryota > Viridiplantae > Streptophyta > Magnoliopsida > Rosales > Moraceae > Ficus > Ficus hispida. The sequence continues at coordinate 12,932,514 of CM046366.1, read as the reverse complement.
ACCAAGCTTGGAAAGGAAATCCATCAGAAATAAAAATGAGAATCCAGAACCGGAATTTTGGAGGGTATAAGCATATTGTCCCAGTGATTTGGTTTCTGGGAATTTTGGTCGTTTTGCAAGGCACGTTTGGGGTTCAGATTCTTTCGAAGTCGAAGCTCGAAAAGTGCCAGAAGAATTCGGACTCCGACAACCTCAATTGCACCAAAAAGATCGTTCTCAACTTGGCTGTTCCAAGTGGCTCGGTACAAAAAAAAAAAAAAAAAAAAATCCTCTCTTATATATTTCCTTAGATCTTACCGAGACAATTCGATTGCATTAATACGACATAAAATTGTATACTCTTGGTTATGTAGCAAAGACTATGAAGTGGGTAAAATTCATGTTCCACTAAGGTTTTTATTATTAATATTTTTTATGATAGATATATATATTATATTATTTTTTATTTTTTATTAACAGAGTGGTGGAGAGGCGTCCATTGTGGCTGAAATAGTAGAAGTGGAAGAGAATTCGACTCAAAAGATGCAAACTTTGAGAATTCCACCGGTTTTGACCGTCAACAAATCCGCCGCTTATGCCCTTTACGAGCTTACTTACATTCGAGTGAGTAACTTTTGATCTGTCACTGAAAAAACTTTCCGATTCAATATCGAAAACAAAAATATATTTTTTTTTCTTCTTATATTTACAGGACGTGTCGTATAAACCGGAAGAGTATTATGTTAAGACGCGAAAATGTGAGCCAGATGCTAGTGCAAAAGTAGTGAAGATATGTGAGAGGTAAAACTTCATTTTAAATTGCTAAAAAGATATTTGAATTAGAATTCTAATGAATAATCGAGGACTGATTGGTTTCCTTCACGTGTTGTGCAGGTTGCGAGACGAAAATGGTCACATTATGGAGCATACTGAGGTAAACACTTCCTTCTAGAGCTTCCTTTTGTGCTTTTTCACTTACAATTTCTCATGTTGTAATGTTTCCTTAATCTGCAGCCAATCTGTTGCCCTTGTGGGCCGCAGCGGCGTATGCCTTCGTCATGTGGAAATGTTTGTAAGTCGATTTTTATTAGCATCTTAAAGCTCGGTTACGAGATGCTTCCTTAGAATTAATTATTTGATTATAAATCTTAACTTGTTTTCATTAGTTGATAAGTGGATGAAGGGAAAGCCTAATACTGCACACTGTGTTCGTTTCCCTGGCGATTGGTACGGTCTCGCATTATCTTCTTTGGTTTACTAACCCTTTTTGTTTTTAATCGAGAGATTTACAATTAATTTTTTTGGATTAATTAAAGTAACACTAATTAAGCAATATTTTCTTTTTATTCCATTTAGGTTCCATGTGTTCAGTATTGGTCAGAGATCACTGGGATTCAGTGTCAAGATCCAGGTGAAGACAGGATCTAAAATTTCGGTATGTTGTCTCTCAGCATTATTTTGTCTTTGTACACAGGTTGGCTTGTGTGTGTGTCCATATATATATATATATATATATATGTTTATCTACTTGTTGACAAAGACAGTCTCATCTCTCTCTCTCTCTAATTTATTTTTTAATTTTTTTATTAACTAGGAAGTGATTGTGGGACCTGAAAATAGAACAGTAACATCAAATGACAATTTCCTAAGGGTTAATCTCATTGGAGATTTCGTTGGTTACACAAATATTCCATCATTTGAGGACTTCTACCTTGTGATACCTAGACAGGTATGGGTTTTTTTAGTCCATTATTATTTTCTTCAGTATCATCCTCTGGTGTTTTTATGTGCTTCATGTCAAATGTAGAACAATTTATCAGTTCATTGATTTATTTAAGGTGGGGTCTTCTTACTTCGGCTTCTCGAGTCTCAATTTGCAATGTAGTTTGTAACAGCCTATGTAAAAAAATTAACCATGAATGTCACAAATTTGAAGCTTGGAGAGGGGAGCTAGCAAAGTGAGACGACTCCATAGGTCGACAATAATTGCAATTTTAAACATTGGATTAAGTTCCCAGTGTTTGATTTATGAGTGTCCACGTTGAAAATTTAAAGTGCACGAAGCAAAACCGCTTCTATGTAGAGATCAAACTGTTATAAAAGTTAAGCCATTGGCTATAACTGTAGTTTCTATCAATAGTAGGAAAGGACCGTTCCGACCCTAAAAAGTCTCTTATATTTATTGGTGTATGAGCTGATAATTTCTTGTTATGTTGGGGAAGGGGGGACCTGGCCAACCACAAAGCTTGGGAGGGAACTTTTCGATGTGGATGCTACTTGAGAGACTCAGATTTACCTTGGATGGGATGGAATGTAACAAAATTGGTGTTGGTTATGAGGCTTTTAATGAGCAGCCAAACTTCTGCTCTTCACCCTTTTGGACTTGCCTTCATAATCAGTTGTGGAATTTCTGGGAGGTTTGTTTACCGTAATTAATTAATTTTGAAAAACACAATTTATCAGTTTTTTTTTTCTTTTTTTCTGTTAAATGTGATTTAATTTTTTTTTTTGTCTTATTTAATTGACTGGAAAGCGTGTAAATTGCTCACAGGCTGACCAGAACAGAATTAGAAGAAAGCAGGTCCCACTGTATGGTGTGCAGGGAAGGTTTGAAAGGATAAACCAACATCCAGTTATGTTTCAGCGACTAGACTTTGCATTTGAAAGCATTTCATTTTGTGGAGTTTTTAGTAATATATAAAAAAGTATCTTTATAGTTTTATTTTTTTTATTTGTATTTTAATTTTATTTGATCTTTCAGAATGCAGGGACTCATTCATTTTCCATAGGCGTTACTGAAGTTTTGAATTCAAATCTCTTGATTGAGCTAAGTGCTGATGATGTAGAATATGTTTATCAAAGGTTGATTTTTCTTTTTCTTTTTCTTTTGATTACCCCAAGAAAAAAAAAAAAAACAAAAAACAAAATAAATTAAAATTTTAATGGCTAATGTGGATCACATATTCAAAATATTCCTGTTTCACATGCACAATCAATTTTCTTAAATGAAATGGTGTTAAATGATCTGACATATTTCTTGTCAACTCTTGTAAATCAATTTCAGCCACAAAATTAGACATTTTCCATGTCTTTTTCATTGGGCGGCTAGCTTGTCATATACTTCCATGCCTTGTCGTATTTTTCATAGCTTGTCATTTTCATATATTATACTAGTGGAAGATCTCGGATGTCATGTTAGAGCATCTTCTATATGATGCAAAATTCATATGGCAAAGTCAAATCTTAGCATTACTTTAATTTCAGGAGTTTCAAGCATTATGCATTGGAGTACAAAGCAAGATAACATATTAAATATGTTATTTTTACACTTTTTTTGTGACAAATATAGCTTGGACATTAATGTTAGCTTTTGCATAGGAGAGAAGATGGTTTTAATTACACAAAAATGGTTTGGTATATGTTGTCATGGGTTGCTGGTTAGTGATATATTTCACTATTCTTGTTTTTATTTTACTTAAATTGCTGACTATTTATTCAGGAGCCCTGGAAAAATTTTAAGCATCAACATTCCAACATTTGAAGCCCTTTCTCAAGTTGGGGTTGCCACAATCAAAACTAAGAACACTGGGGAAGTGGAAGCATCTTATGGCTTAACGGTAATTCTACTTGGAATTTTATTATTATTACTGCTATTGTTGTTGTTATTATTACTGGAATGTAAAATTTCAACAAGTACACTAGTTTTGATGATATGCTCAACACAGCAGCACATTGTAGGCTAAGCTGTGACTTATAGATTTCCTATGTTCTTGTCGTTTTTTTTTTTTTTTTTTTTTTGGGGCCCAATCTTCAGCTTTTGTTTCAGTGTGATTTTATTTTTGAGTTTTATGCCAGAGTATTATAAATTTGACACCTTATATTTAAGTCCATCGTAACATTAAAGTTGATAATTTTTCCATTTCATAATATTAAAATTATTAACTTTAATATTAGATGGATAAAATTATAAAGAGGTATTTAAAATATGACTATTCACCTAATGTTATCTTTACATTATTCACTGTTGTGCAATATCTTCTCGAAGGCGGTTATTCCTTCAGAAAATCTAGAGGAGTGCCCCCACGTTTTCTCCCTTGATTTTGGTGCATTTACACAAGTATATTCAATGTTGTCGTTTCCTATTTTTGTTGTCGTTTAAAGTTTTGTTGTCGGTTTTCAGTATGCAATGCTTTCTCCTTCGTTTTCGGTGTCCTTTACGTAATTGCTGTCGTTTCCCCCCAATTTTTATATTGATATCTTTTGTCATTTATTTTGGTTTTCTTACAAACATTGTTGTTTTATTTTTGGCGTCGTTCATGTGGGGTGTCGTTTTTGCTTTGCTTGTGTGATCTTTTAAGTAATTTTCATCGTTTTCCAATTTTTCTGCATTGGAGTTAAGCTATTCTGTTTTGGAGTGTCGATTACTTTTTGGCTGTCGTTTTCTAGTTTTGAGTCGTACATTTGTTTTAGTGTCGTTTTCCGGTTGTTGTCGTTTATTCCTTCTGCATCGTTTTTCACTTTTTCTGCTTCCTCCTTGTTTTTGGAGTTGTCTACTTCTCCCATGTCGTGGTTATTCACGATTGAACTACAAGGATGTTGCCGTTTAAAGGCCTTGGGGATAAGAATCCTAGCCGACGTGCGACTATGAAAAGTTAAAAGTTTGGCACTGTACTTAACAAACTTGTGGCTTCAATTTTGTATCGTTCACTTGTTTTAATGTCGTTTTAGTGTACCTTTTTGTTCCTTCTGAGGTCATCTATACTTTGTTGTCGTTTTTTACTTATCGTCACTTTAGTGTCGTTTCGTACTTTTGGGATCGTTATGACACCTTTTGTTGTCGTTTTTCAACCTTTTCTAGTTTCGTTTATTTTGTTGGAAACTATTAATAAGAAGTTGTACACTGCTAAATTACCTTTCTTTGAAATTCGGTGTCCACATAAAACACAAATGAAAATTTAGTTTCTTAAAGTCTCTTGGAAGTGTGTGCATATATATGTGTATGTGAAATTTATTATATTCTTATGAATTTTGCACATCTTGCAGTTTGATTGCACCAGAGATGTTACACTCATGGAGGTATTATTCTAATATTCTGTCCCCTATTGAACATTTTTTCTCTTTGTATCCAAATAGAGGGAAAGGATTTTGATGAAGGGTATTTTTCAAAAGGAACAATTCTTTATTATGAAGCCAAAAGAAGAGATAATCCGATCATTTAAGCTCTACCCAGCAACTGATCAAGCTGCAAACTATGTATGTGCAGGTAAGACTAATTGTGATTAATGAAAAATCAGATTATCACAATGATGAGATCTTTTAGACTAATGCTTGAGTTTAAGTACAGCTATACTTAAGGACTCTGATTACAATGAAGTGGATAGAGCTGAGTGCCAATTTGCTACAACTTCAACTATCCTCGACAATGGAACACAGGTATGAACATTTACAGCTCTAAATTTTTTTATCCGTCTCGTATATCTTATTTTCTCTAGAAAAATTTAGAAAAATAGTAAAATACTACCGGTAGTTTTTCAAATAATAAAATAAACCTCGATAAGGAGTGCGTCACCCCAGCCCCACGGCCCCACCGAATGGGGATGTGGTCCCAGACACTCTAAATTGAGTACTGGGCTAGCAGGGGAAAACCTTCATATTGAAGACTCTTTTAGGGGGTCACCTAGCACTTGAACCTTTGATCACAGACACACCATAGTAGTCCAATACTGCTAGGCCACCCCACTCAGTGGTATGCCATCGGTCATAGGTAGGGCAGTAAGGTCGCCCATTTCCTCAACAAAGTCTTGGATTTGAGTCGGTCCCACTGTGTTAAATAGGGTGATATGGGCAATCCACTTGGTGAGGAGATCAATATCTCACGTGGGAATAAACTGTGGAAGATATGATGAGTAGGAACAACAGGTGACAAGCACAATACTAGATAATTATCCATGTATTTTCCGCCTGTTTGACCTATATGATTGCATATGAATTATTTGAAGTCATTCATTTGGTGTAGGGTACTCCCTTTCACCCGCCAAAGGGCATAAGCGGTTTCTTTGAGACCATTGCAAGCATCTGGAATGATGTGTGGAAAGGTTTGGCAGACTTCATTACAGGAAAAACTTGCAGGTAATTTTGTCTCATCTTTGTTTTCGTATGCCTAAGCTCAGCTTTTAATTCCTCAATTTCATCTCTCGGTCATGAAACGAACCAACATTTATTCCTTTTGGCAGAAGGAAATGCTATGGTTTTTTTGACTTCAAATGCCACATCCAGTATGTATGCATGAGTTGGATAGTGATGTTTGGTCTTTTTTTGGCAATCTTTCCAACAGGTAACCGGTTTTTTTAATCCGAAAAGTAAACTTTCAATCGTGTTTTTTTTTTTCCTCGGAACAATTACGTGGTTACAATGTCCTTTGAGTTGCAGTGATTGTGCTACTATGGCTTTTACACCAGAAGGGACTCTTTGATCCCATTTATGATTGGTGGGAAGATCATTGTTGGACTGATGGCGAAAGTATTCAGCACACTCGAAGGCGTGAAACTCATATCCATCATCACCATCACATTCATGGCGACAAACGTAATCAGAAGCATGGAATGAGGCAGCATCATCACAAGTCTGGTGATCATCATAAGAGAAAAGGCATCCACATTGATCACAGGCACAACCATTCCGAGAGGGAAGCTGATTATAACTACTATCTCCATCACGTTCACAAGGTGAAACACAAGCAGGGGCACGCTCGAAATACACGTGTCCCGCAGCATTTGATTGACATGTAGCCCAGCACAAGCAGAAAAAGGAGAGAGTAACAGACAGAGGACATTGAAGGTGACGAAAATACGAAGAGAAGCGGAGTGATATTAACAGGCTTGGATGTGGAAAGATAATTGGAATAGAGTGATGCCATGTGATGATTAGCTGCAATGTCCGCTCCACAAGCTTCCTCCCAAGAATAGCATCAAGACTTGGCAACAAAGGCCATGGAAAATTTGAGACTGAAGGAATAGCTCTTTTTCGAATAATATAAAGCAAAATAGAAAATAGATGTAGTATATCATTTACAATGACTGTTACAAGTAAATCTTCATTTGGATAAATTTCTGTTCTATATTTCAGAGCTTAGAATGCCATAAAGCTAAACTTTTTCCGAGACTCGTTTGGCTGACAAAACTAACTTTCCAATGCGACCCGGAGCAAAACTATATGTCTGTTGTAACTTGTGGAGTGACAGCTAAAATTGCTCCCTTTGTACATTGTTCGAATCGTATAGTTGACTTTTTTGCAGCTTGGGAGTGAACTCCTTGGTAATCAAGTTCTAATATATATTTTTTCCATTGGTCATTATATAGGTTTCCTATTTCTTGTATTGGATCTTGATTATGTTTAAGCTTTACACCGAGCCGTTTTCTCCTTGATCTTTCACCTTCATTTGGACATGGAAACCATCCGGAAATTGTAAATCAGGAGTTCTGACTATGTTTCCTCCAATTGCATTCCACCTGGAAAAGGTTCAGATTTAACCAGTTAGTCTCTCTCTCTCTCTCTCTCTCTCTCCGTCTTCTCTTTCTATGTCTTTAATATCGAAAGACATGCTTACCTGTATTTTGTAACCAAGCATTGGAGAAACACAGCCATTTGCACCCTGGTAAACTCGGTTCCGACACAGAACCTCATACCACCACCAAAAGCCATGAAATGTTTAGTAGCACCATTTAGTTCCACTCCCTAGAATATCACCAAGATTTCCACACAAGCAAGAAACATGTTTAGATCAATTTTGAAGTTGTCAAATAAAGTATAATTTCTGTGTCTTTTTATGTTTTAATTTTTGTTTTTAAGTTGAATTAGTAAAACATAGCTTACCTCCCATCTCCATGGATAGAAGGACAGAGGATCTTCGTACTTTGCCGGGTTCAAGTACACGGCCGGTGGAAAGACCATAGCAGCCCAACCTGCTGGAATGGTTTATCCTGCATTGAAAGCAAGAACACTTTTTCTTTCTCAAATTAAATGGTAAAATTGTTATTACCATTGATATACTGTAAAACTGGAAAGGTAACAATATTTAAGAGTTTTGACATACCCTTAAATTGGATATCTCTGAGAGCTTTTCTGAAGATGCCAGGAACTATATTAGCCAGTCTAACCGTTTCATTTATGACCTATGAAAGTTCAACATGTCGGTTTTTAATACAATACTATTTACAGAAAAAGTTCTCATTTTTTCTTTAAAGCAATGAAGTGCAAATCTGTTGTTGCCGACCTGAAATGTAAACGTCATCGATTTATATTCTTTCCATGTGATTCCAGAGTCGGCGTCTTCTTGGGTTTTCAGTATCATCTCATGCTCTTCCTGGAATACGGTAGGCAAAATAAAAAGTAACATTGGCGTCGCCCGGACTCAAACCGGAGACCTTCAGTGTGTTAGACTGACGTGATAATCAACTACACCACGACACCAGTTGTTAACAAAGTTACGAATTCATTTCTTTTTTGACAGCATAGTAAAACAGACAGCACCGTCAATGAAGCAGCACTTTTTTCTTTTTTTTTTTTTCTGAGGCTGAGATGGAGGCCATTATATGGTATAAAAAAGCTGGTACACTATTCTTTTCTTTTCTTTGAACTTTGGTTAATTTTCTCATGGATTTTTTTTTGTGTTTTTTAAAGTTCTAATGTCCTTAAGTGATAAGACAAGAATTCGAGAGAAAAAACAGACACACTTAAGGATAACTTTCAGTTTCATGTCTCACTTTTATTCCATAGAACTTGGAAGAACAAGAAAGAAAAGGGAAAATGCAACTATAAACTCTACCACTTTACCTTCACTACCAATACGTTAATTTAGTGCAACAAATAGCACTGTTAAACATCAGTTTCTAAGTCTAAAACGCAAAAAGCCGCTAAATTCTCCTAGTACCACCTAGATTCTTACACGGGCAACTAAACGACTCGATTTCGACCACAAAGTTAGTGAAATAAGAGGAATAAAAAGTCCTTTAAAAATCATGTTGGGAAAAATATCTCAATATCTGTAACCTATAGGCATTCCAAGCTTGTCCAAGCGACCAGATCCCGGATAGGCTTTGTTCATAAAATTGACATGCAATGCAGAGATCCTCTGTCCACTCTATTTTGATTCACCAACACCATTAATCGAGTACCTCTTTGCCGAACTCGATCTCTCATAGTTAGGCCTCTGCTTAGGGGCACTGAGTGACCTTACTTTAGCTTTTGAAGATTCGGTGCACGCCATGTATTTGGGGTAGTCTGAGTAGCCGCTCAAGAAACTTCTCGAGTCATCACTCCTTAAGGGCATGAAGGGACCTCTCCTCGAGCTGGCACCCTTAAATGAGGCAGAGTACAATTGTCGGCTGTTGTTAGCCGTGCAGAAAGAGCCCTCCTCCACGTCATTGTTCGAAAGCTTCAATCGGGTCAACGGTTAGACCTCGTAAGAGGAAGGGCTTGAAAGGGTGTGATGTGTTGTGGAGTCCTTTGAAGTGGTAAAGCTATGGCTGTAATGGTCTGAAGCTATGACATGGTCTGAGGAATGAAAGAGGTTTCTCCTCTTGGGTGTGATATAGGGTGGTTTGCCAGTATTGATTTCAAGAATTCTGTCACTCTTTTTGTCATCTGTGGTGGTGTTTCTAACTGAAGAACTCCTTAGGTTCCTTGATCTTTCATCCAATGGGCTTCCAGAATCAGCCTTATCATGATCACTAATTGTTGGGGTTAAACTTCGTCTTCTCATTACACCGTTAGCTTTTGGACATCTGTTAAACGAACGACGAACTTTCGGATCAAATCTACAATATCTTCACATATTTTGTGCCGGACCCAACTTATGATGTTATTATACTCATTCTCGAGCGACTCTCGTTCGTACTATTGGGCCGGACCCAATTTATAATCCTTCCACTCTCCATTATGGATTATGATCGTTCGAATTCAAACGTCAAACTATTCAGATCAGCCATGATTGGACGTATATCTAATCTGTTACAAGCCACGAACGACATATTTATAAGGTCCAGGCCTTGTTTCTTTCACATCGTTTGTCACTCGTTCTTGACAAGGAATGCATTGTATATTTTCCATAACCGTCAAACCCGTTGTGGATAATGACATGTCAGACCTTTTATAAAAACTGACAATGACGTTATATCTATAACTGCTAAACCCACTGTCTGTGAGACATCCCAATAACTGCTAAGTCTATATTGTGACATGTGTCTCCAAAGACATTTAAGCGATAACTACTCACCTGGAATTATGGGCACATACTCACTGATCTTCCTCTATAAATAGAAGACCCCCCCCTTCAGAGGGGACCGATTTTCTAATTTTGACTGACACTTACACTTACACTGCCAAAATTCTCTCAGAAATTGTAACTTGCTATACTTGAAAATATCCAGATACAGTAAAGAAATCGCACTTACAGAGGACATAGCATACAGTTTGGCGAACCTCTTTAAATCTTGGTGTTGTTGATTCTATTCTTATCTCACTTGCTTGATTATTTACATATCATTTTGCTTTATGAGTTTCATTAACGATTTCTAAGGGCCCAATCTTTTATTTGTTTCATTTCATATTATTAAGTTCTGTTAAAATTTGATCGTAGATAAATAGCATTTATAGTTTGGCGCCCAACGTGGGGCATTTGACCATCTAACACCAGAAATTTATAAAGCAATCATGGCCGAAGAATATGAACAACATGAGGAACTTTCACAGGGAAGCCCTATGAATCACCCAGAAGCCTCTATGTTAGAAGCAAATACCTAGATCGCTTATCTGACGTGATTGGTAGAAGAGCTTACCCGGAAACATGATAGCCAGCAAAGTCAAATGAAGAGCATCACTGCAGAGAACCAAGTTCTCAAAAATCAGTTGATGGCTATCAACTCACAAGCCGCTTACTCGTATTACTACAGCCCGTATGTCGGGTATTCCTCAGATGCGAGCGTTGGGGGCTGGCAGCAAGTCACGTCCCACAATCCTTAAGGCAGAGCGTTGGGGGCTGGCAACAAGCCGCACACCAGTATCCTCAACGAACAAGGAATTCTGCTTACAGCCCTATAGCTCCCATGTAACCATTGTACACGCCCAGAAACCCAATAACGGGAAACGAAGGGCGAGCACAGCAACAACAACTAACAACAACAGCAGCACTAGCAGAGCAACAGCAATATCCAGCACATGGATACAACTCCAGAAGAAACACAATTCCAACGCAGTGTTCAACGCCCGACTTTCTAGCACAACAAGAAGGTCCCGTTCCACCAAGGACAACGAATGTTGAAGACATGATGAGGAGCATAATGTCCGAGGAAATGAAGAAATATCAACTTTTTATCGAATTTATGAGAAGTTTCTCTGTTCACATTCAATCCGGGAAAACCACCAAGGACCTTTGGGGCGTGATTAAGGGCCATATGAATCACTTTGCGCTTACATCAAGCGCTTCAACAAAGCGATTTCATAGATCTCAGGACTTGATGACGGAACGGCGAGAGAAACATTAAAGAAAGGCTTAAAACATAAGTCCTTATTTTAAAACGAGATCTGCACCCGGTATCCTCCAACGATCCAAGATGCCCTATACCGGGCAAAATGATTCATCGAACTAGAGGAGAAGAACGAACAAGTTGACTGAGACCTTGCTCGGACTAGGGAAGAAGTATCGAGAGTTCGCGAAGAGCGAGAAAAGCCTTTCAGACGTGAACGTGCACACCTCAACGTCGAACGGAGAACCGAGTTGAACGAACTGTAAGGCGTGATCATAAGCATCCACTTTCACCACCAAAGTATGCGCTTGGAATTAGCCCATCTAAACTCATCACTCATCTCAAGCGCCAAGACTTCGTCACCTGGCCAAAGAAGCTGCCAGAGAATCCGGCCAGAGATACGACTAAGTATTGTGAGTTCCATAAAGATCATGGTCATCAGACCATTGATTGTAGAGCACTACGAGCAAAAGTTGCCGAACTACTCAAGAAGGGTCACCTTCGAGAATTCTTAATCCAAAAAGGTAGAGAGACATATGGGCTTGGCAACGAGTCCGAAAAACGAAAGGTGGTACAGTAGATTGAGGACACACCATCACCACCACCAATTCGGAAGACAATTGGAGTTATTTGTGGGGGTTCGATTTACGGTGGAGAAACTATAACTTTGATCAAGACCCACCGTAAGAGAGCCACGTAGCCAATCGCAGCGACACTCTCTAATGACCCTGTCGAGCATTCCATCACATTCCACAACAACGAAGCTACGAGCCTTAGCCGACCTCACGATGACGCGTTGGTTTTGACTTTGAACGTGTTTAACTGTGAAGTAGGTCGGATTCTTGTTGATAATGGGAGTTCGGCGGATGTTCTTTTCATTTCAACATTGAAAGAAATGGAGTTATCTGAGTCAGACATCGAGAGTTTGATGACCGTTTTGACCGGCTTCAATAGAATGTCAACCACTGCTGTAGGAAAAATCAAACTTTCTGTTTTTGCGGCAGGAGCAAAGAAGTTGACGACCTTTTTGGTTTTGGATTACCCTTCTGCCTACAATATTATTCTTGGTAGGCCATGGATTCATGCCATGAAAGTAGTACATCCACTTTGAAGATGAAAATGAGCGACCAGTTATAGCAACTAGAGAAGAAGAAAGAATCGAGTAATCGAGTCCAGCCAGACATGGAGCAATTAGATGAAATCCAGATCGATCCAGAGCATCCAAATCGGGTCATCAATATTGGTTCACTGCTCGATTGTTCTATTTGCACAGAGCTTTTGAGTTTTCTTCAATATAATCAAGACTGTTTTGCATGGTCGAACAAAGACATGCCAGGCATAGACTCAGAAATTACCACACATCATCTGAACGTCGATCCTAGCCATAAGCCTGTCAAGCAGAAAAAAAGAAAACTTGGGATCGAACGCAATCAGATCATTAATGAAGAAGTGCGAAAGCTGATTGAGGCTGGATTCATAAAGGAGGTGCAATACCTGGACTGGCTAGCGAACGTTGTCATCATAAAAAAGAAGAATGAAAAATGGAGAGTCTATATCGACTTAATAGATTTGAACAAAGCCTGCTTGAAGGATAGCTTTCCCCTGCCACATATTGATCGATTGGTTGATGCAACCGCGGGACATGAATTGCTTTCATTCATGGACGCACTCTCAGGATACAATCAGATTCTCATGCATCCCGACGATCAAGAAAGGACAGCTTTTATCACGGAGGGGGGAATTTATTGCTACAAAGTTATGGCATTCGGGTTGAAGAACGCTAGTGCAACGTATCAAATGCTTGTCAACGCAATGTTCGCTGATTAACTCGGTCGAATGATGGAGGTTTACATCGATGATATGCTGGTTAAATCATTGAAGGCTACAGACCATATCGGACACCTGTCAGAGGGCTTCTCAGTACTTAGACAGCACAACATGCGTTTGAATCCCTCCAAATGTTCGTTTGGAAAATTTTTGGGCTATATTGTCACACATCGAGGGATTGAAGCCAATCCGGACCAGATCAGGGCAATAATGAACATGCCTTCAACAAAGAATAAGAGATAGATTCAAAAGTTAACTGGTCGAATAGCCGCATTAAACAGATTCATATCTCGATCGACCGACAAATGCCAACCCTTTTTCAAGCTGCTTAAAGGAAACAAGAAGTTTGCATAGAACGAACAGTGCCAGCAAGCTTTCGATGAACTTATGAGGTATTTGTCCAGCCCTTCGATTCTAGCAAAATCACTGACTGGAGAAAGTTTATTTCTTTACTTGGCACTAACCGAAGATACAGTAAGCGCCGTTCTTGTGCGAGATTTGAATGACGAACATTCAGTATACTACGTCAGCAAGTCGCTCCTAGATGCAGAGACAAGATACCCAGTGGTTGAGAAATTATCCTTTGCCCTCATAACCGCTGCACGTAAGCTAAGGCCATATTTCCAATCACACTCGATCGTTGTAATGTCAATCTACCCCCTACGAGCCATTCTTCATAATCCAAATTTGTCTGGATGCTTGAAAAAGTGGGCTGTAGAGTTGAGCGAATTCAATGTCGAGTACCGAGTCCGAACCTGCTTAAAATCATAAGTAATTGCTGATTTTGTAGCTGAACTCACACCATATCCTTCCACACCGAACAATAAAGAAGATTGCTGCTGGATGCTCATGGTGGACGGAGCATCAAATGTCAAAGGATCTGGAGTAGGAGTATTTTGCAAGTCCCTTGACAGCGAAATAATCGAACAATTGTTTTGCTTGGAATTTGACGCTTAGAACAACGAAGCTGAGTATGAAGCCTTAATCGCTAGGCTACGTTTGACCAAAGCATTGGGGGCTCGACATTTGAAGATTCATAGTGACTCACAGCTCATTGTGAACCAAGTGCTTGGAGAATACGCAGCCAAGGATACAATAATGGAAGCTTATTTGAATGTTGTTCGTTCGCTCGTAAAGCATTTCGAGGACTACTCGATACAGCAAGTTTCGAGAGATTTGAATACGCAAGCGGACGCCTTGGCTTCATTTGGTTCAACATCTGGGCCAAACTTACATCGAAGCATTCCAGTTGGATTTATTGAAGAACCCAGCATCCAGATTGAGGTAACGATCAAGACAGACAAAGTAATGGAGAATTGGCGAACGCCCATCGTGACTTATTTGAAGGAAGGATTACTATTTGAGGACAAGCAAGAAGCACAGAAGATTAGAACCAAATCTGCTAGATTTTCAATGATCGACAACGTCCTATTTCGACGTTCTTTTAGTAACCCTTATGCTCGATGTCTGAACGAAAGAGAAGCTGTTTATGTGCTGAAGGAGATCCACGAGGGCAAGTGTAGGAATCATTCTGGGGGAAGGTCATTTTGCAACAAAGTTAAATGCCAGGGTTATTACTGGCCCACCATGCTCCAAGATCGTGAAGACTTTGTGAGACGGTGCAACAAATGCCAAAGGCATTCCCCAGTATTTCATGAACCCACGAACGAATGTCGATCATTGAATCACCTTATCCTTTCATGAAGTATTCGATGGACATTGTCGGGCCATTACAGAGCGAGCGGTCAACGCAAATACCTATTCATACTCACTGATTATTTTACCAAGTGGGTTGAGGCATAAGCACTCGTTGATATAAAGGATTCGAATGTCAAGAACTTCATCTAGAGAAATATAATATGTATATTCGGCTTGCCTCAAGAGATTGTCACTGACAATGGATCCCAATTCATTTCGGGCAACTTCAGAAAATTCTATCAAGGTTGGAAGATCGAGCTAAGCTTCTCTACCCCGAGGTACCCGTAAGGGAACAGACAAGCTAAAACAACCAATAAGACTATAGTACATAATTTGAATAAGAAACTCGAAGCTCGAAAGGGTCGATGGGCGAATGAACTCCATGGCATATTTTGGGCGTATAGAACAACCCCACGAAGAGCGAATGGTGAGTCTCCAGTCTCATTAACCTTCGGTACAGAAGCTATTATCCCAGTAAAAATCGATGTCCCTATACTCCGGCGTGAATTGGCTTTTAAAAATGGAAGTCTGAACCAAGAAATGCTCAACGACAGCCTGGACATTCTTGACAAAAAATGAGATCAAGCTTTAGTTTGAGTGGAGAATTACCAATAATCAGTGGCGAAGTATTATAACTCGAATGTTCTACCGAGAACTTTTATTGAAGGTGATCTCATGCTTCGCAAAGTATTCCAGAACACTGCCGAGCCAAACGCATGAAAGTTGAGAGCAAATTGGAAAGGTCCTTATAGGATCTTGAAGGTTATTCGACCAGGCGTCTATCGCTTGGAGACGAGCGATGGAGTAGAAGTTCTTCGCAGTTGGAACTCGTAGCACCTTCACAAATACTATTTATAATTTTTTGTTAAAGCTTTTATTAGAACTTATAATTTTTTGAACAAACTTTGTAAGGCTAGATCTATTACATTGAACGTTAGATGCAAAATTGAACCCGTAGGTCTACGCCAAAAGACTTCATTGTTTCTACTTCGCAATTGGAACTACGTTCGACTTGATCTCTAAATATTTGATACGTAGACAGCTCGTATACGTTTGTATGGGTCCAATCACAAAAAACAAACAATTCCATTGTTCGATCGAACTATGAATGACTTGATACCTAACATTGGGTACATAGGCAGCTCGTCACTTATGAACTAGTCCAGCTACATTTCATTATCAAAAACGTGTTACCAACAAAAACGCGCAAACTTGAGGGTATACATGTTCAATTTCTTGGTATCAAACCAATTGAAATAGCCTTTGATTACCATTAACCTCATAGTTAAGGTTTCAAGGTTCAAAGTTCGTCTAGTACGAAATAAATGATTCTGTCGCAGCACGATCTACATCCAATATAGCATACAACATTCGACATTACGCATCACAACACAAACATGGATAAAAGTCTATGAATTAATAACGTAATCATTGTTTACAATTAAAAAAAAAAACTACAAATCTATTTTTGAATCTCATGCTCTTCGGAAGGGTTGACTTCGACATGGGGCTCAGCTCTGATGGGCACTTGCTCGTCCGACGCTGGCATAACTCCTTCAGCTGCAGCAACTGATGAGCACCCAGCTTCATTGACAGACTCCTCGTAAAGCTCGATCTCTTCGTCAATCTCGGCGTCTACAAGGAGTCCTTGCTTGTACTCCTTGAGAATATCGTACCAAGCCTTGAGAGTAGCCTCCTCATAAGCATTAAGGATCTGAGCAGTGAGCGCTAAGTTGTCGGCTTCGAGAGATTTGATCTTGGCACTGTGCTTCATCGAACTTATCAACCATGATTTTCATCATGTCCATCATCTCTTTTGACGATTGGTTGACCGTTTTAAACTCGCCAATCAACTCATCAGCACTCGCTTTGACATTTGCAAAATTTTGCTCTATAACGAGCAACTTCTTCCCCCGCTCTTTATCTTGTTCCTCAAACCTCGTGTTTTCCTCCTCGAGCTCCTTGATATGATTTTTTGCTCTAGTATCGTATCCGTAGTACGGTACATTAGTCCCAGAGTCGCAAATTACTCTATAAACATAAAGGCATTATTAAATAATTTACCTAAGACGAGCATTGTTGTTAACATTGATTGACATGATAGAGACATACCTTCAAGCCATCCCATAGTAAATCATCGACATGATTGGGAATCCGATCACTTTGAACGGTTTCAAGATCAACGTCCGATAGCAGCTGACGCATAATCTCAAAGCTCAGCCTTCGATCCTGAAGAAGACTCGTCCCGAGAGGCAAATTTACTCCTATCTTTTCATCATGCCGATCGGATTTCCCCAGTTCAACGTTCGTTTCTGGGGAATGGGCTTTCGAGGAATTATTCCTTTTAGCCGGTATCTTCTTCTGCTTGTCCTCAGGTAGTAATCCTTCCTTCAAAAAAGTCATGATAGGCGTTCGCCAATTCTCCATTACTTTGTATGTCATGATCGTTACCTCAATCTGGATGCTGGGTTCTTCAATAAATCCTACTGGAATGCTTCGACATAAGTTTGGCTCAGATGTTGAACCAAATGAAGCCAAGACGTCCGCTTGTATGTTCAAATCTCTCGAAACTTGCTGTATCGAGTAGTCCTCGAAATGCTTTACGAGCGAACGAACAATGTTCAAATAAGCTTCCATTCTTGTATCCTTGGCTGCGTATTCTCCAAGCACTTGGTTAACAACGAGCTGTGAGTCGCTATGAATCTTCAAATGTCGAGCCCCTAGTGCTTTGGCCAAAGTTGCCTAGCGATTAAGGCTTCATACTTAGCTTCGTTGTTCGAAGCGTCAAATCCAAGGCGAAACGATTGTTCGATTATTTTGCCATCAAGGGACTTGTAAAATACTCGCATTCCAGATCCTTTGACATTTACTGCTCCGTCCACCATGAGCGTCCAGCAGCATTCTTCTCTACTGTTCGGCGTGGAAGGATCTGGTGTGAGTTCAGCTATAAAGTCAGCAAGTACTTGTGATTTTATGCTGGTTCGGACCCGATACTAGATATCGAATTTGCTCAACTCTACAGCCCACTTTGTCAAGAATCCAGACAAATTTGGATTATGAAGAATGGCTCGTAGGGGATAGGTTGACATTACGATGATCGAGTGTGATTGGAAATATGGCCTCAGCTTACGTGCATCGGTTATGATGGCAAGGGCTAATTTCTCAACCACTGGGTATCTTGTCTCTGCATCTAGGATTGACTTGCTGACGTAGTATACTGGATGTTCACCGTTCGAATCGCGCACAAGAACGGTGCTTACTGCATCTTCGGTTAGTGCCAAATAAAGAAATAAACTTTCTCCAGTAAGTGGTTTTGTTAGAATCGGAGGGCTGGACAAATACCTCTTAAGTTCATCGAAAGCTTCCTGGCACTGTTCGTTCCATGCAATCTTCTTGTTTCCTTTAAGCAGCTTGAAAAAGGGTTGGCATTTGTCAGTCGATCAAGATATGAATCTGTTTAATGCGGTTATTCAGCCAGTCAACTTTTGAATATCTTTCTTGTTCTTTAGTGAAAGCATGTTCATTATCGCCCTTATCTGGTCCGGATTGGCTTCGATCCCTCGTTGTGTGACGATATAGCCCAAAAATTTCCCAGACGAAACACCAAACGAACATTTAGAGGGATTCAAACGCATGTTGTGTTGTCTAAGTACTAAGAAGCACTCTGACAGGTGTCCTATATGGTCCGCAGCCTTCAATGATTTAACCAGCATATCATCGATGTAAACCTCCATCGTTCGACTGAGTTGGTCTGTGAATATTGCATTGACAAGCCCTTGATACGTTGCGCTAGCATTCTTCAACCCGAATGGCATAACTTTGTAGCAATAAATTCCCCTCTCCGTGATAAAAGCTATATTTTCTTGATCATCGGGATGCATGAGTATCTGATTGTATCCTGAGAATGTGTCCATGAATGAAAGCAATTCATGTCCCGCGGATGCATAAACCAATCGATCGATATGTGACAGGGGAAAGTTATCATTTGGGCAGGCTTTGTTCAAATCTGTGAAGTCGATATAGACTCTCCACTTTCCGTTCTTCTTTTTGACGATGACAACATTCGCTAGTCAGTCTAGGTATTACACCTCCTTTATGAATCCAGCCTCAATCAGCTTTCGCACTTATTCCTTAATGATCTAATTGCGTCCGATCCCAAGTTTTCTTCTTTTATACTTGACAGGCTTATTGCTAGGATCAACGCTAAGACGGTGTGTCGTAACTTCCGGGTCGATGCCTAGCATGTCTTTGTTCGACCATGCAAAGTAGTCTTGATTATATTGAAGAAAACTCAAAAGCTCTGTGAGAACAGAACAATCGAGTAGTGAACCAATATTGATGACTCGATCTGGATGCTCTGGATCGATCTGGATTTCGTCTAATTGCTCCACATCTGGCTGGACTCGATCGCTCGATTCTTTCTTCTTTTCTAGTTGCTATAAATGGTCGCTCCATCTTCAAAGAATGAAGGTAGCAAGATCGAGCTACTTATTGGTTTCCCTTTATTTTCTGAACTCCTCTCTTCGTAGGGAACCTAATACATTGGTGGTAAGTGGATGGTATTGCTTTCATGGCGTCAATCCATGGCCTGCCAAGAATAATATTGTAGGCAGAATGGCAATCCAAAACCAAAAAGGTCGTCAACGTGTTCTCTCCTACTACAAAAACAAGAAGTTTGATTTTTCCTACAGCAACGGTCGACTCTTCATTGAAGCCGGTCAAAACGGTCATCGAACTCTCGATGTCTGACTCAGATAACTCCATCTCTTTCAATGTTGAAAGTAAAAGAACATCCGCCAAACTCCCATTATCAATAAGAATCCGGCCTACTTCACAGTTATACACGTTTAAAGTCAGAACCAACGCGTCGTCGTGAGGTCGTCTAAGGCTCGTAACTTCGCTGCTGTGGAATGTGATGGAATGCTCGACAGGGTCATCAAGGAGTGTCACCGCGATTGGCTGCGCGGCTCTCCTATGGTGGGTCTTAATCGAAGTTACAGTTTCTCCACTGTAGATCGAACCCCACAAATAACTCCAATTGTCTCACGAGTTGGCGGTGGTGATGATGTGTCCTCAATCTGCTATACAACCATATGTCTCTCTGCCTTTTTCGGTTAGGAATTCTCGAAGGTGACCCTTCTTGAGTAGTTCGGTAACTTTTGCTCACAACGCTCTACAACCGACGGTCTGATGACCATGATCTTTATGGAACTCGCAATACTTCGTCGTATCTCTGGCCAGATTCTCTGGCAGCTTCCTTGGCCAGGTGACGAAGTCTTGGCGCTTGAGGCGAGCAATGAGTTCAGATGGGCTAATTCCGAACGCATACTTTGGTGGTGAAAGTTGATTCTCCGTTCGACGTTGAGGGTGTGCACGTTCACGTCTGAAAAGCTTTTCTTGCTCTTCGTGAACTCTCGATACTTCTTCCCTCATCCAAGCAAGGTCTTGGTCGACTCGTTTGTCCTTCTCCTCTAGTTCGATGAATCCTTTTGCCCGATGCAGGGCATCTTGGATCGTTGGAGGATACCGGGTGCAGATCTCATTTTTAAACAAGGACTTATGTTTTAAGCCTTTTTTTAATGATTTTCTCGCCGTTCCGTCATCAAGTCCTGAGATCTCTGAAATCGTTTTGCTGAAGCACTTGATGTAAGCGCGAAGCGATTCATGTGGCCCTTGAATCACGCCTTAAAGGTCCTTGGTGGTTTTCTCGGAATGAATATGAACAGAGAAACTTCTCATAAATTCGAGAGAAAGTTCATCGAACGAGTCGATGGATTCCGGAGGAAGGTTACAAAACCACCTCCATGCTGTTCTTTTCAGACTCTGTGCGAATAACTTGCACATTATATCATTAAGCATATTAGTTGGAATGTTCGTCAACTGTACAATATGCTTATATTGTAGGAGATGATCATGTGGGTCTGACATTCCGTCAAACCTAGGAAAAGAAATATTACCGAACTTCGGGATGATTTTGTTAGTAATCCGCTTCGTAAGAGGTGTCTCTCGGACGCCACGAGCAAGATCGTCAAACCCCAGTGTAGAGGTAGTGGCACGATGTATTTGGGAAGAGAAGCGCTGCTCCATCTGAGACTCTAATGTCCTCATTTCCTCGGACATTATGCTCCTCATCATATCTTCAACGTTTGTTATCCCTGGTGGAACGGGACCTTCTTATTGTGCTAGAAAGTCAAGCGTCGAACGCCATGTTGGAGTTGTGTTTCTTCTGGAGTTGTATCCATGTGCTGGATATTGCTGTTGCTGTTGTTGTTGTTGTTGTTGTTGTTGTTGTTGTTGTTGTTGTTGTGCTCACCTTTCGTTTCCCGTTGTTGGGTTTCCAAGCATGTACAATGGTTGCATGGGAGCTATGGGACAGTAAGCAGCGTTCCTCATTCATTGAGGATACTGGTGTGTGGCTTGTTGCCAGCCCCCAGTGCTCGTGCCTTAAGGATTGTGGGACGTGGCTTGCTGGCAGCCCTCAGCGCTCGCGCCTGAGGAATACCCGACATAAGGGTTGTAGTAATACGAGTAAGCGGCTTATGAGTTGATAGCCATCAACTGATTTTTGAGAATTTTGTTCTCTACAGTGATGCTTTCCATTTGACTTTACTGGCTATCATATTTCCAAGTAAGCTCTTATACCAATCGCATCAGATTAGCGATCTAGGTATTTACTTCTGACATAGAGGCTTCTGAGTGATTCATAGGACTTCCCTGTGAAAGTTCCTAATGCTGTTCACGTTGTTCTGCCATGGTTGCTTTATAAATTTAAGGTGTTGGATGACCAAGTGCCCCACGGTGGGTGCCAAACTATAGATGTTGTTTATCTACGGTCAAATTTTTAACAGAAGTTAATATTATGAAATGTAATAAATAAAAGATTGGGCCCTTAGAAATCGTTAATGAAACTCATAAAGCAATATGATATGTAAATAATCAAGCAAGTAAGATAAGTATAGAATCAACAACACCAAGATTTAAAGAGGTTCGTCAAACTGTATGCTACGTCCTCTGTGAGGCGATTTCTTTACTGTATCTAGATATTTTCAAGTATAGCAAGTTACAATTTCTAAAAGAATTTTGACAACGTAAGTGTAAATGTTGTTGAGGTTAGACTTCGTCTTACCTTTAAAACGTTAGCTTTAACAGTTTGTCTGACGAACGATGAACTCTCATTCTCATCTCCGACATCGTTATATTTAGGCCAGACCCAACTCATTGGTCCGTTCAACCTTGAACATTGATCGCTCATATAAATGTGCCGGACCCATTTAACGACTTTAATTCATTTTGTTGTGATCTGTGAACGTTTATAATCGAACATTGAACGTTCAGATCAAACACGATCTTTCAGCTGATTGAATCTTAAATAGGCCACGAACGATGGATCATAAGAATAAAGTCTTATTTTCTACTTACCGTTCGTCGCTCGTTTACATTACAAATCACAGGGAGCATCTCCTAATACCATCGAACCTATGATGGGTTATAATGCATCATGCTTATTATGGAAACTGATAAATTCATAACTACCAATGGCTGCGCATTAATAACCGCTAAGCCCACTATACGTGGCACGGTTTACTTCAGTAACCGCCGTGTCTGAAGAGTAACTGACACTCTAACACGTGTCTCAAGGGGAATGCCAACTGCTTTTTCAAATTCATGGGGTTCAAACCCACAGGTTTCCCTCTATAAATAAAGGGAGACCCCTCTTCAGACAAGGGGGGATTTTTTTGGACAAAAAAAGAATACTGATTTTATCTCTATTTTTACTCTGCAAAATACTCAGCAACCATTCTCTATATTCAAGAACAGACGAATACAAAGATTACTTTGTTAGAGGACGTAGCTATCACTCAGCGAACCTCTTTATATCTTGGTGTTGAATACTTCTGTTATCATTTTTGTTTGCTTTTCTCGCTTTACATTACATTGTCTTATGAATTTCTTTAACGATTTCTGAGGGCCCAATTCATTATCAGATTTATTCATTTCGATTAACTTCCGTTAAATTTTTGACTGTAGAATTCAAGCATCTACAGTTTGGCGCCCACCGTGGGGCCCTTGGACATCTTACACCCGAAATCTGTAAGGCAACAATGGCGGAAGAACATGGACACCAATAGGAGTTTTCACAGGAAAGCCCAGTTCATCACCAAGAGGCTTCTACTTCAGAAGCAAATTCCTAAATCTCCAACCTGATGCGATTAGTGGAGGATCTCACCCAGAAGTATAGCACCCAACAAAGCCAGATGGATAACATCAATGCTGAGAACCAGATTTTCAAGAACCAGTTGATGACCATCAACGCTCAGGCTTCTTACTCTTCTTACTATAACCCATACGTTGGGTACTCCTCCGGTGCGAGCGCTGGGACTGGCAACAGGCCACACAGTTCAACCTTCAACAAACGAGGAACACCACATAAAGCCCCATATCCCGAATGCAACCACTGCACACATCTGGATACCCGACTTCAGGGAACGAAGGGCGAACGCAGCAACAATAACATCCAATCTATGGATATGATACCAGGGGAGGCACAACTCAAGCTTGGCGTTCGACGCCCGACATTCCATCACCTCCTTAAGGTCCCAATCCACAAGGGACAATGAACGTCGAAGACATGATGAGAAATTTCATGTCTGAAGAAATGAGGACACTTGAAGCACAGATGGAACAACGTTTTTCCTCCCAGATACATCGTGCTACAACTTCTACCCTAGGGTTCAATGACCTTGCCCGCGGCGTCCGTGAGACACCTCTCACAAAGCGAATTACCAATACCATCACTCCCAAATTTGGAAGTGTTTCTTTCTCAAGGTTCGATGGAATGTTACCATCTTTTGCAGTACAAGCACATTGTTCAATCAATGAACATTCCAACAGGAATGCTCGACGACATGATGTGTAAGCTTTTTGCTCAGAGTTTAAAGGGGGCAGCATTGAGATGGTTCTGCAACCTACCTCCAAAATCAATCGACTCGTTCGATGAGCTTTCGCTTGAGTTTATGCGAAGCTATTCTGTCCACATCCAATCTGGGAAGACAACAAAGGACCTATGGGGTGTAAGTCAGGGCCCACACGAGTCATTACGCGCTTACATCAAGCGCTTTAGCAAGCCTATTTCAGAAATTTCTGGGCTTGATGATGGAACTACACGAGAGGCTTTGAAGAAGGGCTTAAGGCACAAGTCCTTGTTCAAAAATGAAATTTGCACCCGATATCCCCCGACAATTCAAGACGCCCTACACAGAGCAAAGGGATTCATCGAATTAGAAGAAGAAAACGAACGAGTAGATCGGGATCTAATTCGAACGAGGGAGGAAGTTTCCAGAGCTCGCAACGAGCAAGAAAAGGCATTCCAACACGATCGTCCACGCCCAGGTTGACGTACGAATCGTCATAAAGTGCGACGTACGGATCGTCATGAAGTGCGAACAACGAAGCGTGAACACAAGCGACCGCTTTCTTCGCCTAAGTATGGACTTGGTATAAGTCCTTCCGAATTAATAGCTCATTTGAAATGACAGGACTTTGTGACATGGCCGAAGAAGTTGCCAGAAAACCCGGCCAGAGACACAACAAAGTACTGTAAATTTCATAAGGATCATGGTCACCAGACCATCGATTGCCGAGCGTTGAGGGCTGAAGTCGCTGAGCTCCTGACCTAGAAAGGAAAAGAGACGTACGGGCTTGGCAGCGAGACCAAGGAAAGAAAGATTGTGCAGCACATCGAAGACACACCATCGCCACCACCAGTCCGGAAGACAATAGGCGTGATTTGCGGAGGCTCGGTTTACAGCAGAGAAACGGTTACTGCTGTTAAGACTCATCGAAGGAAAGCCCTGCAGCCAATTGCGACAGTTCTTCCTGATGATCCCATCGAACATTCCATCAGTTTCCATAGCAGCGAGGCTAAAAGCTTAAGCCGACCCCATGATGACGTACTGGTTTTGACTTTAAATGTGTCCAATTGTGAGGTGGGTCGAATTCTCGTCGACAATGAGAGTTCAACAGATGTTTTTTTCCTACCAACATTGAAGTAAATGGATCTATCCGAATCAGACATCGAATGTTCGACGACGTTTTGACAGGCTTTAACGGAGAATCGACCGCTGCCATTGGAAAAATTAAACTTCCTGTCTTCGCGACAGGAGAGAACAAGCTGACCACCTTTTTAGTCTTAGACTGTCTTTCAGCCTACAACATCATTCTTGGTAGGCCTTGCATCCATGCAATGAAGGCAGTCCCATTTACCTATCACCAATGCATAAGATTCCCTACGAAAAGAGGAGTTAGGGAGATAAAAGGTAATCAGGAGATAACTCGAACTTGCTACCTCCATTCTTTAAAGATGAACGGAAGTGACCGGTTATAGCAGCTAGAGGAGGCAAAGAAATTGAACGCTCAACTCCAGCCAGAGGTGGACCAACTCGATGAAATCCAACTTGATCAAGAACATCTTGATCGCGTTATCAACATTGGATCATTGCTCGATCGTACTATTCGAACAGAACTCTTGAGTTTTCTTCTAAATAACCAAGACTGTTTTGCATGGTCACACAATGATATGCCAGGTATCGACCCAGACGTTACAATGCATCGTCTTAACGTCGATCCAAGCCACAAACCTATTAAGCAGAAAAAGGAGAAAACTAGGGATCGAACGTAACCAGACTATCAATGAAGAAGTATGAAAGTTGATCGAAGCTGGATTTATCAAAGAAGTGCAATACCCAGATTGGCTGGCAAACGTTGTAATTGTGAAGAAGAAAAACGACAAATGGAGAGTTTGTATTGACTTTACGGACTTGAATAAAGCATGTCCGAAAGATAGTTTCCCCTTACCACATATTGATCGATTGGTCGATGCTACCGCAGGCCATCAATTGCTATCATTCATGGATGCGTTTTCAGGATATAATCAAATCCTTATGCATCCCGATGATCAAGAGAAGACTGCATTTATTGCGGAAAGGGGAATCTATTGCTATAAAGTAATGCCGTTTGGATTGAAGAACACTGGCGCAACGTACCAGAGGCTTGTCAATGTCAAGTCACTGAAAGCTGCTGATCACATTGGACATATGTCCGAATGCTTCTCGGTACTTCGACAGCATAATATACGTTTGAACCCATCAAAGTGCTCCTTCGGTGTTTCATCTGGAAAATTCTTGGGCTATATTGTCACACAGCGAGGAATAGAAGCTAATCCAGACCAGATAAGAGCAATCATCGATATGCCGTCTCCTAAAAACAAAAGGGAGATTCAGAAGTTAACTGGCCGAATCGCTGCTTTGAACAGGTTCATCTCACGTTCAATAGACAAATGCCAACCCTTTTTTAAGCTGCTGAAAGGGAACAAAAAATTTGAATGGAACGACCGATGTCAACAGGCGTTCGATGAATTGAAAGAGTACTTATCAAGCCCTCCGATTCTAGCGAAGCCTCTAACCGGTGAAAGTTTGTTTAAGTATTTAGCTGTAACAGAAGAAGCTGTCAGTGCCGTTCTTGTATGAGAGTCGAACGGTGAACGACCTGTCTACTACGTCAGCAAATCATTACTTGATGCAGAGACCAGATACCCAGTGGTTGAGTAATTAGCTTTGGCCCTCATCATAGCAGCTAGAAAGCTAAGGCCGTATTTCCAATCACACTCAATTGTTGTAATGTCAACTTATCCACTACGAGCCATACTTCATAGTCCAAATTTATCTGGACAATTGACGAAGTGGGCGGTTGAGTTGAGCGAATTCGACATTGAGTATCGGGTTTGAACTAGCTTGAAATCTCAAGTACTTGCTGACTTCGGAGTTAAATAGGCTTCCATTCTTGCATCCTTGGCTGAATATTCTCCGAACACTTGATTCACAACGAGTTGCGAATCACTTTGTATCTTTAAACGTCGAGCCCCCAATGTCTTTGCCAAACGTAACCCAGCAATCAGGGCTTCATATTCCGCTTCATTGTTTGAAGCGTTAAATCCAAGGCGGAATGATTGCTCGATTATTTCGCCATTGGGAGTCTTGCAAAATACTCCCACTCCAGATCCCTTCAAATTTGATGCTCCGAAGTCAACAAGTACTTGAGATTTCAAGCTAGTTCGAACCCGATACTCAATGTCGAATTCGCTAAACTCAACTGCCCACTTCGTCAATCATCCAGATAAATTTGGACTATGAAGTATGGCTCGTAGCGGATAAGTTGACATTACAACAATTGAGTGTGATTGGAAATACGGCCTTAGCTTTCTAGCTGCTGTGATGAGGGCCAAAGCTAATTTCTCAACCACTGGGTATCGAGTCTCTGCATCAAGTAATGATTTGCTGACGTAGTAGACAGGTTGTTCACCGTTCGAGTCTCGTACAAGAACGGCACTGACAGCTTCTTCTATTACAGCTAAATACAAAAACAAAGTTTCACCGGTTAGAGGCTTCGCTAGAATCGGAGGGCTTGATAAGTACTCTTTCAATTCATCGAACGCCTGTTGACATCGGTCATTCCATTCAAATTTTTTGTTCCCTTTCAGCAGCTTAAAAAAGGTTTGGCATTTGTCTGTTGAACGTGAGATGAACCTGTTCAAAGCAGCGATTCGGCCAGTTAACTTCTGAATCTCCCTTTTGTTTTTAGGAGACGGCATATCGATGATTGCTCTTATCTGGTCTGGATTAGCTTCTGTTCCTCGCTGCGTGACAATATAGCCCAAGAATTTTCCAGATGAAACGCCGAAGAAGCACTTTGATGTGTTCAAACGCATATTATGCTGTCGAAGTACCGAGAAGCATTCGGACAGATGTCTAATGTGATCAGCAGCTTTCAGTGACTTGACCAGCATATTGTCAATGTAAACCTCCATCGTTCGACCCAGCTGGTCAGCGAACATTGCATTGACAAGCCTCTGGTACGTTGCGCCAGCGTTCTTCAGTCCAAACGGCATTACTTTATAGCAATAGATTCCCCTTTCCGTAATAAATGCAATCTTCTCTTGATCATCGGGATGCATAAGGATTTGATTATATCCTGAAAACGCAACCATGAATGATAGCAATTGATGACCTGCGGTAGCATTGACCAATCGATTAATATGTGGTAAGGGGAAACTATCCTTCGGACAGGCTTTATTCAAGTCTGTAAAGTCAATACAAATTCTCCATTTGCCGTTCTTCTTCTTCACGATGACAACGTTCGCCAGCCAATCTGGGTATTGCACTTCTTTGATAAATCTAGCTTCGATCAACTTTGGTACTTCTTCATTGATAATCTGGTTACGTTCGATCCCAAGTTTTCTCCTTTTCTGCTTAACAGGTTTGTGGCTTGGATCGACGTTAAGACGATGCGTTGTAACGTCTGGGTCGATACCTGGCATATCATTGTTTGACCATGCAAAACAGTCTTAGTTATTTAGAAGAAAACTCAAGAGTTCTGTTCGGATAGTACGATCGAGCAATGATCCAATGTTGATAACGCGATCAGGATGTTCTGGATCAAGCTGGATTTCATCGAGTTGCTCCACCTCTGGCTGGAGTTGAGCGTTCGATTTCTTTGCCTCCTCTAGCTGCTATAACCGGTTACTTCTTTTCATCTTTAAAGAATGGAGGTAGCAAGTTCGAGCTATCTCCTGATTACCTTTTATCTCCCTAACTCCTCTTTTCGTAGGGAATCTTATGCGTTGGTGATAGGTAGATAGGACTGCCTTCATTGCATGGATCTAAGGCCTACCAAGAATGATGTTGTAGGCTGAAGGACAGTCTAAGACTAAAAAGGTGGTCAGCTTGTTCTCTCCTACCACGAAGACAGGAAGTTTAATTTTTCCAATGGCAGCGGTCGATTCTCCGTTAAAGCCTGTCAAAACGGTCGTCGAACATTCGATATCAGATTCGGATAGATCCATTTCTTTCAATATTGACAGGAAAAGAACATCTGCTGAACTCCCATTGTCGACGAGAATTCGACCCACCTCACAATTGGACACATTTAAAGTCAAAACCAGTGCGTCATCATGGGGTCGACTGAAGCTTGTAGCCTCGCTGCTATGGAAACTGATGGAATGTTCGATGGGATCATCAAGAAGAACTGTCGCAATTGGCTGCATGGCTTTCCTTCGATGAGTCTTAACAGCAGTAACCGTTTCTCCGCTGTAAACCAAGCCTCCGCAAATCACGCCTATTGTCTTCCGGACTGGTGGTGGCGATGGTGTGTCTTCGATGTGCTGCACAATCTTTCTTTCCTTGGTCTCGCTGCCAAGCCCGTACGTCTCTTTTCCTTTCTCTATTAGGAGCTCAGCGACTTCAGCCCTCAGCGCTCGGCAATCGATGGTCTGGTGACCATGCTCCTTATGAAATTTACAGTACTTTGTTGTGTCTCTGGCCGGGTTTTCTGGCAACTTCTTCGGCCATGTCACAAAGTCCTGTCGTTTCAAATGAGCTATCAATTCGGAAGGACTTATACCAAGTGCATACTTAGGCAGAGAAAGCGGTCGCTTGTGTTCACGCTTCGTTGTTCGCACTTCACGACGATTCGTAAGTCAAACTGGGCGTGGACGATCGCGTTGGAATGCATTTTCTTGCTCGTTGCGAGCTCTGGAAACTTCCTCCCTCGTTCGAATTAGATCCCGATCTACTCGTTCGTTTTCTTCTTCTAATTCGATGAATCCATTTGCTTTGTGTAGGGCATCTTGAATTGTCGGGGGATATTAGGTGCAAATTTCATTTTTGAATAAGGACTTGTGCCTTAAGCCCTTCTTCAAAGCCTCTCGTGCAGTTCCATCATCGAGCCTAGAAATTTCTGAAATGGCCTTGCTTAAGCGCTTGATGTAAGCGCGTAATGACTCGTGTGGGCCCTGAATTACAGCCCATAGGTCCTTTGTTGTCTTCCCAGATTGGATATGGACAGAATAGATTCGCATAAACTCAAGCGAAAGCTCATCGAACGAGTCGATTGATTCTGGAGGTAGGTTGCAGAAGCATCTCAATGCTGCCCCCTTTAAACTCTGAGCAAAAAGCTTGCACATCATGTCATCGAGCATTCCTGTTGGAATGTTCGTTGATTGAACAATGTGCTTGTACTGCAAAAGATGGTCATATGGGTCCGACATTCCATCGAACCTTGGGAAAGAAACACTTCCAAATTTCGGAGTGATGGTATTGGTAATTCACTTTGTGAGAGGTGTCTCACGGACGCCGCGAGCAAGGTCATCGAACCCTGGGGTAGAAGTTGTAGCATGATGTATCTGGGAGGAAAAATGTTGTTCCATCTGTGCTTCATGTGTCCTCATTTCTTCAGACATAAAATTTCTCATCATGTCTTCGACGTTCATTGTCCCTTGTGGATTGGGACCTTTAGGAGGTGATGGAATGTCGGACGTCAAACGCCGAGCTTGAGTTGTGCCTCCCCTGGTATCAAATCTATAGACTGGACGTTGCTGTTGCTATTGTTGTTGTTGCTGCGCTTGCCCTTCGTTCCTTGAAGTCGGGTATCCGGATGTGTGCAGTGGTTGCATTCGGGCTATGGGGCTGTATGGGGTATTCCTCGTTTGTTGAGGGTTGAACTGTGTTGCCTGCTGCCAGCCCCCAGCGTCGCACCGGAGGAGTACCCGACGTATGGGTTGTAGTAAGAAGAGTAAGAAGCCTGAGCGTTGATGGTCATCAACTGGTTCTTGAGAATCTGGTTCTCAGCGTTGATGTTATCCATCTGGCTTTGTTGGGAGCTGTACTTCTGGGTGAGATCCTCCACTAATCGCATCAGGTTGGCGATTTGGGAATTTACTTCTGAAGTAGAAGCCTCTTGGTGATGAACTGGGCTTTCCTGCGAAAACTCCTCTTGGTGTCCAAGTTCTTCCGCCATTGTTGCCTTACAGATTTCGGGTGTAAGATGTCCAAGGGCCCCACGGTGGGCGCCAAACTGTAGATGCTGGAATTCTACAGTCAAAATTTTAACGGAAGTTAATCGAAATGAATAAATCTGATAATGAATTGGGCCCTTGGAAATCGCTAAAGAAATTCATAAGACAATGTAATGTAAAGCGAGAAAAACAAACAAAAATGATAACAGAAGTATTCAACACCAAGATATAAAGAGGTTCGCTGAGTGATAGCTACGCCCTCTGAGAAAGTAATCTTTGTAATCGTCTGTTCTTGAATATATAGAATGGTTTCTGAGTATTTTTGCAGAGTAAAAATAGAGATAAAATCAGTATTCTTTTTTTTGTCCAAAAAATCCCCACTTGTCTGAAGGGGGTCTCCCTCTATTTATAGAGGGAAATCTGTGGGTTTGAACCCATGAATTTGAAAAAGCGGTTGGCATTCCCCTTGAGACACGTGTTAGAGTGTCAGTTACTCTTCAGACACGGCGGTTACTGAAGTAAACCGTGTCACGTATAGTGGGCTTAGCGGTTATTAATGCGCAGCCATTGGTAGTTATGAATTTATCAGTTTCCATAATAAGCATGATGCATTATAACCCATCATAGGTTCGATGGTATTAGGAGATGCTCCATGTGATTTGTAATGTAAACGACTAACGAACGGTAAGTAGAAAACAAGACTTTATTCTTATGATCCATCATTCGTGGCCTATTTAAGATTCAATCAGTTGAAAGATCGTATTTGATCTGAACATTCGATGTTCGATTATAAACGTTCGCAGATCACAACGAAATTAATTAAAGTCGTTAAATGGGTCCGGCCCATTTATATGAGCGATCAACGTTCAAGGTCGAACGGACTAATGAGTTGGGTCTGGCCCAAATATAATGATGTCGGAGATGAGAATGAGAGTTCATCATTCGTCAGACAAACTGTTAAAGCTAATGTTTTAAATGTAAGACGAAGTCTAACCCCAACAATTACAAAAAGAAAATTTAAACCTCCGCTTCTCGACGCTCAGGGACTTCAACTGAGGGCTCGACGTTCGAGGCGTCAAATTCTGCTATAGGAGGTTCTGGGACGGACGATGAAGTTCCAGCTTCGCCAGTTGGATCTTCATACAGTTCGATTTCTTCGTCGACATCAGCATCAACGAGTAGCCCTTGCCTATATTCCTTGAGAATGTCGTATCGAGCTTTGAGAGTTGCTTTCTCGAACTCATCTGTAATCTGGTTGACGAGCGCAGAATTATCTGTCTCGAGGGTTTGAATCTTCGTTTGCGCTTCATTATATTTATCAACCACGATTTTTATCGTGTTGTTATCTTCCCTGCTTAATTGCATGACGTTCTGAAGCTTCGAAATCAAACCCTCGGTACTCGCCTTTACGTCACCAAACATACGCTTGATATTCAACAACTTCTCTTCCCATTGTTTGTCCCTACCCTCGAGCTCGTCAATGCAAATCCTCTACTTGCGAATCCTTCTTGTCGTACGATAGAATAGGCCCATCGCTCGAATGCCAGTCTGGATCATAACAATTGGATTCAACAAAATATTACAAATACGTACATATTTGTTACACTAACAAAGATATAAATTTAAAAAGACATACCCTCAAGTTGTCCCACAGCAAATTGTCGAAGTTATTATGAACTCGACCTTCGTTCAGAGTGTCGGTATCCACTTCGGATATGAGCTTTTTCATTATTGTAACGCTCGTTTCTTTGTCTTGAAGAAGACTCACGTTATGTGGCAAATCCACTTCCACTTGATGATCTCCTTGAAGAGCTGGCGGTTCGATGTTCTTCTCGACAGAGGGAACCTTTGATGGTTTGTTCATCTTTGCAGGAACTTTCTTTTTGCCCTTATCTGCAGCTTTTCTTTTACAACTTGGGGATGGCGGCTTCGTGGGAGGTTCAGGAGATGACTCGAGCACAGGCAGAGGCGCTGGCTCATTAGCCTTAGCAGCATTTTCTACAGCAGCAGCAGCAGCCTTCGCCTTTGCAGCTTCTTTCGCTGCCTTCTTCCTGGCCAATATGTCCTTGGGAGAATGAAACTCTACGTTCATTGTGTCCAAGGCGAATTCTGCGATCAAAACTTCCTCGTCAGTTAACGGTTCGATGAACAGTGGAGTACCGAAGAGTCTCTTCAACGCTCCCCTGATCACGAACGGCCAATCTACCCAGGAAGAACTCGTTTAGGAATACCTGAAGGGAGTTCGATGAAGTCCTTCCAAAGACTCGACGCTCGCAGTCGCTTTGGATTTTGAATTTATTTCCCCTCTCTGTTCGGAAGTACTAATAATCGCTCGAGCTTTTCGTCGAACAAGAGAGCTTTAGGTGGTGGCTTCTTCGATTCCTTGCCTGCAATACAATGAAAATAACATGAGACTTCAATGCAAACACTCTTTATGTAATGCTCGATGACTCTATGCTCGACACTTACATTGGGTAAAATGCATAATCCCCCACATTGGGTAAAATGCATTGGCAAGTTCTCCCATTGACTTTTCATTTACAAGCATAAAAAAGTAATGGTGTTGCTAGTAGCGGTCGGCGTTCTTCATTTCGCCAACTACCTGCTTCTTCCTCCGTGGATACATCGACTATCGTCCTCGATCCTTAGAGTTTTCTTGCGGATAGTAAATAGCGAGAATGTCATCTATTGACAGCTCGACGCTCGCTTCGTCTGCCAATACGATCAAACCCAAGAAAACTCTCATCCCATTCGGCATCAATTGCGGAATGGCAAGTTGATAGTGATCCATACACTAGATGAGAAGAGGAGGAAGTGGAAGCCTCAGACCACACTCGAAGTAGATGGTATACATACATATCCATCCTTCTGACACCGTGTCTGCTCGTTCGCCTTCGAGTGGGAGGCAAAGCTGGACCTCGTTTGGGAAACCAAATCATCCTCGAATCTCTGACAGGTTGTCTTCTGTCAAGATTGACTTTGGGTTCGATGTTCGTAGAATGGATTCGACACTTAGACGACGTGGTGGTTTAGTCAATCGAGCGATAGGAAGGATCGTCAAAACTTCGACCCCCGAAGTAGTTGCCGGTCGATTCCTTTCAGATGCTTGGTTGCTTGTTTCTGCACCTCTTCGACTTGTGCAAACTCGTGCTCGATCCTCGATTGACGAACAGCCGATACCCATTCTTCGTCTTCCGAACTATTTTCGCTGGAGTCGGAGCTCATCCATTCTATTTCTACGTCTTCAACAATTTGTTTTTCCTTTTCCATGATTTAAAAACTGGGTTTGGAACGGATGATGGAAAGATTTCAGATCTAATATCTCCTACTAGAACAAAACCTTATCGAGTTTTGGATGAACACAAAGAACAGTAGGCCAAAAACCCAAAGAAAAACCCCAGAAAAACTCGACAAAAAGCCCTCAACCAAATCACTCAAGAGAAATGTAGAGAAATGACCAGAAAGATTCGAAAACACAGAAAAGAAAACTCTACCAAATAAAAATTACTCGAAACAAAGAAAAATAGAGAGGAAAATCTTGCCTGAAGTTTTGAAAGTTCTTCGAAATCTCTTGGACGCTTTGAGTTCCTCGATGCTTCAAATATACATATAAGGGGAAATAGTGGCATGTGAAGCGTTATATAGCTTCGGTATCCAACTAACGGTCCTGATTTTCAGGAAACACTCGATCAAACGGCGTGGATAACAACACTCTTCGAATTCCTGCTCAAAAGGTCGTACATCACAAACGTGGCAAACCCTGAAATCTCGCGCACGCCAGCTCAGACCTGCGCCACAACGGTACGAATCCCAAGTGAAACTATAATGCCGTTTCAGAACACCCAGTCAATACACGCCACGTGTATGTAGATTTCATTTCTCACTAGGCACAAGATTTCCCATCGAGTAATTCGTTAGTTCGTCCAGATCTGATGTTACAACGACTGATGCGATTTTATCGAGTACAATCAAACACTCTATCGAGGATCCATCGCTCGATAGACTGAGGGGCTATCTATTGGGGTTAGACTTCGTCTTACCTTTAAAACGTTAGCTTTAACAGTTTTTCTGACGAACGATGAACTCTCATTCTCATCTCCGACATCGTTATATTTGGGCCAGACCCAACTCATTGGTTCGTTCGACCTTGAACGTTAATGGCTCATATAAATGGGCCGGACCCATTTAACGACTTCAATTCATTTCGTTGTGATCTGCGAACGTTTATAATCGAACATCGAACGTTCAGATTAAACACGATCTTTCAACTGATTGAATCTTAAATAGGCCACGAACGATGGATCATAGGAATAAAGTCTTGTTTTCTACTTACCGTTTGTCGCTCGTTTACATTACAAATCACAGGGAGCATCTCCTAATACCATCGAACCTATGATGGGTTATAATGCATCATGCTTATTATGGAAACTAATAAATTCATAACTACCAATGGCTGCGCATTAATAACCGCTAAGCCCACTATACGTGGCACGGTTTATTTCAGTAACCGCCGTGTCTGAAGAGTAACTGACACTCTAACACGTGTCTCAAGAGAAATGCCAACCGCTTTTTCAAATTCATGGGTTCAAACCCACAGGTCTCCCTCTATAAATAGAGGGAGACCCCCCTTCAGACAAGGGGGGATTTTTTGGACAAAAAAAAGAATACTGATTTTGTCTCTATTTTTACTCTGCAAAAATACTCAGAAACCATTCTTTGTATTCAAGAAAAGATGAATACAAAGATTACTTTCTCAGATGACGTAGCTATCACTCAGCGAACCTCTTTATATGTTGGTGTTGAATACTTCTGTTATCATTTTTGTTTGCTTTTCTCGCTTTACATTACATTGTTTTATGAATTTCTTTAACGATTTTCAAGGGCCCAATTCATTATCAGATTTATTTATTTCGATTAACTTCCGTTAAAATTTTGATTGTAGAATTCCAGCATCTACAGCAGTCAGAATTAGATAATCGGTCATCTCTGAAGGGTGGGGTGAGGAAGGTCAGTGAGAATGTGCCCGTAATTCCAGGTGAACAGTTATCGCTTAAATATTTTTGGAGACATATGTCACGATATGGACTTAACAGTTATTGGGATGTCTCACAGAATGTGGTTTTAGCAGTTATATATATGACATCATTGTCAATTTTTGTAAAAGGTTTGACATGTCATTATCCACAACGGGCTTGACGGTTATGGAAAATATACCATGCACTCCTTGTCAAGAATGAGTGATGAACGATGTGAAATAAACAAAGCCTGGACCTTATAAATGTGTCATTCGTGACTTGTAACAAATTAGATATACGTCCAAACAAGGCTAATATGAATAGTTCGACGTTCAAATTCGAACGATCATAATCCATAACAGAGAGGGGAAGGATTATAAACTGGGTCCGGCCCAATAGTACGAACGAGAGTCGCTCGAGAATGAGCAGAATAACATCATAAGTTGGGTCCGGCCCAAAATATATGAAGATATTGTAGATTTGATCCAAAAGTTTGTGGTTCGTTCAACAGATGTCCAAAAGCTAATGGTATAATGGGAAGACGAAATCTAACCTCAACAATAGTTATATACAACATTTACGCAATATGGACCTTTATGGTAATAACTACTGAACCGCATTCCTTTAAAGTCATAGAAAAAGTCTTACACTAGCAAAAAGTCCCCACATTTCCATAAAAAACCATTAACTTTGAAAATTCAAAATATTGGAGCGAAAGAAAAAGAGAAAGGGTTAAAATATTTGCACTTGCAGGATTATGGAAATTTGAGGACTTGCAAGTTGAGTGATGGAATTCGGAGACTTGGGAACGTCCACCAATAGCTCGTGCCTGCGCCTGTGCCTGCATGAGAGCTTGCATCCGATGCAGTCACTCCGCTGTCCGCTTCCTCTTGATGTGACCTCGTACCAATGCTTGTACATTCACCAATGCTTTTAAAGCTCGCAACGCTCTTCTTGCCTTCATAAACAGTTTATGAATTCAGAATCCGAGTAATTTATTTAAGTTAACTGTTTGACATCATTTTCACACTATTGTTTCAGCTAGAAAAGGGTGCCAAGGAGGAGCATTGCCCAAGCTTGAAATGGAAATTTGAACATAAGAAGCGCTTAAAAAGAAGTTATCGTTTCTGAACTAGCATGAATTCAATGTCTGACATGATATTGAGAACACAATTACATCTCACATTACCACCACAAAGGACATTTAAAAAAAAAAAAAAGTGTTTTCTATGTATTAAACATCCTTTGATGGATGATTTTCTTTTTAATGCAAAATTGAAATGAAAATTGTGCTTATTTGGACCTAAAAATTCATCTCATTTTTAGAATGAGACGGGAAAAAATTCTCTCTTTTTTTTTTTTTTTTTTCAAAATTAACCCGTCCAGTCATTATCATTTCAAACCTATTTTATGAAGTAATATTTTCAAGTTTTAAAATTCTATAATATGTGTTCACTTTAATTCATTTCCGATCAAAAACAATTCTTTATTCAATGTGTTCAATATATATATATATATAGTTTTTTTTTTAAGGTAAAATTCATTCAAAGTGTTCAATTCCACACCATATTCATATATGATAAGATTTTATTAAATATGTTAAAAAATTAATTTTAAATGATTTTTTCCAATATCTATCCGAATACTATTTCAGAAAATTTCACATTTTCCGGAATGCAATTGAAGTGAACAGCGAACACCGAAACTTTATTCCTCTTTAAAGTCAAATTCACATTCCTTTCTTAGAAAACACTACCCAAGACCAACTTTTGCTATTATGGGCCTACTTTAGAAACGACATGGTCAAACAAGCATGAAGTTGAACCAAAACCTCAAGTAGTTGAAAATATTAAACTCCAAATTAGTCGAGAAAAAGACTATTAAATACAACATTTCAGTAAAGTCTTTTTTTATCTAATGTATAAACCAAGAGAAGAGATACTGAAATCAGAAACGAATCTCAGAATCTATTTTTAGGTCTGAAATTAGCCACCCTCCTATCCTAGATCTGCAATTAACACTCCAAAACACACAAAATAAAATATTCACTGTTGCAGGTACAAACAAGAGTAGGGAATATTAATAATAGCAATAAAATAAACAAACACCAAATCAACAACAAAACAGACAAAACAACAATAAAAGAAACATTACAACTCCCCAACTCTATATCCATGCCACCCAACATTAATTCACCGACGACGAATCATATTGTTTTTTTTAGTACAATTGAGAGATTAAAAAAAATTTTACCCAGTTTGGTCCCTACCTATAAATTCGTAGTTAGTGAACTAAAATTAACGAGATATAATAGTAATAAAGATTTATAATTAAGGAAATAATAATTAACGAGATATAATAGTATTAAAGATTTAGTTAAAAATGATATGAAAGAAAACGAACCAAGCGGCCTCGGACTGCTGACTGTATCTTAACGGCAGCCAACTCCTCACGAATCCCGGAGCCACTCCCGCTAACGTACGCCGAGGGGTGGTTCTTGGCACCGCCGCCACTGCCGGCGCTGGTCAGCCGGACGACGGCAGCGGCTGCCTGAGCAGCTGCCACTGCTGCGTCAGCGACAGCGGCGGTTGCGGCCAACACCGCAATGGCGTGCTTGTTGTGGTCGCCGGAGAACTCGTCGCCGCCCGACTTGGCGTCGGTGGGAGGTTCATCGTGGGAGGGTCTGGTAGGAGGTTCGTGGTCGGCGACGGTGAGCTTGGAGAGGGAGTGGGAGTGGAGTTTGTGGAGGGTAGTTTGTTCCTTTTCTCGGTAGGACTTGACGAAGCTCCACCGCCGCTTCTCCTTGTGAGGTTTGGCGGAGGAAGAAGGGGAAGGGGCCGGCGGAGGAGGAGGAGGAGGAGGGCGGCTTCTTGAGGCCGAAGAGACCGCGAAACCACTTGGAAGCTTTTCCCATTTTGTATTGGGTTTTCTCTTTTTTTCTCAGAGAAGAATGTGAATGAGTACCAGAAAGTTCGTCTGGTGGTGCTCTCTGGTTATGGAGTGACATTTGCAGAGGAGAGAGAAAGTGAGTATGAAGAGTGCGAGAGTGAGAGAGATAGAAGAAGAAGAAGAAAGCGAGAGAGAGAGAGAGAGAGAGAGAGAGAGGAAGGTGGTTAATAGAAAAATACGGAGTGCATAAGGCGGTGGACTCGTGGGCGAGATCGTAAATATTTATGGGTAGGGATATTTGCGGGGAAGTTTTTTTTGTTGCCTTCAATTTCGCTCGCTCCTTCCGCTCGTGCATTACAATTTCCAAACTTTCTCGGTTTTTAAAATTTCTTTTTAGAGGATTTTTTTTCATGTAAATTGCAAATTTTGTTTTTAATCCATTTAACCAACACAACAACATGATATAAAATTTAACTAAAATTTTATATGACATTGATCTAATATTAATTTTACAATGACGCATTTATGTATTTTTTTTATTTTTGAGTTGAAATATTTAGTATTTTACTAGAAAATTTACTTCTAATTTTAAATATTACCAATTTTACCAAATTAAATCCAAATAAATACGGTCATTATTAGTGTTAATATTTATATTTATTAGTAAAGATATTTATCATTAATATTGCTAAGGTATTTAATTACCAAATTAAATCCAAATAATTACGTTCCTTATTAGTGTTAATATTTATATTTATTAGTAAATATTATTATGACTAAGATATTTACTTACCAAATAAAATCCAAATAAATACGTTCATTATTAGTGTTAATATTTATATTTATTAGTAAATATTTATAATTTACCATTAATATGGCTAAGGTATTTATTTACCAAATTAAATACAAATAAATACGTTCATTATTAGGGTTAATATTTATATTTATTATTAAATATGTATATATTTATTGTTATGGCTAAGATATTTACTAGTTATTTATTGGTAAATTTAGATTTACTAATTTATTTAAAAATCAAAATTTTCTTACCTAGTAAATAAACGAGTTTAATACCCGTACGTTGCATGGGGAAAGGAAGAAAAAAATAAATAAATAAACTGAGTATTATTTGTAATACCCAGAATTTTTACGGACTCATATATGTAAAGAAATTTAAGTCCGTACTATGTGTTAGGTAATGCTTCATGAAAAATTATGAATATCAATGTGAAATTCATAATCTATTTGAGTTCTCGTTTAATTAACTACAAAACTCAATAGTAGTTTGCTTAGTCAAGCATGAGGCCTTTTGAGAAAAGGGCATAATAGAAATTTATGATTTTTAGTCCGGTCAAAGTTTGACCCGGTTGACCTAAGGTTTGACTGAGAGGGTACTGCAGTATAATAAACAGTATAAAAATTATATTACGGAAAACCATCATTACAGACGAATAAGCAATAATAAGGTTCAAGACCACCCTAGAAAAATCAAGGACATTATTTAGGACAATAAGGACTAAGTAGTTTCAAGTCCTAAGAAAAACCTACACGCCGCCCAGTTAAATACAATTGAATTCTGGACTGTAGTATAGTACAATTATACTGTTATTAGTTGAAAACAGTATATGTAATATCCGCACTAGTATTAAGATGGACTACATATTTATATTAATGGATTTTCGGAATCAAGTGGATAATTATGCATGAATTGGAAGCCAAGTGGCTACACCATAGCCGGCCACCTTCAAGGACTAAAGTGTAAATATTTTATCCTTAGGGGCCAAAGTGTAATTTTAAGAAAAGTAAGTAATTATGGATAATGTTGGAAAGATAGGAAGATTACGTTTGGAGATTATTTAGGAGTTGTTTATGTTTTGAATTTTGAATTTTAAATTCATGAAGATTAGATTTACAGCTAGAGTAGATATCTGCAGCTCTCTTTTATCCTATATATATGTATACTTCTGGAATTAAAAAAATAAGGAAAAAGAATAATTTTCTTCCACGAACTTTCATGGTATCAAAGCCAAAGGGATTCATCAACCCTCATGGTGAAATCTAATGTTCCAAAGCCGATGCTGCTCGGCAATAGAAGTTCCTTACCAGTTTCTAGTTCTCCATCAATTCCTGATGTTATTTTTGGAAGTTTTACTAGGCTCAACAATCTTTCTTCTACTACTACTGGTGGTGTTGATCATCTATCTTCCGGATATTCTCTTCAGATTACCATGCACAAATTGAATGGTAAAAATTATCTAGAGTGGTCCCAATCGGTCAAACTAGCCATTGATGGCCGAGGCAAATTAGGTTATTTGACAGGTGAGGTCGTGAAGCCCACAGCAACCGATCCAAGCTTCAAACTTTGACGATCTGAGAATTCCTTGGTGATGGCATGGCTTCTTAACTCTATGGACGCCTCCATTGCAAAGCCAAATCTTTTCCTACCAACCGCAAAAGAGGATTCGGTTCGCGAAACCTATTCAGATTTAGAGAATTTCCTCTCAAATCTTTGAATTGAAGTCCAAACTTTGGCAATCTATGCAAAGAGATCGTATTGTCTATTACAATGAGATGGTGACCTTATGACAGGAATTGGACCAATGCTACGAGGATGTGTGGGAGAATCCTAATGATTGTGCGCGGTTCATGAAACGAAAGGAGAACGATCGCGTATACATGTTTCTTGCTTGTGTCAACAGCAGTTTAGATGATGTGAAGGGATGCATCCTTGGCCGAAAACCTCTACCATCCATTCTTGAGGTTTTTTCCGAAGTCCACCAAGAAGAGAGTCGAAAGAGAGTCATGTTGACCAAGCCAACAGCCCGCCCCTAGGTGGAGACCGATAGCTCGGCACTTGCTTCTAGTGGATTTGATGGTGACGGTGACAAGAAGAAGAAGCCGTGGTGTGATCATTGCAAAAAACCATGGCACACAAGGGAGACTTGCTGGAAGATTCATGGAAAGCCGGCACATTTGAAGAAGAAATCTGATGGTCGAGCTCTTCAAACAACGCCTGCAGATTCTCAAGAGCAATCAGTCAACTTAGAAATGTCTCTTTTTACGAAGGAGCAATTAGAGCACCTGCACAAACTCTTTAAATCTCCACAATTTTCTGTCACCCCTTCTTGTTCTCTTGTTCATCAAGGTAACCCTATTGTCCAAACTGAATCCCACCTTTTTTAGATTCTTGATTCGGGAGCCACAGATCATATGACAAGCTGCTCACATTTGTTTTCCTTTTATAGTCCGTGTGCAGGCAATAAAAAAATCAAAGTTGCTGATAGATCTCTTTCAGCCATAGCCGGAATGGGTTCAATCCAAATTTCTCCCTTCTTAATCCTCCATAATGTGCTTCATGTCCCCAAGTTATCATGTAATCTGTTATCTATTAGCAAACTAACCCTTGATCACAATTGTCAAGTAAATTTTTTTCCTTCCTATTGTGAGTTTCAGGATCTAGCCTCGGGGAGGACGATTGGCAATGCTAGGGAACATAAGGGACTCTATTTCTTTGAAGATGATTCACATTTGAGTACACAAGTTCACGTTTCCAATTTTCAGTCTGTTTCTCTTTCTAATATTCCCAAAATCATGTTATGGCATTATAGGCTTGGCCACCCTAGTTTTCAGTATTTAAAACATTTGTTTCCAAAATTATTTCATAATAAAAGTTCATCCTTATTTCAATGTGAGATTTGTACATTAGCAAAACAACATCGTATTTATTATCCTCCACAACCCTATAAGCCAACAAAACCTTTTTCTTTGATACATAGTGACGTATGGGGTCCCTCTAGAACACCTACACTTTCTGAAAAAAAATGGTTTGTCACATTTATTGACGATCATACTAGGGTTAGTTGGGTTTACTCACTCAAAGAAAAATCTGAAGTGGAAGGGGATTTGAAAAATTTTTACACCATGGTACAAACTCAATTTTCTGAAAACATTCAAATTTTCCAAAGTGATAATGGCAAAGAATTCTTTAATAAAGTTTTGGGGAGTTTTTTTCTTGGAAAAAGATATTATTCACCAAAGTTCCTGTACTGACACCCCTCAACAAAATGAGATAGCTGAAAGAAAGAATAAACATCTTTTAGAAGTGGCTAGAGCACTACTTTTTACAAATCATATGCCAAAATATCTATGGGGTGAAGCTATTCTTACCGCAACTTATCTCATTAATCGAATGCCTTCGAAAATTCTCCATTTTCAAACTCCAATAAATGTTTTCTATAAAAATTTTCCTAC
This sequence comes from Ficus hispida, assembly GCA_025413025.1. Classification (NCBI taxonomy): domain Eukaryota; kingdom Viridiplantae; phylum Streptophyta; class Magnoliopsida; order Rosales; family Moraceae; genus Ficus; species Ficus hispida. Next base: position 12,889,486 of record CM046366.1, on the reverse strand, counting down.
CTCACGGATTTCAGCTGATCTCCTAATTAAAATTTTTGGTTGTATTGTGTTTGTTCATAACCATGATAAAAATCATGGGAAATTAGATCCTAGGGCACGTAAATGTGTTTTTCTTGGTTATGCTCCAGCCCAAAAAGGCTATAAATGTTTTGATCCTGCTTCAAAAAAAATATTTGTTACCATGGATGTCTCTTTTTTTTAAACCCCTTTGTTTTTTGGGTCTCATCTTCAGGAGGAGAAAAAATAGGAAGATTCGGTACATCAACAATCTGATTTTTCAGATTTGGTAGTTCAAAATTCAAACCAATTTGAAAAATCCGATTCTATCTTTCAAAATTCAAATGAAAAATCAGATCTCTTTTTTAAAAAATCCAATTCTTCTTCATTTCAAAATATGGATTTTGAAAAATCAAATCTTCATCAATCATAAGAAAAACGTTTTTCTCCACATAATATTAATTCACAATTATTTCATGATGACTTTATTCATACAAGACAAGGCTTGGATTCTATTGAAAAACCAAATATTTTAAATACTGAAAATTCTTTAGAGCCATCTGTAATGTCACCACAAAATAGTGATCTTAGTGATCCTATCGGGAAAAGAGGAGGAGCAGACATGAAAAAAATCTTTGGGCTGACTTACTCAAAAAGTTCACAAAGTCGAGAAATTGAGTATAAAAGTTCCCTACAAAACCATGAGTCCAATCCACATCAAAACTGTGACTCACCAGGTATGTCTCAATCGTGTCCAACCTCTTAAAATCAGCATAGTGATTGTAATATTCCTATTGCTATTCGTAAAGGTGTTAGATCTTGTACAAATCACCCGTTGTCAAAGTTTGTGTCCTATAAAAATCTGTCATCATATTTTTCTGCCTTTACTTCTCAACTGTCTCTTGTGGAGATTCCAAAAAATGTACAGGATGCTTTATAGGTTCTTGAGTGGAAGGAAGCAATTTTTGAGGAGATGAGAGCACTTGAGAAGAACAGGACTTAGGAGATGCAAGACTTGCCGAGAGGGAAGACAACAGTTAGGTGCAAATAGGTATTCACTGTGAAATTTAATTCAGATGGTACACTTGAGAGATACAAGGCACGGTTAGTGGCCAAAGGTTTCACTCAAACCTACGGCATTGACTATGCAGAAACATTTGCATCGGTAGCAAAACTAAACACTGTGAGAGTTCTACTCTCTATTATAGTAAATCTTGATTGGCCTTTGCAACAACTGGATGTTAAAAATGCCTTCCTTAATGGAGATTTAGAAGAGGAAGTGTATATGGACCCACCTTCTGTCTTTGAAGTGAAATTTGGCCTGAAAGTGTGTCGTTTGAGGAAGTCATTATATGGCCTTAAACAATCACCGAGAGCTTGGTTCGAAAGATTAACTCGGTATGTGAAGAAGCAAGGCTACAAACAAGCTCAAACCGACCATACAATGTTCATAAAACAATCGGATAGCGGGAGAATAACGGTTCTGATAGTGTATGTGGATGATATCATCTTGACAGGTGATGACTTGGAAGAAAGTGACCGGTTAAAGGGAGATTTGGCCACGGAGTATGAGATCAAAGATTTAGGAGCTCTCAAGTATTTTCTTGGAATAGAGGTTGCGAGATCGAAAAAGGAGATTACTGTTACTCAAAAGAAGTACATTCTAGATCTTCTTAATGAAATCGGGATGAGTGGATGCAGACCTGTGGACACACCAATAGATCCGAATGTGAAGTTCAAAGGAGACAAGGGAGGAGAACTTGTAGACACTACACGGTACCAAAAGCTAGTGGGAAAGTTGATTTATTTGTCCCACACTCGGCCTGACATAGCATTTGCGGTTAGCTTGGTAAGCCAATTTATGCATGTACCAAAGAGGGAACACCTAGATGCTTCCTACAGAATTTTAAAGTACTTGAAGAGTTGTCCGGGAAAGGGCCTGTTTTTTGAAAAGGGTCTAGAACGGGAGATTAAAGCTTATACTGATGCTGATTGGGCTGGTTTTACTATAGATAGAAGGTCCACAACCGGATATTATACTTATGTATGGGATAACCTTCTGACTTAGAGAAGTAAGAAGCAACATGTGGCAGCTCGAAGTAGTGCAGAGGTGGAGTATAGGGCAATGGCTAATGGCGTTTGTGAGTTATTATGGCTACAACGAATTTTAGTAGAATTACAGATGGCTATGAAGACACCAATGAAGCTCTATTGTGATAACAAGGCGGCAATAAGTATAGCTCATAACCCTGTACAACACAATAGAACCAAGCATGTGGAGGTTGATCGACACTTCATAAAGAAGAAGCTCGAAACAGGAACCATTTGTATACCTTTTGTTCCAACGTCAATGCAAACAGCGGATATTCTCACAAAGGGATTGTTCAAGCCGACCTTCGATTCTCTTGTTAGCAAGTTGGGTTTGATCGATATCTACTCACCAACTTGAGGGGGAGTGTTGGAAAGATAAGAAGATTACGTTTGGAGATTATTTAGGAGTTGTTTATGTTTTGAATTTTGAATTTTAAATTCATGAAGATTAGATTTACAGCTAGAGTAGATATCTGCAGCTCTCTTTTATCCTATATATATGTATACTTCCGGAATTAAAAAAGTAAGGAAAAAGAGTAATTTTCTTCCATGAACTTTCAGATAAGTATGTAAATTTTTTATTTATAGAATTTATGGATATTCCTAACCAAGCCTCCAACTAAACCAATGGTAGGCCAATGGTTGGTTACAAATTTAGTTACCTTGGTTATATTGGAAAAAGGAAATAAGTTAGAGATATGTATGAAAAATTTCTTGGACTCCAAGAAACTACTATGGCCAGCCATCCTAGGATATGGGAAGGAAAATAGAAGAGCAAATATGTAAATTCAAGGGGAATTTTTGAAATAAAAATAATTGTGAACAATTGGAAGAAATTGTGTGGAAGTTCTTGATTGGTTAATTAAGTGATAACTATGGAGGATTACTTGGCCTCCAAGGCCTTCATCATGGCCGGCCACCCCATTAGGGGTAATGAGTAAATATTTTATTTTTAAGGTTAGACGTGCAATTTATGGAATAAACATAATTCTAGAAATTTAATTATTTTTCACCTATAAATAGGTGATGACGGAGGGGGGGATGTTAGATCATTTTATTTGATTTCACCCCAAAACTCTGGCTCATTTTCATCTCATCCTCTTTTCCCCCTTAGAAGCTGAAACCAAATAGAGAAAAAAAAAATTGAGAGGGTCGGATTTTGTAGAGGGAAGCAAGGAGGAAAATTTTTGGATCCTAAGTCTAGATCCAACTTTAAGGTGTTAAGATAATCCTCCTAAAATCCCTAAGCCACTCAATTAAGTTTTGATTTAAAGATTTATGTGTATTTCATGTTGGTATGTAAGAGCATAAGCTCACTTTTATTTGCATACAATAGCTTAGATTTGTTTAATTTGTGCTTGATTATGGTTGAATGGTCTCTAATTATATTTTGGTACATGGTTATGATTTTATTTGTTAGATATCATGTGGTATGTATTAATGCATATTAGATGCTTGTAATATGTCCCCACATACTCAAGAATGATGTTGCATGGATGAAAATTGGATTGGTAATGTAAGTTGCATGTAGGGTTCAAGAAAACCCTAAAACCCTAGTTTGGTGAAAATTCACCACATGGGTTTGCATGAAGGATTATATGAATGAAAAATGAATACATGGTAATGAAAACATTATGTAACGCGCTATATGCTTGTTGTAGGCTCACGGTTTTAACCATTCGAAGTAGTGTGTGCGTAATTTTACATAAGAACTAACTAAAATGGAAACTGCCAGTTTCAGATTAAAACTGGGTAGCTTTCTGGAAATGTGATTTTGAGGCCCTTAGAGGCCGAATTTGGGAAAACTTAAAACTACAAAGCTGTAGAAAATGAAACTCCTAGAGTGCTGCCTGGACGGTTTTTAAAAATAAGATACCAAAAGCATCTTTTTACTAAAATCCGAGCCTGGTCTGCCCAGACCCACTATGCACGGCTAGGCAGGTTTAATAAGGAAAAAGAGTAGGTTAGAGGAAAAACTGGGTTTTTCGTAAAGAACAAAAGTTGTAAGGTTTTTCGAGATCTATAGTTTTTATGAAGAAAATTTTTTCAAATTATAAACATATTTTAAAGTAAAAATAGATTTCCAAAAACTATACAGGGTACAGGAAATTCCTGCACAGGGTTTCTAAAAAAAAACTGTGTATAAGCAGGAAATTCCTGCACATGTACTGATAACCAAAGTTTATGGGACTGTTTTAAGCAGTTTATAAAAAAGAGTTAAAATTTATCAAACAAAGAATAAAATAAATAAAATAAGCCAAGTCCTATGGTAAACAACTATATGACAAATAGTAACCGATAAGGTTACTAACTTTTAATAGGCCAAATAATTTAGGTTACCTATAGTAACCACATGAGATACCCAAGCTATTGAGTTGGGCCTAAAACCCATGGTTACCAATGGTAACCTAATAAGGATATTATTTTAAAAGTAATTAGGCCTTAAGCAGTTTATAAAAAGGGTTTAAAATTTATCAAACAAACAATGAAATAAATAAAATAAGCCAAGTCCTATAGTAAACAACTATAGGACAAATAGTAACTGAGAAGGTTACCAACTTTTAATAAGCCAAATAATTTAGGTTACTTATAGTAACCACATGAGATACCCAAGCTATTGAGTTGGGCCTAAAACCCATGGTTACCAATAGTAACCTAATAAGGGTATTACTTTAAAAGTAATTGGGCCTTAGTAACTTAATGAGGTATGTGTCTAAGATCTAGATATGATTGGGCTTATATCCAGGGTTACTAATAGTAACCTAATAAGATGCTAATTACTATTCACGTATGATTGGGCCTTGAACCCAAGACTTCATTAAATACTCAAACAAGATATTATTTGGTTGTAATTAGATCATGTGCCCTAGGGTTACATTTAGTAACCGAATTAGATATCATTGTAGTATGTGGGAGACATGTAACTAGGTTTACTGATAAATACTAGGTAAGGATACCAGCATTGAATGTAATGATTTATGGTAAGATAAGATGATCCTTATCTTACATCATTTGTGAAAACAGGAATTAAACCTATTGATGTGCCTTGTTAGAATATTAGACCAAGAGTGTAGAATATCAGGTAAGTACAAACCTCACCTATAGTATGAAAAATAGTAAACTATTTTCAAGCATGACTTGTTACATGTATACCATGATGTGTTATGTTTATGTACATGCCATGTTTTGTGATGATGCCATGTTTTAAGATAATGCCGCGTTTTATGATAAAGCCATGCTTTATTAATATGCCACAAGTCATTATATGTTAGTGATTTTTATGTCATACTATATCTATGTATCATATGCATGATGACTAATAAGATCACAAGTAAATAATCTTAGTCTTGAAAAAGTAATAAGACTAAGACTAAACCAAGATAAGTAAAGTGTCGTACTATCCTCCGTCCAGATCGTGGAGGATTATACATGTTTCAAGATACTAAGACCTTCCGCCAGATCATGAAGGCTTACATGATTCCCAGAATTGTTAGGGACCTTGCAAACCCTAACCTTCTGTGGATTGCGTGCATTTGGTACGTACACAAGGGGCCCAAATGTTAAGCAAGATAATAAGTTTAAGTCCATAATTGATAATAAAAGATCCGTAATTGATCATAATTTGTTCATGCATAAATGCACGATATTTGTCATGTTTTTGTGAGATTATGTTTGTACTTGCTGGGCGAAAGCTTATAAGTTTATTTCATACTATAGGTAAGATGCCTGCAGCTTTATTTGGTAGGCTATAGAGACGATACGGCAAGTGAAGGGCGGGTTGGAATATCACTACGCAGATTTTTATGCAAAACTCTTTAAATTATGAACTAGTATATGTATAATTAAGTATTATGTACCATGTTACGTATGAGATATTTCAAAAGTTTGGTTTAAAAGGTTATGTGTGGCCTTTTAATCGTGTTAACAAGTAATAGGTAGACATAGTAAAGTTTACCTATATGGATAAGTTTAATTAAGTTACGAAGGAAAAAAATTTTATTTTGAAATTTTCTGAAAGTTCAAGTATTAAAAACTAAAAAGTAAGTTAAGTAAGTAAAGTAACAGCCCACGTTTACGTAGCCAGTCCTACGTAGATGGCTAGGGCGTTACATATATAATAAAAGAAGTTGGTTAAGATAAATATTATAACTATAATAAGTATAATTCTTGCCAAAATCTTTCTCAATAGTGAAGATGTAAAATCAAAATGAGAATAATACTAACAATAATAAAAACAAAAACAAAAACAAAAAATAAAAAATTCTTCTGTAGTCATACTCATTTAAAGACAAAAATAAAACAAAAAACAAAAAAAAAAAGAACAAAAATCTTTAGACTCAAAAGAACTGGAAAAAACTAATCCTAACAAAAAAATTATAACAAAATAAAATATATATCCCATTTTCCCATTTTTTACTGTTTAAAAAAAAACCCAAAAAAAATTCAGGTTATATACATGCAAAAACGTAAAAAAAAAAAGATTTTTAAAATATAAAACAAAACAAACAAAAAAGACACACACAAAAAAAAATTGCATGCCGAATCCTAAAAAAAAAGGGGGTCTTTAAAAAATAGAACAAAAGAAACAAAAAAAAAAAAGACACCAAAAAAAACCCAGAAAAAAAAATCCGAAATAAATATAAAAAATTTAAAGTAAAAAATAGTTTAAAAATGAAAAAAAAAAAAGGCAACATGAGCAAAAACACAATACAACAATAGATCGGAATCTAATGTCTAAAATTTAACGTCCAAAAAGAATGGCAAAAACAATATTAAGAAAAAAAATAAACATTAAATAGGGGTAAAACTGGTAACACACTGTAGGAAAAAAAAATAACTAAAAAATAGGTATAAAACGGTAATTGTACTATGTGGGCAGCCGGTAATTTCTGCATAATATGGGTAAAAAGTTCAACTCACTGTAGAGATGAAAGAAAAACAACTAAATCAGAGGGGTAAAAAAGACTTGTACTATACACAAAATAGTAAAATATGTGGGGACAAAACTATCCTTCTACTGTAGATCAGCTAAATTCAGCATATGGGATAGGGATCAGAATTTTACAGTAGAAAAATCAGCTACTATGCATTACTGTAGCAAAAAGCACTATGGCAACAATTACTGTGCGGGACTGTACGGTACTGCAGCTAAACCGATGAAAAGAAAGAGAGAAAAAAAAACAGCAAAATTTACTGTTCATTACTGTCAAATAAACAGTAAAAATCTCTTTTCCTTCAGTTTATTTATATAATTTGATATATTAATTTAATTCTAATTTAATTATATTTTTTTATTAAATTTTTATATTTTATTAAAAAATATAACTAATTTTTAAAAAATTTATTAATTTTAACTTAAAAATTTTAACTCTAATTAATGATATTAACGGATGTTAAATCTTAATTACCTAATTTTTTAAAAATTACTTAAAATTTTTTTATTGAAAATGAATAATAAATTTTAGTTTGAACTGGCAATAAAGAAACTAGCTTAGTCTATATTAATTTTTAACTATTAACTAAATTTTTTTAATAGTATAACATATAAATATTTAGTCTATATTAATTTTTAACTATTAACTAAATTTTTTTAATAATATAACATATAAATATTCATTTTAAAAATTAATGACGTGTGATGCAAAACTATTTTAATTATAGATCAAGTTATTGAAATTTTAATTCAATAAATAAAACATCATTTCCAACTGATAGTGTCAAGTAAAATGTGCTAGCATAAAAAATTCAGCTTTAAATAAAATGAGAACTTTAGACAGTTTTTTTTTTTTAATTTAGGATTTTAAGGTGAATAATTTCATGGATAATGCATATTTTTAAATATTTAATTTTTAGTCTTGTCAAAAAGTATCAAATCTTATAACTATGATGGTATCTTACTTGATTAAGAATGTTTTTCATTTCCCATTTTAAAATTTTAGTAATTTTATTTTAAAGAATCTTATAATAAAACAAAAATATATATATCTTCTTAAATTTGTTGAATTAAAATTGTTAGTTTTTTAAAATGAGACATCATTAAAATTGTCTAAGTATTTTAGTTAATCTACATATCTCTTTTTGTTAATAATAAAATTTTGAACATAATTAGGATATGAATTTCATGACAATATAATTATAACCATTAAAGCTCCTAATTTTTTCGAATTTTTCTTTTAAATCCAGATTCCCAAATCTTTTATGTGGGATGAGAATAGATGAAAGAATATTTAAGGATGCTTAGCAGGTTGGCCCATTCATTGAGTGCATGTTTATGTTTTTTGTCCCATTATTCATATATAAGTTCGAAAGTGCATGGTAAAACTTTAGTATATATATTTTTTTAAATTCATCTTTTGATAAAATTGGATACAAATTTATCACTAATCTATACCTCAAATCACGTTATTTAAGTGATTTTTATTCTATCAGATGGTTGGTTTTGTTTTGTTTTGTTTTGTTTTTTGTTTTTTTTTTTTTTTTTTTTTTTTCAAGAACTCAAAAAGATGGCATCAAAGATTTGTCGGTTCCATTGGCATTACAGGATCCCAAACATGAGAACTTTTGTCTCTTTTGAGTTTTGATAGTAATTGTTCTCATTCTACTTTTAAGTAATTCAACGTCTTTTAGCATTACCCATATGATTTGTTTGTAATCACCCCAAAAAAAAAAAAAGTGATTTGTTTGCAAGACAAAAGCCAACAAAAAGGATTATCAAAAAAAAAAAAAAAAAAAGAAAGAAAGAAAAGAAAAGCCAATAAAAGGCTGGCACCGTCTCTAACCAAAGCTAGGCGTTGGTTTAAGTTCCAAAGAGTGTGTGTTCGATTATAATTGTGATTGTATATGTTAAGGTAACTCCAAAATCACATTGAAATTATAGTCCAATAATAATATCGTACTTAAACTCATTGTGCAAAAACTCATTTTATATGATATTAATTGGAACATGTGTTTCGCAGGTGTAAAATAATTTATTGTCTAAATTATTAGTTGAGAGGGTTGCAAAAAGAATGTTTAAACATTGATATATTTGAAAAGAATTGCTCTAATAATTAAGAAGAAATTAAAAACAAGGTAAACAAAATAAAGTTAAAAAAAAAAACACCCGTGATAATAATATATTTATTGGTGAAATATCTAAATGATATAAATTTAAAAACCATTGCACTAATATAATACAAAAAGTAATATTAGATCAATATGATACACAATTAAACTAAAATAAACTAACTTATGGCATGTTAGTCAAAATGAGATAATTTATGTTCAGTTGGCTAATAGATAAAAAAGATGGTTATTTACATAATTTTTTTCATATTTTTTTGTGAAAATAATTGCTTTAAAAAAGATGAAAAAATTAAAAAATAAAAGAAAAAAACACCCCGTGATAATAAGGCTATGTTTGGGGTCATATTTAAAAACATGTTTCCAAACATTTTTTTTGTCACGTTTTTTTAATTTTACTATTTACTTTTCCAAATATTTTTTAAAAAACTCAAATTTTAAAAGTCAATAACTTTATTATTTTAAATTGAAATGAGATGATTTTTCTTTATAAATTGCTTAGATTTTCGAGAAAAACAAAACAAGATCCATATTGTTAGTTTTTTTTCTAAATATATTTAAATTTTTTATATTTTTTCACTCGAAACAGTTCATTTTTATCAAACATATATTTTTACAACTCAAATAATTTCTAATCTCTAAAATACCGTTTTCAAACTTGATCATAAATACAGCCTAAACAGTGCCACTTTCGTAATTTTTTATATAATAAACAGGTAAAGAGAAGATGGAGCTTAAAACTATACACGCGTTAGATAATTTTATAAAATGTCGCACGAACAAAAATAAAGCCATAACATTTATTTTTTCAGAAAAAAAAAAAAAAAAAAAGAAAAACAAGACCACGTTCATTCTATAGATTATAAGATAGGGATGAAACATACGTATGTTGGGCTCTAACTACAAGCCTTGGCAACCTAATAATCATCTTCTGTTACACCTTGTCAACTCAATTTAGATTCTGTTCTTAAACTAATCGAGCTAGAGTGTAGAGCTAGTAAATAAATAAATAAATAAATAAACAATAAAGAATAAAAAGTAAGGTCGTGGATCTAACGGCTAAGATTCAACAACAGCAACAAAAGTAGACATCACAACCATTGCTTTAATTTTATCCTAATTTATTAAAATCAAAATTGAAATTAATCCAACGAATGTAGAAATACTCTGCTTTGCGGATCTGCCAGGGCCCCACTCGCCGACATTGACATGTACGTCGCTGGCTCACCATTTGCTACATGGTCGGCTGGCTCTGAACCACTGACACTTTACACGTGGCATACTTGATTTATGACTCGTGTCTGAACTTTTGCTCCCAGTCAACGTTTGTGTTAGAGATTTGACTGGGTCAAATTTCTCTGCTCCGGCAATTTGGATACCGGCTCTTGTATTTTATTTGATAAACCATCTTATCTTAAATTAAAATATATTTTTTATTTTAATTTTTATCATTTTTAAATTTTTTTTATTTTTTATAAAAATTTAATAAAAATTTTCAATTTAAATTTAAAATTTTTAAACTCTAACTCATTTATTAAATGAATCCTAAATTACTTTTGTGTTTAACCAACTAGATGATATGAGTTTTAATTATTTATTTATTTTGTTAATGACATGTTTTCTTAATTAGTTGGTTAGTTACATCTGAATACCCATCCTCAAAAAGCTACCAGTACAAGTTAAGGCATCAATGAAGCATATGTCTGTTTATATATACATATATATATATATGTACAAATATATATATGTAGAGGTTTTTCCACCATCTGATCCCTTTACTGTAATTAATTACTTTTAGACAACATGTAAGAAACAGTCAACTTACTTTTAATGTTCTATAATATTATGTGCAACCTAATAAATTAGTGACAGTTAGTATCATATTACACATAAATTTTATAAAAAGTTATAAGTAAACTGGTTATTACAAGTTGTTTAGAAGAAAGTTAAATTTGAGGGAGCATCTCACTTGAAGGATTCCGCTTGACAAGACGGTAATAGGTTGTTGGATGAGTTCTATTTTTTTTAGCTTAAAAAAATTTATAAGTATAGAAGGTAGTATATTCAGATAATTATAAATAGATGGTGTAGAATATATCTACAAATCTAATATATATCTCGACCATTATAATGGGACATCAAATTCAAAAGCTTACACTACTACAAAAACTGGCTTACACGACGATTTTTGTGAAACCGTCGTCTTAAACAGGATTACATGACGGTTTGACAAAACCGTCGTGTAAACAAAGGATTACATGACGGTTTAGTCAAACCGTCGTGTAATCCGCCGGATTACACGACAGTTTTCTTGGAACCGTCGTGTAATCCGACAACATTTCAAAAAAAAAAAGATTACATGACGGTTATAGAAAACAGTCGTGTAATCCTCGGATTACACGACTGTTTGTCTAATCGTCGTGTAATCCTTCGAAAATTTTCAAAATTTTCAAAATCAAAAAAAGGATGCCCGACGGTTTTGAGCAAAACCGTAATGTATTACACGACGGTTATAGAAAAACATTGTGTAATCCTCCTAAAAATTTCAAAATTTTCAAATTAAAAAAAGGATTACACAACGGTTATTTAAAACCGTTGTATAATCACCGTCGTGTAATCTTCGAAAATTTTCAAATTTTGAAAAAAAATGATTACACGACGGTGATGAGCAAAACCATCGTGTAATCCTCGAATTACACGACGGTTATTTATAACCGTCGTGTAATCTCGAAAATTTTCAAAATTTCAAATTCAAAATTTGAAAAAAAAAAAGGATTACACGACGGTTTTGAGCAAAACCGTCGTGTAATCCTCAAAAATCTTCAAAATTTTCAAATTTCATGCTTTGAATTCGTACGAAAACCCATTACATAAATACACTTTCCTCTTCATTTATCATCATTTTATTCTTCAACCCTCTAGACAACTCAAGCTTTGCTCTGAAACCGTCGTGTAATGTGTGCCATCGCCAAAAAAAAAAGCCAATTTTTTTTTTAAATTCAAGCTCAATTACACGACGGTTTTGAGCTAAAGCCGTCGTGTAATGGCATACATTACACGATAGTTTCAGGTCAAAACCGCCGGGAAATGTAGTGATTACAAGACAGTTTTGAGTCGAAACCGTTGTGTAATCACTATATTACACGACGGTTTTGGAGGAAAACCGTCGTGTAAAGTTCTCAATTTGCGGCGTTTACTACTGTGTTTCTTGATTCAATGACGGTGTGAATCGTCGTGTAATATTGAGATACCGCAACAGTTATGGAACCATCGTGGTATCTTCCACGATGCTGGATTATTATACGACGGTTGTCTAACCGTCGTGTAATCCACAATTTTTACTAGTGTTATATAAAAAAATTATCAATCTTATCATCTCATATGCGCCCCTTGGTGGTATTAAATGAGTTAGGTTTTGCAAATTTGACGTGTACTTCATACTTAACCCCACATTTAATTATATTTAATCACGCTTAATTGGTGTAGCAGTTAAGTTTCCATTAAAATCTAGAGTCTTTTACCTTTTGTCATGCAAGCAAAGTAAATCGTCATTTTGGTTAGGTTTTGGTGTACCCACCAGAGAAAGGTGCTCAGATGTGCATACAAGGAGTAGATTATTTTCTTTTTCTAGTTACCTAGGAATCTCAGACGTCTGCTTTTTACCAAATCGTGACAATTTTGATGTTTTAAATTTTTTATCATGTTGACTTCTACTAAATTACAATAAATTTTCGATGTGATCTTGGTTTAAAAAGAGATGACATTTTTTTTTTAACTGTGAAAAGTTATAAAAATATATTATCCAATATGAATAAAAAGATCATCAGGTGTCTTTTTATGTACCTGGATGGGGAAGGAGGATTATGTATAGGTGGGGGTTGTGGATTCGAATCGAGCTATAATTATAATATTTGGTTATTTATGGATTGTATGTGTTATTATACATGCGAAATTTAGGGGGGGAAAAAAAGTGATAAAAAATTTATTAAAAACACATGCCGTGTGTGTTTTCTTTCATGGAATAGACAAGCTACTTAAACTAATTACTTTAAGGATTGATTTTATTTTTAGCCCCTGAACTATGAGTCCGATCTTATTCTAATCTCCGGAGTTCAAAACGTCTCAGAATCATTCATCAAACTATCAATTTGTCTTATAATAGTCTTAATTTCCCTCCAAAAAAAATTAGTAAAAACTAGACCTTAAATATCATTTCTATGTTTTGGATTTAACTATTAGAAATTCTAAATTCTCAAAAACGCTTGTACTCTAATGTTATAATGACAAAATTTTTAGTTTTTGACAATTTTTAAGAGGAAAGGACTATAATGAGACAAATAATAATTAGAGAATTGGTTCTAAGACATTTTAAAATTCATGGATTAAAATGGGATTTGACATTTAATTTAGGAACCAAAAATAAAATTAACCCTTACATTAAAACAGGAGAAATCCTGCAGTGTTGTAAAATTGCCACTCTAGTATGGTCTTAAAATTCAAGATATGGGACTGAGATAAGTGAAATTTACAATGGAAAGTAAATTGCATACATAAATTACCTTGCAATTTTAATAAAATTACCATATGTAAGTCAACAAAATGAAGTTAATTAATAAGAGGGAAATTTGTTTGCAAATGGCTAATTAAAATTCCTGAATTCAGAAAAGCATCCCAAAACAAGGAAAATGCCTTCCTTGTTGATCTTAATTAACAAGAAAGAAAAATTTTAATAATATTTCTCCTCTTTTGTTGTGGACAAAAAGTATGGTGGCTCAACCGGAGAGAATCTCAGCGGAGCAGGTATATATATATATATATATATATATATATATATATATATATTTTAGGTATCATACCATATTCAGCCAATGTCCAGGACTATCAGGTTAATGTTAAATTTGACCCCAAAAAAATATGGATTGTCTCAATTTGCACCCTCAGACTTAAATATGTAACAAAAATCTCTATGAACTCTTTACAAGTTGTAACTTTGGTATTTCTGTCATTAAAGCATCAATGTTTTAATTGCTTTAACTACAAATAATTAAAATCCTTAAAATCATGCCCTTTATCTTTACGTGACTAATAAGTCAAAAAAACCATTTAAAATTTGAGAAAATTAATGTTTCAATGAAGAAATACCGAAGTTGCAACTTATGATAAGTTTAGGAGAGAGCTAATTTGTTCGATTTTGAGTTGTACGGAGTAAAGTTATAATATTATTCAGGGGCTAAATTTAAAATAAGCCCGGTAATGTCAATATAAATTATGATGTTCTTGAGATTAATTGGATATATATGTTAAAATCTGTAAAAGCAAGCCCAAAAACTAAAAACTTTACCTTATTTTTAATTTGTTATTGTTAAATAAAATTTTGGTTTTAGGGAGAGCACTGTTGATCAATGTATCATATTCCGAAATTTATTTTAGTGATGGAATTAATGAAGACAATTATTTGGGCTAGACAACAACATATTTGTAACTATTTTTAATTCAATAATCATTTTCAATGTGTCCTCTTCTATTTATAATAAAACGTTTAACACGTTTTGTATTGTTGATATGCGATTTAAATTTGTTTATTAATTAGCTAATTTATTGTTTTTTAGTTTGTGTTAGGATTAAGTTTTTCGTCCATTAACAGTAAAAATATGTTCTTTCATCTATATTTCATCTACGATTAGCTAAGATGAGAAATGTGGAGAAAAAAAGTGACTCAATTTAAAATTTTAAAATAAAATAAAATAAAATAAAGAAGAAGAAGAAGAGAGAAGATAGATAAAGGATGTAAAGGTTCTGAATCAAGAAAGGTTGAACGAGTTTTTTAAATATATATCTTTTCAAATTGTTAGTAAATTTATTCTTCCACTTCTATGAATAATGTACACAATTTTATTCAAATCCATTAAATCTGGATTGTGATTTTCTCTATTTTGATTTTGATTTTCTATAATTTAGTTCCTCAATACAGGTTTAAAAGTAGGTTATATAATTCACGGGACCACTCTATATGTTGTCCATAGAATATGTATACTAATCCAAGATAATCAACTTTAAGTTGGGGGAAGTGAAAATATCACAATATCTTAAAATTTATATTTATGTTATAGATAAATACATAAATGCAAAATATATATATATATATATATATATATAAAGAAATAAAAAAGAGTGGGGTATCTATACAAGTTGGGTTCGTTCATTGCTCTTATTGTAAATGTATACCTGTAACATTGCCGATTTTTATTTTAAATTGACCGCCTACAAACTACAATGGTGTGCGGTTTTAGCACATATATATGCACCTGAACTTTTCGAGATTCCATCTTTTTATTTTTTTATTTTTTATTTTTTTGATAATGGGTACCTAAATTTAAAAAAGATCAATAGCAATTAACTCCACAATTATGGGAGTTAAATATTGGGAAATATTTTTTTGGTAAATTGTTAGGAAATACTTTGATACATAGTCTAAGTTATACCCAAAAGTAGGGGTTTTTTTTTATTTATTTAAAAGAAACCAAAATGACAAACTTATTATATGGAAAGTTAAAGGAGGCACAAGTGCTAAAAAGAGTACGGGGAAAGCACTAAATTATATAAATTTAAAGACCATCACACTAACATGATATAAAAAATTGATAAAAAATTGACAGTAAATTAAACATGACACAAAATTAAACTAACGTTAGTGTCATATTAGTCAAGATAAGAGAGTTTGTATCATGTTGATTAATTGATGAAAAAAAAAGTGTTTATTTTGGTTATTATATACAAAAAATATGGTAATTTTGTTTAAAAAGCTTTCATGATTAAGTTGAATTAATTACCACTATCCGATAGATTTTATGACTAATCTGTCAAGGAAAAGAAAAGGTACTAAAGAAAGTGTTAGTCACAATAAGTTTAAAGAACATAAATGATAACGTGTGCATAAAAAATAAAAAATGAAAATTAGAATCTTATTATGCTTTGATTATACTTGGATTTGGGATTGAAAGAAATACAAATAGTGCAAATTCCACACCTAAATCTATCATAATGTAGAGTTTGAATCCCCCATCCTTAACTTAAAAAAATGCAAATTCATAGACTAAAATTGTTAAGAACAAAATTAAATGACAAAAAGGATGGACTATGAAAAATTCAAAGGGCATAGATACTAAAATTTATATTTGCTTTATTCAAAACTTTACCCCGTAACAATTGGGGTACATTGATATTTTTGACAACTCAAGGACTAAATTGACACCAAAGAAAAGATATATGGACAAAAATGCTAACCACGTCAAGTTCAAGGAATACAACTAGTAAAATACCTTTAATATCTCTATCAAGCTGTCCAACAAACAATCAAACGAATGACTCTGAAAATAAAACTTTTGTTAATTTCAAAAAAGGTAAATTGATTATTTAGTTCCTAAACTTTTAATTTTGCATAACTTTGATCCCTGAATTTTTTTTTGCGTAGTTGGAATACTCCTTAACTTTTAAAATGTTGTTATAATAGTCATTTCTATTAATTTTTAGACAGGATTTGTTAGCAATTTGATCAAAAAGTGGTGCTAACTACGAATTTCATTCAAAAATTAACGGAAAAAACTAATGTAGCAACATTTTTAATTCATAATTTATACTCATTTCAGCTAACAAAAAAAAAAGAATAGGAAATGCCCTAAACTATTAAAGTTATTGCAATAGTAGTTATTTATGTTAATTTTTAAACATAATCCATTAATAATTTAGTCAAAAAGTGATGCTAACCAACAAATTTTGTTCAAAAATTAATATAAATTACTATTGTAACAATATTTTAATTGTTTAGGAGCATTCCAGCTAAAACAAAAAAGTTCAAAAAAGCAAAATTATACAAAGTTAAAAATTCAGAAATCAACATAATAATTTACCCTTTTAAATAAAATTAAAAAAAGAAAGAAAGAGAAATAGAAGAAGAAGCTTTGATTACTTTTTTTTTTAATTTAAAAAAACAAAAACAAATCTTTGATATTCTCCATCAAATTCAAGAATCCCTCGAAAATAACTCCTTTCCCCGGCCGTCACTGTCTTGCACTTGCCACCACCCAATCGGCATCTTAAATATACATGTTATGTATATACATATATGTATATACATGCTATAACATTAAATATATGTATGTACCATTTCCAACTATATAGCTGGTAGTGCCTTGGCCTCGTAGCTTTGAGAGGTGATCTTTCATTTTTTGGCGAAAACCAGAAAATGGGTTTGCTCAAAACCGATCCCAACGTGGTTTATAAGCCTGCAAAAGAAGTGAATTTAAGCGATGAGAGCTCTGAATTCTATCTCCGAGCCAACGTCAAAGGTACATTCAATGTATATATTTAAATAATACACATATATACCTTTTCATTTTCTTTCCCTTTTTTTTTTTTTTTCATTTCTGTTCTGTTTCTTTGACAAGAGAATTCTCTTTCATATTTTCTTCTTCTTCTTCTTCTTCTTCTTCTTCTTCTTCTATTAATTATATTTTTGTTTGATATAAATTGATTTTTAATTTTTGATTGTTTGGTCGAAATCAAATTGTTATTATGTGTTGTAGCTCCTCGCATGGCTGGATTTCTGGTGAAAGTTTTTGCGTGGTTTTTGGAGTCTAGAATCTTTGGGACGTTGTTATTGTACGTTTTGAAGGGAAATAATCTGATTCACAAGGTATGCCACACAATTTATTTATTTATTTATTTATTTTTTGCGGCAAAAAAAAATTAAAAATTAAAAATCACACAACTTAATTTCTTGATTTATCTTCAACGAAAAATAAAAATCCTTGAAGTTGACTTTCAAGGATTTCCCCACCCCCGCCCACCCCCTTTTATTGCATTAGAGAGTGGTTTCTTTCAAAGCTCTATTTGTTTGAAAGCAAACCTCACTCGATAATTCCAGAGTTGCTGAGAATTTCCTTCGTGATGGTCAATTATTGTATCAAAGCTGCATATTTTGATTATTTTTCTGTGATTTTTTTTTCTTTTGTGTTTTCTAATGAACGTATCACAGATATTATAAAAACGATCTTATTTAGTCCGACAAGATTGAATAGATCTCTCTTATAAACGGTCGATCTAAGTCAAGCCTACTACATGTGCGTGTAACCCATAACCCAACTAACTAACTCGGTCGGGTTACATAACATTTTTTTGTTTTTTTTTTTTTGTTTTTTTTTGTTTTTGGTTTCAAACTTTCATTGCTGTTAATTGGATAGTAAAAAGGGTCATTGGTTTTGTTTACTTTTCACTCACCATCATTGAAAATAGGCAAAACTCTATTTCCCCCTCGGTAGTTGGGAATCATAAAAAAATATACTTCCCGAATTTCATATTATTGTAACTTTTGTCACCTTCAAATTAGAAATTATAACAAATTTAGTCCTTTAGTTAGTTTTATAGGCAGAATTGCCGCGTCTCGTACAATGAATCATTGCTTGAAAAATTATTTCAAATTGATGACCATCGAATTTGAAAAATATTTTTATTTGAATTAGAACTCACTCTGCACGACCATTGGGAAGATTTGTGAAATCTCGAGATTGAACATGAAATTTTTTGACTTTTTCACTCCTTTTACAAAACGTCACCCAATTCTTTTTATCAGGCCACTTTCTGAATATTTTTACTTTTTCATCCTTTTAGAAAATTGTCCCCCTATTATTTTTATCATGTTTCATGCCATCTGGAAATTTCCATCCGTAAACTAAAGGAAGAAGTAAATTTTTTTGCAGTTTCAAAGTGTGAAAAAATTACCCCCAAAAAAAATATGAAAAAATTTAAATTATTATTAATTCTAGAAGAAAAAATAAAATTTGTAAAAAAAAAAAAAAAATCAACTATCTGGTGATACGGTGACAAGTCATCATGTCTGGGAGGGATAAAGTTTGAAGTCACTAGCCGGTAGATAAGACATAATGGATTGCCCCCACCATAAAACGTGGTGGTCAAAAGCATGCCATTTTTTTTTATTTTATTTTAAATCTTTAAAAAGAGTTTTTTTATTCCTTAAAATTAGTTAGCCAGCTTGTACACGAGCCATAATCAATGATAAATTACCTATTTAACATCCTCTTCTATTTTGTGTCCTAATTTATAATATCATGTAAGAATATATTTTTTATTTTTAAAATAATTTAATTATTAAAATATTATAATTATAAATTTTTTAAATTCAGCAAATCAATCAATATAACCACCAATATTTAACATATATCGATTACTACAACATCTTTGAAGCAATGTTAAAATGTTATGCGAATGATAAATTTTAGCACTTAAATAAAAACAATAATGTTATTTAATAAAGTACAAATTTATCATATGATATAGTTAATGTTATATTTAACATTGGATTACTATTGATTGTTGATTTTATTGTCATGTAAATGATGTAATTTTTTTCATTTTCAATTTATTTGAATACTAAATGTTCGGTTTTACAAATTCTAATACACAATAATAATGATAAAAAGTTGATACAACCTTAGGAAAAAAACATTTTGCATTAGAATATAAGGTAAGATAATGCTATTTTTCGCACATTTTTGTAACGAATATAGTATTGACTTAAACAAATGTATTGGAGATGACCTTACAAAGAAACTAAAAATGTATTGGCAGTATGTTAAACATTGCAATGCAACTAATATGAAGTTGGAATGCATTGAGGGCTGGAAAGGGGGCGGGGGTGGGGATTGCTTTCTCATTCCCATCCTCTAGACCTTTAAAACCTTCTCCATCCACATCCCTAACTCCACTAAAAATGAGGTATGACTGGGGCCGTAGTGGAAATTCCCGTCAGGGGAAATTTCCCCATACTCACCTCATTCCCCGTTTAATATAACTATACTTAAAATTACCAAATTTGAAAAAATAAAATTAAAATTCACCATAACATTTGGACCAAAATTTAAAGTTTCCCAAAACAAATCAAATTCTAAACAAATATAAATTATGAATTAGTAATAAAACCACACAAATGTCTCAATAAAAAATAACAAAGTCCAAAAACTCGTGAATATATAACATGTACTGACTCGTATTAGTTAATTAAGGTTACTAGCTATTAATTAACTTTTTAATCTTCTTTTTCTTTTTTTAGTATGTAGTTATGATTATCTTTTTTCAAACCAATTAAAAAGAAGTCTAATTAAGTTTTAAAAATTCACGTAATAAATCAACATAACATAAATAGAATGACAAAAGTATATCAAAGCCCCGTCCTGCTTCCAATTCAGGGAAAAAGTTGTGTCCCCATCTCCTTCCCCATCCACGCCTCATTTGAATCGAAGCCCCCAGAGTTCTATCCCAGTAAACAATATTGTCATTCCAAGTTATATTACATTGGAAATTCTCATATTAATTACCGGAAAAAATATTTGTCAATGCATGATGCTTAACATTATCGGTGCCTGTAACATAGTTATAAAATATACATATATATAAAAGATAAATGACTCATTTAGTGCCTAATCATTTTACAAAATTACAATTCAATCCTTAGTTTTTTTTTCCCACTCTTTTAAAGGGTGTAAAACAATCCTTTTCACTGAAAGATGTAAACTTAATATAAAATATCACTTAAAACACACATGATTTACTATTTAAAGATAGTTTAAAAAAATAAATTTACATGATTCAACTTATTCAATTTAATTTTTAATCCTTATTAGCAAAAAAAAAAAATTTTGTTTTACACCCTTTTAAAGAATTAAGGGAGCTTTTGGCAAAAAAAAAAAAAAAAAAAAAAAACTAAATTACAACTTCATAAAATGATTAAGAAACAAACGGGTAATTTACAAAATATATATATAAAAAAAGGGGGAAATATTGAATTATAGCATGGTAGACCACGTCTCGGTAAGTTGGTTGCACACCCACCGATGGACCAGTGCCTAGTTAGGTATGAGTTGGATCACCTATGCCAACGAAATTATGACGCATGCTAGGCTAGAGCCAAAGGAAGAACTGTCTAATACACACACACACACACACACACATATCATATATAGTTTTGGTAAATGACAAATATATCATATATATACATACACACATATATTTACCAAGAAAAGATAAACATACACATATATACAACTCTTACAAATTTAAATATTTCTCAAACAAAATTTCTACGTATGGTACTTCTGAAATAAATAAGCCAACCTACGTTTAACCTTTTTGGTTGCAACAAAAGAAGTTTTAGGCAACAAGGGATAGACAACGCTACTTTCAACCCAACTGAAAAAAAAAAAAAAAAAAAAAAAAAAAAAAAAGGTTCCAAAACTTGGGGTGTTCTGTTTCAGAAATTCATGAAGTGATTACATGAAAACCGTCGCCTAAACATTAGACGGCGATTTTAGAATTACCGTACAAAATATTTCATAACGGTTTTTTTAATTATCGTTAAGCCTTTAAAAAAATAATCACATCCATTTTGTTTAGAAGCAATAAAAATATTACAATTTATCACAGTTAGTGATTTTTTCACCATATTCATGTGACAATAAACTAGAATCGCGTGTAAAAAAAATATATATTATTGTTGCTTTGACAACCTGTAGTACTAAATTAACCTATTGTTTAACAACTTTGTCGTATTATATTTTTTCTCGTTTTATTCAAAATAATTTTCTCTGTACCAAGAACATCAAATATAGACGACACATATAGAATATCTGCATGATAGCATATTAAAGCACCACATTTTCCTACTTTTAAGTGTGTGTGTGTGTGTGTGTTTTTTTTTTTTTTTTTTCATGAAGCAAATGTCGTAAATTTTCTCTGTTCCTTACAAATCAATTAGTTGACCTTTTGGAATTTTATCTAAAATTTAGATATATGGTCCGTTTGGTAAAATTTTCTGAAAGCTATTTTAAACTTTCGAATAATCCAAATGTTATTTCTAAAAGTATTTAAGTAGTCTATGATCATTAGAAGAGTTTTGTCTTTATAAAAGAGCGCCAAACTCAAATCAAAACTAATTTTTCTAATATTTTTGTTGCTCATTAGAAAATTTAAAAAAGGATTTTAATCTATTGTTCTCTTTTAAAATTATTGTTACAAGCACTTATAAAAAAAACTACAATTTTATGATTTTTCTTCCAATGACTACAAGACAAAGCAAAAGTCATGCAAAACAAGCTCAGAGTAAGTAAGCAACAAATAGAAAACACCAAAAAGCAACGTCACGTGGTAACTAGGAGTAGGGTGGACGTTGGACCTAGACGTATAACAACTCTTTTCAATTCGGCGTTTTGAAAGGTCTTTTTCGTAGTAGCTATACGTCTCTCTAGGATTCATAAATACAATATATACATGCACACACACACACACACATACAAATATATATATATATATATATATAATCATGTACGTATAACTAAGTCAGCAAACTAATTTTATAAAAAATAAAATAAAAAATCTTGGTTACTAGTATAGTTTACTAGTAATTTTATGTTTAATTACACCACAAAGTACATAGTTTAAATTTCTCATCTTTAAATTAAAAAAGAAAAAAAAAAAAAAACACTATTAACTAAGTTACAACCTTTATGCGGTTACTACCTGAAGAGTGAAAAAAAAGTACCTGAAGAGTGAAGAAGGTTTCCACGATGATTAGACTAGAATATTGATTAACTGATCACGGTTCATCGTTAGATCACATATATATATATATATATATATATATAATACCATGCATTTAAGGAATGTTATGGTCACGTCCACTGGGTTTCAATTTCATATTAAAAACGTTCTTAATATAGTTTGGTCTTTTTTTTTTTTTTTTTTTGCTTGGATAATTTGGTCAAATTTAAAAGTGAAAAAAACCATATTAATAGACCACGACATTTCAAATTTGACAAGTTTGACTAATCTTATAGTTAAAGTTATATTAATACATTCAAACGTATCCAAGTATATTTTTTGATTATTGATTGTCTTTAAATGATGCAGCTTATAACATATGCAGAGCTGGAAGAGCCACCTACCTATTCTCCATTACATCCTTTTAATCAAGGTTGATTTCTCACCTTTCCACTATTTTTTTTTCCTTTTTTTACAATCTATATTAAAAAAAAATTACAATAAAACCTCTTATTTTCACTTCAATATAGGAACTGTTATTTTAATTTTTTGATTTCATTGTTTTTTAACAGTCTACTTTATGATTGTGAGCATGTCATGTACAGTAAATTTTTGATACAAATATTCATAGATCAAACCATGAAAATGTTAATCAAATAATTGAAAAACAATTCCTATCTATAGCGCAAAACAAAATGTCTAACCGTTATAGTTCTATTTAGATACAAAGGATAAATTTAAAGTAGTCAAATGAGAAAGGAAAAAAAAAAAAAAAAAGAAAAAACGTAACTTTAATTCATTGAAGGTGGCGCAAAGTCAATGATAATTCTTATTTAATTAATGGACCCCTTTTGCTTTAGAGATCTGTGGACCTTTAGCTCCATTGTGATATATATATATATATATAGGAATATATATACACACATACACTATATATATATATTTGAGGTATATGTAATTGAATGGCTTTTGATCATTGGAGCTTCTTTGAGATCTCATATTAACCTCAAAGGGCAAAAAAGAGAAAAAAAAAAACAAAAAAAAAAAACAATGCATTCAATATGGTCGTTGTATACAGCCTACAAAGTTGTTACCACTCAATTTAAAATAAATATACATTGAAGATCATAAATTTTAGAAAAAATCAATTACACATTATTTCCTTCCATATCACGCAATTTACACATGACATTTATTGTATGAACTTTCACATTTATAATAATTTATACGTGATATTTTGTTTGGTTTACCATTTCATTTTAAATAAACTATACTTTTTCATCATGTTTTTTGTCTTTTCTGAAACAGTCAACAAAAATTACTATTCAAACTTAAATTCATCAATTCAACTCATTCACCAAACACCCCGTTATTGTTTTAAAACTTCTGCATTTTTAATAATTTATGTCTAGTATGTAGTGCTTACTAAATATCAAACTATATATCATTCTTGTTTTCGTTTTTTTTTTTTTTTAATTTTAATTTTCTGATTGGCCTTTCTTAAGACAGATATCAAAGAACAAGAAGTGAAAATAGTTGATTCCGACTTATCTCCACGAGAAAAGGTTGAAGAAGCAGTTAATTGCGTGCCAATGTCCTTGAAAAATATTTCAGAAGGTGTTTGTCTTCAAAGATGGACCATATTAGATTATTCAAGAGCCTATACATCCGGACAATTAACTCCTAAAGTGGTACGCATTTCTTTTTCCCCCCTTTTCTTTTCCTCCCCATTTTACGAGTTCAGATTTATCGTTGTGTTTCTTCTTTTATTGATTATATATTCAATATTACATTTTATTTAATTGTTAAAGTATTTTCATCATTTACCATTAAATAAATTGTAATACCATATAGACCCTATCTGCGGCACATCAATCATGGCCGGAAGAAGAGCTTCCGTGTAAAAATTTAATGGATAATCAAGCATACGTTTGATTGATAAGTTTGAATTAAAATATTGGTGTTGTAATTAGTTAACTTTTTAAAAATCAGTTAAAAAATTTGATGACAGCTTCTAAAAAAAAAGATAAAAATAATTGAATTATTTTATTTAAAATGGTGAACCGAACACTCTTTACAGCTAATTTAGGCTCATATCTCCTATCACATAAACCTTTTTCATGTTTTACTAAAATGCAAAACTTTTGATGGTTTTACAAAGAGTGTTATTATGTGGCTCCATAATTCCGAACATAAGAAGAAAAACCAAGCGAGTGTCACAGTTCCATGACCATCTAATAAATAATTATAAATACTACAAATGGTGAAGTCGGAATTATAATTAGGGATTTAATAAGTGCAACAGAAATTTGTAAGCGATAAGATTATATTTTTAGGAAATCTTATTTTATATATATATATATATATATATGATGATGATGATGATGATGATGAGGCTTTTGCACTACAAAGTGCAGGTTGCAGAGCGATTTATAGAGGCAGTGCGTGAATCATCGAGCCCAGCATTGCAGATGTCATTCTTTATTAATTATGATGTGCAAGATATATTACGCCAAGCAACCGAGTCCACACTTCGATATGAACAAGGTATAATTTATATATGTTTGTCTTATTAAAAAGCAATATATTATTAATATCTGGTTAATTGTTATTTTTTGGAGTTTATTCCTGGATAATTAGTGATTAATTAAGCCTTTAGCCAGTTGTTATATTTTCAGCAAGATAATCCAGAGACATAGATCACCCCCGTAGTTTATAGTTGTTTTTTTTTTTTTTAAGGATTTTTTTCATCTACACTGAATGAATTTTAGAATCATTTTCATTTTATCTTCTAAACTTTAAAAACTCTTATTTACTCCCTCAATATTAAATTTAGTTCTACTTTACCCCTTCTATTAAAAATTACAATTAAAAACAGATGAGAAAAAAATGAATTAATATAGCCATGTGATTTTTTCCCGTTTTTTTTAGTAGAAAACCTAACATAATGAATGTCTTTTTCTATTTGTTTTTAATAAAAATCGTAGCATAATGAGTTAAGAAGAATAATTCTCCATTTTTTTATATATGTTTTTAACTTAAAACCTGATGTGAGGGCCAAAGTATGATAAAATTCAATATTCAGGAGGTAAATTGTGAATTTTTAAAATTTAAGAAATAATGAGAGAGTGATCTTAGGGCACGTTTGGGTGGGTGGAAAGGAATGGAAAGGAAAGGAATGAGGCCCAATTCTTATGTTTGGTTGGAAAAAAGACAAGGAAATGTCATTCAAAAGGAATGGTGTTTCATCCATTTTGGCTAAATCAACATTCCTTTGTCACATGGAAGGAATGGTCATTCCAATGTCGTTTTAATTTTTTTTTTAATCCAAATTTGCCCTTCATTTATTTTTTTTCTTTTTCCTTTTCTTGAACACCATATACGATACACCCCTCTCCTCCCATCTCTGCCCAGCCGCAGATTCTCCGACAACCCATTCCGGCGGGTTCGCCGCTTGAGCGCCACCCTCGCACAACCATCTTGAGACGCTCTCTTCTCCATCGTTGGCCATTTGCATCTCTCTCTAGAGATCCTCTCCTCTCCCCGGAAGTCCGACATCATTCTTTCGCCGGCGTTGCCCATCCTCATCCGTATCCTCCTCGCCTACTCGCTTCTCCGATTCGCCGGCAAGCTTAACAATCACTTGGCTGTTCGCCCTCCGCTCTCCTTGCCCAGATCCGCCATATGCGGCAATTCCTCGCCCAGATTTACCTCCTCCTAGATCCATCCTATTCCTCTGTCAATGACGATACTCCAACGAGATTCCAAATTGTCGCGCTTCGAACTCCGATGTCAATTTCTGTTATATGCTAACCCTTGTTTTTGGCAGGACTTGAGCACCTAGGACAATGAGGAAAACCTCAAGACCATAGTCGTCTGGGCAAAAGAAGAGGACGACCTCACGGCGAAAGGAGAAGTTTAAGAAATTTTTTTTTCAGGGTTTTTTTTTTTTTTTTTTTTTAAAGAATTTATATATGTTAGTTTTAAAATAACTATAATTAAAAAAATTATATTTCATTTTCCGGAAATTGTTTTATATAGATTTTCCTAAATATTAATGTCATGTATATAGGGAAATTCCGTAATAAATCTTATTTATATACTTTATCGATGAATTCACTTTATGACCGTTTGATGAATTTCAACAATAAAAATATTATTATGTATGAAACTTATAATGTATCTTACTTATAATATTATATCTAAAAAATAATTTTAAAAAAGAAAATTTAAAAAGTAAAAAAAAAAAAAAAAACTATTTGCTTCTTCCGGAAGGCCCCCTCCCCCCGTGCGACCTATGCCGTTCTGTTGTCGGCCCCATGACCTAGGTGCCCTTCGCTTGATGAGAGCCTTCCATGACCCAGAGCCCTCCACGACCTAGGGCCTCCCTTACTGGACGACGAGCCCCCCGGTGACCCAGGCACTCCATTTGGCCCACAACCCAAGCTCCTCCCAGCCCACAACCTAGGCCCCCTCTCCCCGGACGATGAGCCCCCACACCAGATCTGGCCCCCCCGACCCCTCAACGATGAACCCCGTCAGATCTTGCCCCTTCTGCCTGATGACGATCTCCCCACGACCCTCTCCCCCTCAATCGGATCTTGACCTTGATTTGGCTTGACTCGCACCCGTGACCTTCAACGATCCCCCCTCCCCTGATCATGACTTGTCCCTGCAACCTCCGGCGAAGCCCCCCTCCCCTCCCGACTACCTTACAAATGCTGCCCCTAGCCCGACAGACCACGAGTGAGGAGCCAAAATATTCTTTTTTTATTTCTTTTTTTTATTATTATTTTTAATTTCTTGATATATAATACAATGAGGTAAAGTGCATTATAATTATTATATAAGTAACATCTCAACCGTTCGATTATATCTGAAAGATTTAAAAATGAAATATACCGATAATATATATAAAAAGAACTATACCACAGACTTACGTATATATATGTATATTACAGTTAGGGTTAATTTTGTCCAAACAAAAATAATTGTGTTAGTATTCCTAAAATTCCAACCAAACAAGTGCATAGACTTTCCTTTCCATTCTATTCCATTGCCATTCGCATTCCCATTATCATTCCACCCTTTTCAACCAAAGGCATGTGAAGGGATGTAGATGAGAACAATAAAAGAAATTTAAATCTACCTTGCACTTTTCAAATTTATCAATTTGATATATAAATTAACAGGACGTTCTTAGAAGTGTACTTCTTGTTTGTTAGGCATAGTGGTCGTTCTTAGAACTTATTTGAGTCCAAATTCGTAGATGGTGTGAAATTGAAATCAAAATATTAAATATGATGACGTGTGGATATATTTTCCAAAATCGAGGGTGAATTTTATGTACGGTTTTAATTTTCATAACTACCCTTTAATTTCTTTTTATTATATTTGGACATTTAAAACAAATAAACTGCATACTTTATCATATATATTCTTTGCTTCCAAATTCCACTACTAAACTTTCGTCTTTATATAAAATTTTCAATTATTACTAGGTGTACCTATTTCATATCTAGACGGAGTCCTAATTGCTGTCAAGGACGAAATAGATTGCAAGCCATATCCCACGACAGGTAATTAAATTATATTCAAATTTTAGGAAATATTTTACATGACACGTTTGTTAAATGGGAATAACTATAATAATTCTTTGAAAATGTAACATATTTGCATAATACAATCCATAATGATTTTTTGTTATTTGTAAATATTCTTATTATCTTTTTGTGGCTATATTTCATCTTTCACTTGTTATATTTTGCTATATATATAAAGATTTCATTTATTTTCTATCAAGTTTTCAATGCAGGCATGGAATAACATATTCACATTCACGCCAATAGTATACAAAAAAAATTTTATTTGCATTTAAGAATCAATACCATTTAACCCCTTCTCTTATGATTTACATGAAAACAGACGGAAAAAGAGGGCTCAAGTAGTATTTTTTTGCCGTTTGTTTTCAATTTAAAAGGAAAAACTCTAACAGAAGGAGTTAGTTGAAACTAATTCGAAAAAATAAAATGAGAATCTTTAAAATTCAGAAAGTAAGAAATAAAAAATAACACTGAAATTTGAGAATATAGGTGATCTCGATCCCTTTCCGGATATGAATTTTAGTGTTCATTTTTAATTCATAGCTTGAAATATTGGCTCGATATATAAATGTAGGGGGAACAAAGTGGTTGCACAAGCAAAGGCCATGTAAAGAAGATGCATGTTGTGTGAAGCGTCTTAGATCATGTGGGGCCATACTTGTTGGGAAAACCAATATGCATGAACTTGGAGCTGGAACAAGTGGGATAAATCCCCATTATGGGTATGAAAACAAATTAATATAGCACCTTTTTTTTTTTTTATAATTGTTTTCATTGTACTTGTGTATTTAACCGGCCGATTGAAAAAATACAATATATTTAGCTTGACAATAATCACACAAATTATACTATTTCTAGCTTTCTCCTATAATAACCCTAGACAAATCAACTCAAAAATTATAAAAAAAATAATAATAAATTTACTAATTTCGCATAGCTAATAAATATAGGGCTAGTAGAAATCCATACGATCCAAGCAAGATCTCAGGAGGGTCTTCTAGTGGATCTGCCGCAGTGGTGGCTGCTGGATTATGTCCTGTTGCCCTTGGCGTTGATGGTGGAGGTACTTCAAATTTACATTTGTTATAATTACAGTAAATATCTCTTTTTTCTTTTCTTTTCTTTTCTTTTTTTTTTTTTTTTTGGATAAATGAGCAGATTTACTAATAATCAAGAAAATAGAACGATTACTTGTTAAATATAATATTTACTTTTACTTTGTAAATTTGATTTAGTGAGTAAATATAAATTTACTAAAAAAACCGAAGAATTAAATTTGGCTATTTTTTAATGTCCCTCCAAAAATCGGTTGTTTATCCAAAATAACCATATACACATTTAGTTAGATTTATTTATCGGATTCTCTTAATTTTCCTGTGTAAGTCAGGGTAAAACACAAATATAGAATATGCCTTTTTTTTTTTTCTACATATTTTTGTCCTCATATTTTCCCCCTGTGGTTAAAATGAGAAAATACTTACATAACTTTTTTTGTTTTAATAATATGATTAGGGTCTGTCCGAATGCCTGCAGCTCTTTGTGGTGTTGTTGGCTTCAAACCAACATTTGCCCGTGTGCCTCATTCAGGGTAATTAGTTAAGGCTTTTTTATTTTTTATTTTTATTTTTCATGTATGAGAATTTTTCTTATAAATATGTTGGAAAATAGTCAATCATCAATTTTATTTCTCAGTGTCCTACCTCTGAACTGGACGGTCGGGATGGTCGGGATACTAGCAGACACCATCGAGGATGCTTTCATTGTGTTAGTGTTCTCTTTCACTCCTTGTGAAACCTACAGTTAAAACTAACTTACACACTTATCGTGATTTCTTAAATTGAATCTTTTCTTTTCTTATTTCAATGCAACTTTGTGAAGATTTTGATAAAAAGGGTTCCTTTTTTCTTTTTTTTTTTTTTAAACTTAGTTATGCGGCTATTAGTGGCGAGCTACCATCTCATGAATCTACTGCAATGGTGAGAATTTGTTTTTATAAGAACAATAAATATTTGCTACACTCATTTACATCTAATCGGCTCTCGCGATGAAGAATACAATATAACTGGTAATATGTTGTTTTGATTTCAAGTGAAATTGGATATCCAACCTTGTATTATTCTTTAGAAGAAAAAACTAGATAAATAAAAAATTTTGAACAGTTACTTGGCCGAAATTTAATTTATTTAGAGAAAAGACCGGTAGTCAATATAATGTTGATTAACTCATCCAATTAATCAATAATTGACCGGTAAAAACATATATTTATATTAGTTAATCAGTAATTGTTATCAGTACAATTTGATAAACTATTGATTGATCATTTTATGAAAAATGATTATTTTCCTAGTTTTAAAAAACTTTAGCTATTCGTTAATATGAAAAAGCTTAGAAAATGGCCATTTACATACATATATAAATATATATGTATATATACCTTTTATATTGTCAACTCATCTAAAATCTCTCTAATCTTCATAATTGTTAGAAAATTTGACAAGTTTATCTTCGCGAATTCTTTTCATCAGAACTATACAATTTTGATGTTGAGAAAATTATCCAAATAACCTTTTTTTTTCATCAGTTAATTAATATGATATAAATTTCTCATTTTTTATCAATATGATAGAAATTTTAGTTTAATTTTGTGCCAAACTGATCTAGTATAAATTTTTTGTATCAGGTGAAATGATTTTTAAATTAATGTTATTAAGTGCTTTTCCCAACTTTATTTGATTGCTATTCTCTTGTCCAATTTTGCCCAATTCTCGCACTAGTGGTGGATTATCAAAGGGATTGGTAATCTAATGGGTTACTTTAGCATTCCTAAGAATGCAAGGTTCAACCTTACATTTCACTCAAAAACCACTGACGTACATGGCAAGAAAATGGTTTTGCTTTTTTCTTTCAACCCCAATCCCCTCCCCCCCCCCCCCCCCCCCCCCCCCCCCCTTAATTTCAGTATGAGCATTTCATCTAAACTTGACCTTAATCAAGTTGTAGACCAAGGGATATAATATACATACACACATATATATTTAATCACTCCTCCAACATTAAATTTTTAATTTTTCCCCTCCTTTTCATGTGTTAAAAATAAATAAATAAATAAAATCTTTCAGCCTAGAGTATACTTTCCACTGCTGAACTCATCACAGCTGCCTCTATCAAATATCAAGTTGGCAAAGTACGATGAGGTTAGTTACTGTTTCTTTTTAATTAATCAACATTATTTAATATTCTCAAGCATAATTCATTTCCTAGACAAGTTCCTTCAAGTATATTAATACTAGTTTATTTCCATTTCTTTAACCACTAATTGGTTCCAATTAGTGGTTCAATGATAGCAGTGATGATATCAGAGCTGCTTGTTCTGATGCCGTGGATAAGCTTGAGAAGCACTATGGTTGGAAGGTAAGGAGCATATATATATATATATATATATATATATATATATATTTAAGTCAATCTGGTATATATATCGAATTCTTAGATATTTTGTTCCAAATTCGGATGAGAAAATTCAAACTCTAGACCTCAATTTAAAAAATAAGAATGTAGATTTTCCGATAGATTATACGTCCAACATATACCTGAATTTAGTTTTAACCATGTTACATTATGGTGAGACCAAATATAAGTGTATACAACATAGTGATATATGATTTGTAACTTTGTGGCCTATACAAATTGCTAACTTGCTAATTCTTCTTCTTCTTTTTTTTTATTTTTTTTTGTTAAACATTTGCTAGACAATAGGGGTGACCATTCCAGAGATAGAGGTGATGCGGCTAGCCCACTATTCGACAATTGGTTCTGAGTGTAGCACAGCCCTTAGTTCTTATCTACAAAAGCTGTATGGATTCTCTCTCTTTTTCCTCAGATGTTAACATTTTTTTATTTTTTATTTTTTATTTTAGCAAATTCACATGTTAACAGAAATTACAACTTTTTAAAATAGGGATTATGCAGAATTAGGATGGGATGCAAGGGTTGCACTGGCAGTTTATGGTTCCTTCAGTGCCAAAGAATACATTAAAGCCCAAAAAATAAGGTAATTAACTACCTATGCCTTGTTTTACCAGTCTAAGTAGCAAATTGTTTAATCAAATTTTTTGAAAAACATTTAATACGAGATTAAATACATCATTCTTCGTCTTTTACGGTATGAAACCTATGACTCTTATAATTTATTACACAGAAATGAACCACTCTTAAGTTTTGGACCTGAAAATTTTTACTCAAACCCCTCCACTCCCAATCGCTGAGCTACTAGCCTCAAAGGACAGATTAAGTACAACATTTTAACTACTTGTTTAGAGTAATTTAAAATTTATAAACTTATTTGGTTTTGGAGGGATGGTAATTATAAATTGGGTGGGTTTATGACACCCCCACTTTATTTTTCTCTCTTATTTTTAAAACCACTTATCATATATAGTTTTAGAATTAAAAAATTACTTGTTATATCCTTCAATTTTCCCAAAAAGCCCTTATAACTAAATTTATTTGTTTTTCTTCTTTCTTTCTTTTTCTCCACATACTAAATCTAAACCACTACACAGTTTTTTTAATACATTTTGTTTTATTTTTATTTTTAAGTTTTTGTTTTCTCACGAGATTTCTTTTTGCTCTTTGATATCCAATAAATATTCTTCATCAGTTTATATGTTGTGATAAAAATCTATAAACTTATTCTTTGGTATATTTTTTCTTGAGACGATAAAAAATTGATGATAATATACTAATAAAACTGAGTATTCTACAAGCATGATTGAAAATGTTATGCATTTCTCTCAAGAAAATTTATAAACTTATTCTTTGGTATTTTTTGGTTAGTATTTTTATTAGATAATTAAAAAAAGCTTATAATTCAGAGTTTGCATGAATTCCTAATCATTTCTCTCAATTATTTATAAAATAAATAACCAATCAAATCAATATATTTGATTATATATTCACATCATGCATATGTATTTTCCATTTACTTGCTATTTCTTAGAAAACAAAACAAAAAAAATAGTTATAACATGAAACTACAAAAACTATTAAAAAAAATAAGAATAATAAGAAACACACAAAAAAAAAAGAATCTTCTCTTAAAAAAAATCTCACGGAAATGAATTAAAAAGTACAACAAAATAGAACATTTAAAAAAAAAAGTAAGGAAAAAAATATAGGATTTAGACTGTAAGGTGAACCCTAACACACTGGTCTGGTGATCTACACCCTTCATACGTGAGAGAGCCTCTTGGATATAGTGTCTTACCTAAGTCCAAAAGTACAATCACTTATAAACTCCATCATGTCATGTTGTCTAATTAAATTCTTAGCAACTTTTCTAACAAAATCAAATTTCAATGGATATACTTTGAGTCTCAATTTCTCACTCACTCGATTACCATTTTGAGCATATGAATATACGATTTTGATCTCATCACAATGAAAAATACAAATCCATCAAGATCCATTACTTTTAAAGTGGATCACGTTCATATTTGGGCTCCAAAATGACTCCTCAAGGTGGTTTTTTTCCAACACTTAAACAATCTTAGAATTCCAGTTTTCATTTCTTAAGCAGAGAATATGCTTGGGAAAGTGTACTCAAGTAGCTTTTTACTTTTTAAGATTTGAAATTCATAGTAGATAAACAGGTTTAATATTTGTTTCTTTCACTTTTCTTAATCATTATTATCATTATTATTATTATTATTATTATTATTATTATGTTTTTTTTTTCAGGAACCGACAAATACAATTTCATGAGAAGATATTTGCTCAGGCAGATGTCATTGTCGCACCAACTACAGGGTATAATTTTCAACTAATTTAGATTAAACAAGAGTAGGAAAATATATATAAATGTACCTATATATATAATTTAAAGAAACATTTGCGAGTAAATGTCTAAATTAAATTATATATTTGACATGTCCAGGGTAACTGCTTATCCAATTTTAGATGATGCTCTAAATACCGGTGAACTTGACTATATCAATGGAGGTATTCAATTAACCCCTAACAAAATCATGACTCCACTTTACTTCTTTTTTTTTTTTTTTTACTTTTTTTTTCTTCTACTTGTGATTCTCTTTCAAAATATAAAATAGGCTTTTGTTGTGGTTCTCTCGTTATTTCCATTCTTTAGATACTTCCAACATTATATTTAAAAATAATAAACGTAATATGATATTTATTCAACGTAATACTGATATCAGAAGGGAGTGATATCAAAAAATTTAACTATTTATATTATTATTATACTCTTTTAATATTAATATTATGTTAACTAAATATCATATTATATTTTTTTCTTTTAATATATTACGTTAAAAGGATGGTCGAGTCAGACCAATACAAACCAATAAAAAGTGTCTTAAAGGGGTTAAGTTCACTATAGTGCAACATAACCCATTTGCTATTATTTTATTTATATTTCAGCTGCACTGGTACGGTACTCAATAGCAGGAAACTTTTTGGGATATCCTGCGGTGACTATTCCAGTATGATCCTATTTTCTTCATTCTATTTTAGTGTGATTTTATTTTAAAAATCTCAAATATATATAAATTAATGTAATTTTTCTTATTGTAGGTTTTTTTTTTTTGGCTCGTTTTTCCTTATTGTAATAAGTTTCCTTATTATTGTAGGTTGGATATGACAAATCAGGTTTGCCAATCGGACTTCAATTTATTGGTAGGCCTTGGTCTGAGGCCACACTAATTCACATTGCATCTGCATTGCAGGTAAGAGACCGTGGTTTTCGACTGTTCTAGACATAAATTTTATTTTATTTTCTTTTCTTTTCTTTTCTTTTATTTCTTTGTTGACATTATTTTAGTCATTAAATACAGAAAACTGACCAACTTTTAGTGTGCTGTTAATATGATATTACATGGGTAGATCTATAATTTAGGGTTTCAAATTGCACAAATTAGACTGAAGTTGGATGATACATTCTTTTTTTCTTCTATCATGTTTCTTTGGTTGAGTAAAAGGTTTTAACGAGAACTCTCTTAATTTTATTTTGAGTAAGATTCATTAATTCTGGTTGTTGTTTTCGCCTATAGTTGTTTCTTGCTTGTCTTTTCCTTCCTTTTTTGGTTAATCTTTTGTGACTTTTTCTAAATCTCTATTTCTTTTCTTTTGATTGACAACCTGTAATGGGATTTGATATAAAACGAGCTGTTTAGTAAATACCAACCTAATTAGAATTTGATAAGTTTATTTAATCTCAGTTACTTTCTTCGTTATATATATATATATATATATATATATATATATAACAATACAATAGCTAGTGTTCGCCAATTTGTAAATGATATTGACATTGAAGATTACTCGTTGTTTTAATTTCAGGCTCTTTGTATCTCAAACTATAGAAAGCCAGAGGTATTCTATGATCTGCTCGGCAAAAGATGAGTTGTATTACAGTGTGTTCCCAATAAACATTACACTGTATGACCTAATTTACTCGGTCTCTTCATGAATTTTATTTATATATTTATTTTCAAGTTGTTGTGGATTTGGAAGGGTACAAGTAATTTCTCGCAAAAACAGGACAGTTGAATTTCATCTCATTGTTACTTGACTCGAGTTATTTGTGTAAGTTTTTTTTTATTTTTACTACTCCAAATTGCTATAGAAGAGCGTGTACAAATCTCTGTCCTTTCGGTATAGGCGTATTTCTCTAATAACATATTTGATTCATAGATTTAAACAGTAAATATAAATAATATATTCAAATTTTTTATTTTCTAAATAAGAGCATGTATAAATCTTTGTATTCCTTTTGATATAGTCATATTTCTCTAATGACATGTTTGATTCATAGATTTAAACGGTAAGTTTAAATAACAAATTCAATTTTTTTTGTGAGAAAAAAACATAGTAAAAAATTTGAGTTATGAGTCTGAATTTATTATTCAAATGTGGAGAAATATTTTTACAAGATAATTGAAAACTGTAATTAAGCAATGAGATTACAACAAAAACAGAAAGTGATGGGAGGGGAGGGGACAAATGTGTAATAATTAAACAAACAAATAAATGCCAAAAGAGAGGAGTATAAAAAATACATAATTTCTTCAAATCTTCTGCAAAAGATATATAGATTCATCTAGTCTTGAAATCCCCTATAAACTTAGTTTGAAAGACATACAAAATAAGAAAAAGAGCCTTGGATATACACGTGCTTATTCTTACAAACACTCAGATTGCTTAGTTTATGATGACCCTTATCACATTTTTATTTTTATTTTCAAGTTTTGTGATTTATTGTTGTAATCTAAAGAAATAAGCAAGAAAAAAGAAAAGAAAAAAGAAAAACACAACAAAAGGATAGACCTTATTATTATAATCTCCATCCTTGTTTTGCATTGAGCCAGCAATTTCACTTTGCTATTATAACCTTCAAGAATTTTCAATCTTGTGTCACTTGAATCCCCATCAGTGACAAGACTCGCTTCCGGTTTTTCCTTTGAATTTTCCTGTCCCTCGAATCCGGTTCTTAAATTTTGGCTAGAATTCGAATCACCTGCACTTTGATCCAACACTTCTCTTTCAAATGAACTCGGCACATTATCTGTCTTGACTAAATCACTGAATGACACTCTCCTAATGCGCGGGCAACTCGGTTTCTCCAAGGAACCGGTGAGATCCCGCTCTTTGTTCTTCTTCATTGGACCGGCGACAATACTCTCACCTTTCACCGGAACCATTGACGTTGAGAATCGGCGAATTAGGCCTGTCCTGCTCTTGGAATTCCTTCTCTTTTCGGCTAACAATGCAACACTTGAGTCATCCATGCACCTTCCAAAGGTTTTCATTTTTCGCATAAAACTAGAACTCTTGCTGGTACCGTTTTGGCTACTCGGAGAGCCTCCGATTCCCGTGCTTTCAACTTGGTCACTCTCAGTTGAGGAACTAGTGTTGGAAGAAATGCTGTAAGAAGAACTAGTATTTGAAGTTGGAGACTTGATTTTCTCAGCAGAATTCAGGAGCGAATCGTTCTTGAGACTGTTTTCGGAGGTTTCATGTAGTGCGGTTCCTTTGTTTTGGATCTCAAATCTCAAGCAACTTTGGAGCCAGCGCTGGTAAACAAGCTCTTCCACCATGTTGAATCTGTCCTTCTGCAATCTCTCTATTTTTCTTGATAGCTCTTCATTGCCACATCTCAGCATACTTTTTCATCTTCAAGCTTCGACATAATTTTTCCCTGAAACAACATTTGTCATGACTCTCCTATTAGTCTGTTTCTAGTTGTACCATGTAAGCAATTTATCATATATTAAACGACAAACAAATTAATCTGTACCTTTAAAATTTGAGTTACTTTTATCAGGTGAGACCCAACAATGAAAATTCTAAATAGTCCAAAATCTCTATAGACGCGTTGTTGGGAACTCGTGTATCTTATATTAGATAGAAAGATGATGCTAAAGATATTGAATAGTTTATTTCATTTTAAAGGAAACAGAGCAATTATATATATAATGAGAAAAACACTATGCAATATGCAAAATTTAAAATGTGTGACATGCATAAGTTCATTGTACCTTAAAAACAATTTGTTATCTATTAAATAATGGACAAACCAATCTAAATCGTTAAAATTTGAGTTACTTTTATTCAGTAGAGTTAACAATTGAAAATTTTCAACGGTCTAAATCCTATATGTCATTATCTAACAAATGAAAAAGTGTTGTGGGGGCTCAATACATTTGGTATTAGATAGAAGGATGGTGCTAAATACACTAAAAAGTATATTTCATTATTAAGAAAACAGAGCAATTATTTATACGAATGAGAAAATCACTTTGCAATATGCAAAATGGAAAATATGTAATATGAGTAAGTTTAAATCATATTGTGAATGCAGTTTAGCATGTATTGAATAATGGATAAATCAATCTAAGCCTGTGAAATTTAACCTACTTTTATTACGTGGGACCTAACAATGAAAATTTTCAACGATCCAAATCCCTACAAACCATTATCTAACACGTGAAAAAGCATTGTGGGGCTTGTGGGGCTCGTTCTTGATATTAGATAGAAATTATGTGTATAAATGAGAAAATCACTATGCAATTGCCAAATGCAATATGCAAAATGCAAAATGCAAAATGCAAAATATGTGATGCATGTAAGTCAAAATATCAGTAGGGCATTTCTATTTAGATTTCTAAATGGATATTTATAATAACAAAAGGGCATGAATAAAATTATCTAGTTGAAAACTTTTATACATCTACCTCGGTCATGTGGGAAAGTGAGGTTATTTTCACTTGAGCAGCAAGCAACTTAACTGATAATTCCCTCTTTTCTAACTCAAGCTCTTTGTTTCTTCTCCTCATTTTAACTACTTCTAACTCAACACCATTAGCAGCTTCGAACTTTTGCTCAACCAGAGCATCTCTTTCAGCCGTTTCGCAATCTTGAATTCCGCAAACTTTTTCTTCAATCCGCATCACATTTCCCTTCACATTCCTTGCGTTGACATCGATCTTTCTCTGCATTTCTACTATTGTTTTCATCGCCGTTTCCAGCTGCTGCTTCACTAAAAAGTCCCGCTTGGTTTCTTCCTTTAGGCTCCTTTTCTCATCCCGCAAACAACCAAGAGTGACATTAAGGTTGTCGATTTCAGCCGACTTTTTCTTTAAATGCCTTCGCAGTTGTGCCATGTATACTTTCTCTTCTTTTAGACTGAATAATTCAAGCAGCTTCCTTTCAAGCGTCACTTTCCTCTTCTCCAAGTCCGTCGCTAAAACGCTTAACAACTCGGTTTCTGCCGCATTGTTCAACATTTTACTTCTAATCATCTTAGCCTCTTTCTTGTCTTCATCCTGCAACAAATGTTCAAGTTTGTTTAGGCTTTTTCACACTTAAAAAGGTGAAGTCTAAATCCTTCACGAAAAACCGATCCTACATATTACATGTACAAGTAGAGGGCATAATACCAATTATATTTTGGAATAATATATAACAATAAAAAATATTGTAATCGTACCAAACGTTACACCTTTTTAAAATCATTTTTATATATAATAAATTCCATATATGTTTGTAAATATAGGTGGAGAGAGAGTGTACCGGAAAAATTGAAGTTTGAGTCTCCTCTTCCTCTTCTTCAACTTTCTCTGAGTCCATGAAACTACCATCTAAAATCAAAGCCAGCCCACATAAGCAACACATAAGAAAGCCAAAGATGACTAGAAACTGGTCTAAAAAAAAACTATACCAAACCACGCCAACGAAATCACTTCTTATGATATTCATGTTTATGTATGTTCACATGTATATTTCCCGGGAAAATAAAAATCCAGGGAAAAGTAGAGCGAAAATTATTATTAAAAAAAAAAAAAAAAAACCTTGAATCTTGAGAGTAGTGCTTTGCTTCCTTGAAATAGCAAATGCAGCAAATGAAGCTACCACCAGGAAGCTCACTTTGACTATCATGTGGGACTCGGCGAAATCAACGATCAGAAAAACTCAGAGCACAACTGTGATATGGCTTCTGGATTATATATATATATATATATATATGTCTATACAAACATATATATATGTATATATATATATATATAGGAAATTCTGTGTACTTTTATTATCACAATATCCTTTATAGTATATATATATCTTGCCACTTTGGTTCAGCTCATCAGTAAGCAGTGGTAGAACTTGTTCAGACAAAGGCATTTAATGCCATTGAAAAAAAAAAAAAAAAAAAAAAAAAAAAAAAAAAAAAAAACCTTGTTGGACTCGTGTGGAAAACTGTTAAAGCCATGGCCAAAGGGTGTACTGTTTTTGGAGGGTAAAAGTGGAATAATTCGTCTTTTCACCAAACAACAATTTCTATTGTTAATTATTTCAAGGAAATTTTTATGGTAGATCTCCTCTTCATACTATTGGTTGTTTGATTAAATTTCAATGATCTAATATTGGATTAAATTTTAAAGGCTAAAATCTATAATTAGAGTAATTCAATTTCACGCATTACAAATTAAGAAAATTTAGCTTCAGTTTAAAATATATTTGAGATAAAGTTTTTAGGTTGAAATTGATTGACTTTTAAAAAAATATATAAAAATTTTTATGAAAACATTAAGTTCATACTTAAAAACCAAACGAATCATAAGATAGGACTAATGTTATTTTGTGTTTTTGGTTTTTAAAAAAAATAAAAAGGAAAATCAGTGACCGAGCTCAAATAGCAAATAAATCCAAAGATGAAAGAACAATATTCAGCATTCACAAAAAAAAAACAAAACAAAAAAACAAAAAAAAAAAGAGAGAGAGAGAGAACAATATTTAGCAATTGGACGTAGGGCAGTGGGATATTTTTACTTGTCCCACAGATTAGGAAGCAATGAGTCTTTTTTCTTGGTGGTCCATATATTTATGTGTGTGTTGTATATGTGTACATACAAAATCAAGGGGGCCTAATAATAAAGGTGCTTCACATGCCTCATTTGATATTTCTATTGCCCAAATATCTCTTTTTTCATTTCTTTTTCTTAATGGATAGTGGGTTCTTTTATTCTCTTAAATTTGGGAAGATAAGTTTGAGGGAAGTTCAATAATGGGGTATGGATTTTATTCCCCGCAAAAGAGACTGAATTGTAATCTAATGGCTATAAATGATGCATGTTAAAAAGCACTTTTATTTGTTTCAAATAATTTAATCTCATCCAAATGTATCTTTATAAAAAGTCTCAAACTCACGTAGAAGTGTAAACTAAAGATGAATAGATTTTAAATAAGAACTAGTTATATATGGTATTTTTCATACATAAAACTCCTTTAGGTATTCTATATAAATATAAACTTTATATAGTTTATAAAGTTTCCCCTTTTTAAAAAAAAGAAAAAAGAAAAAAGAAAAAAAAAGGAATAAGCTTCCTCTTTTGGGTACCATTTGAATTTTTTTTTTTTTTTTGTAAATTACCATCTGAATTTATTTTTGACAAGGGGAAAAGAAGTAAATAGCATTTTTATATTAGTAAATAATAGGTTTTAGAAATATTTAAAAATAGTAATAACTTATCTATCATATTAATGATTTATTGACTTCTATTTACATCGAAAATTTATTATTTACTTAATAAATTTTCTACTTGCATAATAAATTTATTATCTACTTCAAATATTTTAAAATCTTCTTATTTATTTAATTATTTTCGTAAAAATGATAGTTATTACAATTTTCCTTTTTAACAACACGCTTTTGATCATTTTCCACTAGTGGGGAAAAAGAGAACCGTATCCCAAAATACATCTTTATTGGGTAGTGGGGGTTTTTTTTTTTTTTCTTTTTAATCTCCTCATGTAAGAAATTTGAGAAGAAAATTGACTTCTCAACCAATTTAAGACACTGACTACTTTGGACACGAATAAGAAAACCATTTCACATTGTGCTGGCTATATCGTGTCTTGGCAAAATCAATCCAGAAAATATCTTTCAAAAAAAAAAAAAAAAAAACCACTGTGAACAAGCATATCACTCATGTAAATATTCGATGATAAATTAAACAAATTAAAGATTAAAAAAATAAATCTGATATTTCTACCAAAAAAATCTGATGTATTACATAACTAGTTGAGGCCACCAGCGAAGCACATTGTTTTTTCTATAATTCTTGCAAATCTATTTATGAAAAACAAGTAAAAATTTGTGAGTATTTACTAATTTTGAGTATTTTTTAAGAAATTTTGTTAACATGTAAAAATTTACAAGATAAGACTAACATTATAAAGTAAATGATAGGTTGATTTATCTCAATTATTTGTTTGTGAATTTAAATTTTAAAGCTAATCAGAAAAATAACTAGGTTTAGTTAACCCATAAAGTGGCAAACATTACAATGTATTTATGTAACATGTGAAGCAAGGACATTATGTAACAATCTAACAGACACTTAAATATATATATATATATATATATATAGGTACTCATACATGGATTAGAAACAACAAAACAAATTTGGTTTGTTTGCGTGAATGGAATTAAGTTTATCTTTAACCTGAAAAGTTTAAAAAAAAAAAGGAAGTAAATTAGAACAATAAAGTAGGAGTGATAAGAATTAAAAATGATACAAAGAATAATAAGTTGCAAACACAAAGCAAAGTTAGTTTTAGGTACGCAACAAATGCATATCAAGTCCGGTAACTGTGTTTGGAAGATTTAATTTATATCCTTTTCTCTTATATATTGCTTCTAACAGTAATTTCCAAAACCTCTTAGTTTAACTACAATTAAAACACTCTGAACATGTTTAAGATTTGACAATAAGTTTTTTTTTTTAATTTTATTTTATAAGTTAAGGGTTGGGAGGTTCGAATTCTGTACCTAAAGGTAGAATCAGATGTAATATTACCGCTAGGTTATGCCTATAATCACCAATTGACAATAAGTTCTTAATAGAATGAAAGATAAATAGGCTAGAGATTTTTTATTGGACCACAGTTCTGAACACATTTGAGCTGTTTTTTTCCCCAAGACAAAAAAAGTTGAGACGTGCTCCCATTGAAGTTTCACCAAAAAGAAACCTTAAACTGCCCTAGGTTAGAAGCACTATTAAATTTGTAAACGCCAAGTGTATTAATAGACAGGAAGATAAGGAAAAATAAAGAAAATTTTCAAAAAAGAACTAAATTGTAAAAAATAAAAATAAAAAATTGGGCCGAAATAAAAAAAAAGGAAATAGAAGGACTTAAAAAGGACTAAATTGTAAAAAAGAAAAAAGAAAAAGAAAATTAAAGGACTAAAAAACAAACACAAAACATTTTCATCCAAAACGAACCGTTTTGGACGAAAATACCTACACAGTAATAGATATTGCGCTTTCTATATATTGGTGATAGGTAATATATATATATATATATATATATATATTTCACGCAAGAGAGAAAAAAAGTTCTGTTATCCACCATATTAATGCACAATGAATTTAACATTCATTTGCAGTTATTCAAAGGAAAAAAAAAAAAACAGAGCAGCGACCAATAGAAAGGAATCAAGATATAGGACAAATAATTTAACCCAAAAAAAATAAAAAAAGGCAAAAAATCTACGGTATTTAGTAGCAGCCAAATGAAATAATCACAAATAAGTAACCAAAGCAGAATATGAAAGAATGACTTCGTCTTGGAGCTGAAACAACAAAGGCAGAACTTCAGACTCCAACAAGAAAGTCACCAAGAGACGATCATAACAAGAAGGAAGGAAAGCAAAATCCTCAAAATGAAAATATCTCAGGCAACTAGGCTACCAACAAAACTAAAAAAATGAAAACATCACACAACTTAAAGGACCTGTTTGACAGAGTTTTTGCTTTTACTTCTAGCCAGCAAAAGAATAGAAGCAAAATTATGGTTTCTCAATAAGTATTTGGAACCAAAGAGCTTTTGTGATCAAAATGATTTCTAAAATATTCGGTACTAGAAATATTAAATGAAGTTTATAATGTTTAATTTAAATTTTGTTATAAGTTTTAAATCTACTTAAAAAAGTTTTTTTCAGAAGCTATATTTTTTTATTTGATAAAAAACACTTCTAAAACTTAAAGCTCTTCTGATAGATCATCCAAACACTTCTTGAACCTTCTTTTGGATCTGGAAAGTCAAAAGTAACTTTTAGAAATATCTGTCAAAACAGGCCCAATGAATGTCATAAATTAAACTCTGTTATCATTTTGGTTAAAATATGTCAACTAATTCCATTCTTCATTTTTTGTACATCCAGTAAAGGGACAATCTAAGCGTATATGTTTACAAGCAAATACATTCAGGATTATTAACTTTGACTACTATAGCATAGCTAGCTTTGGCTGCAAATGGTGTATCAAAAACCTAAATATTACCATGCTATAAGTTACTTGTCCAAAAGAAAGTTGTTAGTTGCTTTGGAGGCCCTCGTATCTCCCAATCGAATATCTTCAACTACTAAACCACATACAATAATGTCTTAGAGTGAGAACAAAAAAACACTTAGTTGCGTTTGGTTCACCGGTTTGATATGAAATTTTTAAGTTAGAGTTAGTTGACTTTTCAAAAAATAATTATAATTTTTATTAATTTTTAGAAGAAGACATAAATGAAAATGAA
The DNA here is from genome assembly GCA_025413025.1 of Ficus hispida. NCBI lineage: Eukaryota > Viridiplantae > Streptophyta > Magnoliopsida > Rosales > Moraceae > Ficus > Ficus hispida. Next base: position 12,845,024 of record CM046366.1, on the reverse strand, counting down.
TAAGTTAGTTTAGTTAAAATTAAATTGAAATGTGAAACGAAATTTGTCTATCATGGCTAGTTGTGGTCAAGAGATGAGATTCAAAACTCATATCATTGTTCATACATTAATAAGCCACGTGTTTTGAAAGTTTAGAAAGTTATTGAGATGAAAAATAAATAATCCAACTACAGAAAGATAATCAGAATAATTTCTTACTTTTGACATTAATTGTACGTCAATCAAGTTCTTTTTAAGTACCAAAAAAAAAAAAAAAATCTATTGCATGTGCAAATTTTAGATTTCAACAAACAATATTGCAGTACATAAGTAAAGCAATATTTGGCTTTACACATATAATCATATTTAATCCAACAAGCTACATGATGAATATCTAAGACGTGTTATTGTGGATCAAAAGTACTTTTTAATCTTGCCTAGCTTTCCCAATCAACGACAAGAGCAACAAACAAAATACAAAGAAACAAATAATATAAATGAATCCTAAACTTGCAAGTACTGAACCTGCATATGGACGACAACCGATTGGGCCCGAAGCAAAAAGGGTTGCTGTACATGAGGAGCTGAAGAGAGTGAATAAACTTCTCTCTTTTGTCACAGAAAACCAATTTATCATTTTTCACAAATTGCAGGCAACATCAATGTGCAGACAAAACCTTCTACTTGCTTCATAATTGACCCCCCCCAATCTGAGTCTGCCAAAATTGCTTCGAAATTGGTTCGTTTCAAACTACGGACTAACACAATATTTTCTATAGCTCATGCTAAACATTTTCTTTTTTCCTTAACATTTCCAAACTATTTATGTCTACGATCTACCTATATTCACCTTGAGCTTTTTGGGCTACAAAATGTCAGGATAACAGAAAATGCTATTCAGGTGGACAACATGATTAGCAACAAAAGTTATCACATATGCTACTCATGGCCGTGTAAATCTTATTGTTCACAAATTCATACATAGAACTCATGCATCCAATAATATTTCATTAATGCAATTTATATGTTTATCTCACTTTTTCTCCGCCGATTGATTGTCACGCAATGGACCAGAGGACAACATTTTTAGTCTTTATAACTTACTCTAATTAAAAAAATCGTGTCTGGTCACCACATATCTCTCTTTTTTGCTTCACAATCACTATATGCATATCAGTCCTATTTAACTAAATACAATCTATCTTGTTCAGCTATGTTCTAAAAATCAAAACTAATACTTACCAATAGTAACATATTTGGAACAAATCTATCAGAAAGTCAAAAAGTTGTTCTTCCTAAGATATCAAAAGTTAATTATTACTGGAATATCAACCACATTGTTGCCATTATTCACAATACTAAAAATCAGATTGTTCATAAACAATCACAAGCCAAAGCCTTCTTGTACAATGCATCATATGTCATATCGTTGTCTAAATTCATTCCATCTATATTTTAGTTTCATCTCCTAAAGATCATCCTTACTCTTACTCCTTTATTTGCGAGTTTTCTTTTAACATCAAATTTTTCGTTGTCTATATTTAAATTTTGTCTTTTTTTTTTTTTTTTTTTCCTTTTCTCTTGGTTGTTGTCTTCTGTTGTGTTTGTTTTTCTCTGTTTTTAACAAAATCTCTCTTTAGCCAAAAAATAATAATAATAATAAAAAGAAACAAAAGAACAAACTTTCTTCAATTTAGTTATTAGATAACTTTGCATTATGCTTATTTACGTAGATACAATGAATCGAGTTTACTCTCCTTTGAGGCCAAAGAGTTGAAGTTATTATCGACAGACTCAACTGGATTTCTATCAGCCATCGTTTTTGACAGAGACTGCTGAAAAATTTTCTTTTGGCCATGTCATCAACCAAGAACCCTTTATCTATTGACACCTGGCACTTGAATATTTTGCATGACATTGGGCTAACTTTTATATATATATATATATATATATATATTTTAACAATATCCATTCCGTACATGTTCTCCTTCACTTAAGTACTTGCTTGGTCAAGACTATAATAGGGGCCCCTCAAAATAATTTTTAACTAACAATTTAGATTTTGATTTCTAAATACTAAAAATTAACTCTAAATAAAATAATTTTATTTTTTCCAAAGAATTTAACAAAAAAAATACACCCACAGAAGCGTTATTTCACTAGTACTTTCAAAATTACAAAAATACCTTTAAAACGTTGTGAAAGATCCTTAAAACCATGAACAAGCTGAGGCCATATAATCGTTCTCAGTCTGTATTTCCATACCCTCAAGCTTCCCATTGCCTCTGCCCACATGATCTAACAAAGCAACTATTCTCCCAAATTAGTTGGAAACCAAAAGACAAGTAACACTCATTATAAAACATGAATATTATTAGATACCACGAAAAGAACAGAAAAGATTAAACTCACATTTGATACACTAGCAGGCTTCACCCTAAACTGTGGATCAGTTACACTCAAACAACAAATGCTGCAAAAAGTCCAAAATATGAATTTAAATAGTAGTATAATTGATTTTTTATTTATTTAGGATTTTAAGTGTAAAATATTGTCTATTTATAAAATCAAATGCTGGGCATAAGTGAAATTTTTAAGAAAAATAATAAGAAATTTTGTAATTTCAAAATTTTAGGGGGCCAAATTAAGAACCAAATTATTTAAAAAAAAAAAAAAAAAAAAAAAAAAAAAAAAAAAACTAATGGATATGGGTATTAAACTAAAGAATCCCATTGAGGCCGGGCAACGCCCCAACTACCCTTGGTCCAATGTGGCTTGGCCACTGAATATATGTTATATTTTATTATCTTTAACAAATCCTACTATAAAAGTTTTTTAATTAAAAAAAGAAAGCAAAAAAATGCTAGAAACTTTTAATACCTATTAAATATTGGGTAATTATGCAGTATAACCCTTTTTAAATATCATGTACTAGAGCCTATTTTTAAATCATTAAAATATAATCAAATGACTGATATGTTATTTATATATGATAATTATAATACACATTACCTCATACTAGTATAAACTAATACATTTTAAAATAATATATAAAAATAAATTTAAAAGAAAACGCAACCCATTCCCTCCCCAGCCGCTAGCGACGCTCCTCGACCTACGACAACCCCTCCTAAAGCAGATCTGGTCAGCATTTTGGGGGGGGGGGGGGGGGTGGTCAGTGTTGAGGAGGGGGGCCTCCTAGGCATCGTCATCGGTGTTGGGAGGTAGTTAGTAGATGATCGCAAGATCAGTTTTTTTTTATTTCAATCTTTTTATTTTTAGTATATAATATTATAAATTAAGATATATTATAAATTATTTAATTATATCATAACGATTTAAAAATGAGCTATATTTGTAAAAGGTATATAAACGAGGCTTTGCCGTAGACTTACATACAATGACCCACGAGAGTAGAAGTGCTATGGAAGGTGTTGTGCATACGACGCTGTCTCGGTGTCGTTTAGAGTTCAACGGTCCAAGAGTCTCTCTTCTTTTGGTCCAATTGTCTTTTTGCGTAGGCCTCCATTCTCATCTCAATTCGGTCACTTTTCTCTCGCACGCTATCGCTATCTGCACCCAAAAAAAAAAAAAAGCTTTCCAAGAACCAGCCATGGAAATTCCATTCCACCCAAAACCCTAATTTCCCCATATTTATCCAATCCTTTCATGGCCTCCATATCCAACCCTCCTTATCCTTCTTCTTATTCTTCATCGCCGTCACCGCAATCGTCGACTCCGCTGAAGAGCCTCATCGACTAACAGTCAATCTCTCTCGCCGCCATGGACTCGCGTCGGAGCTCGCGAGCCGTAAGCGATCCCAAGGTCCGCCACGTCGGCTTCTTCACCCCCAACGCCCCGCCCGTCACCGGCCGAACGCTGTCCGGTCCGCCCGCCGCCGGCTCGCCGTCGCTTTCCCAATCCCCCGCAAGCAATTCTCTGTCCCCGGTGATGATCCCGCCGCCGCGTCACCTCTCCGACGTCGCGGCCCGTACGGCCGCAGTTCCGGTTCCGGATTCGGCGTTCCGGCGTACGGCCGACGGGGAAAACGTGCCGGTCGGGAGCTATAACCCTTCGGAGTCGCTGCTTGGGACCTCGCCGGTGGCGTCGCCGACGAGCGTGGCGGGAGATGGAGAGTTGGATTTCTCGGAAGAGTCTTCGGCCGGCTGGCATCGGCGGAAGGATTCCGGAAAGTTCGCTTCGAGCTTTCCCAGCGGCGGATTCGAATTAACGACGACGGCGAAGGGACCGGAGAATTCGGCCTCGAGGGCGAAGAATTTAGCGGCTGCGTCGGATGCGAAAAAGCCTCTTGACGTGCCTGGTAGTAGTGATTGCTTAATTGTCATAAATCTTTAGTCTTTCTATGTCTACTGATTTGAAAATGGGTGCTTCTAGTGATTTTTAATTTGCTTATAATTGGAATACTTGAGAATGAAATTACAACGATTAGTGCTTGTGATTTTAGTGTTTGTTTATAGTTTATGATTTGTATTAGTTGTAATGCAAATGGTGATGGCTTGCCAAAGCTATAAATTTGTATGCCTATAGAGAGAAAAGTGCTTGAGAAAGATTTGCTTTCAAAAGAGTTAGAACCTTCTGTTCGATGCATTTCGAGGTGGCATTGCATGTAGTTTTAGGAATGGACAAATTTTGTTGGAGATCTAGTGAAATTTGAACTTCTATTGTGGATTTAAGTAGGCAAGTTTATAGAAACGGCAAAGTGGATATTTTGTAGTTAGTTTTTATGGTTTGGAATTGTATTTTATATTAGTTTAGGTCTTTACATGCTGCTTTCTGCAATATGTCTATCGGACTCTTTGATTGCATAGTTGAATTGTTTTACGTTCTTGCAGAAAAGAGTGGAGGGGTCGTCACAGAAGTACAAGATGAGCTCCAACCTACTTCGAAACAACCTTTAAAAGCGAAAACAACCAAAGCTGAAAGACGTGCATTACAGGAGGCTCAACGTGCTGCAAAAGGTGCTACAAAAGGTTCTTTTTTTTGCCCCCTACACACTATAGCCGCTGTTGCTCAATTAGCGTGTCAAACTATGCATTACTTTAATGTGCCCTGCACGGATTGACCTTTGTATTTCCTCAGATGAGTATTGTTTACATGTCTCATTGGCAACCACGAGAGTTTTTTATTTCTTAATTGAACATTCAATCTATTCTGATGAGAAAGAGATTAGCTAATTATATGCTGTCTAAATTGGTTTTCCCTCCTTAGGCCAAGTAATTCATGGTCAAAAGCATAGAATTGGCCCGGGTAAGACTTTCAAGCTGTTGGCGGTTTTGTTTGTTCTTGCCCTCTATCTAGGCAACTCTTATCACACACTACTTAAACTTGTTTGCGAACCATAAAAAAGTAACTCATTACAATATGTGTATGATGTATTTTGCAGTGAGGGTCTTAAATTTGCTGTGGCTTTTCAAGTTGATTTTGTCTTTTTATTTCTGTGTGACGTTGACTAAGCACAAGAGTAAGCATAAATTGTTCTTTAATTTCTAAATTAGTAGATGAACTTATTTAGTTATACTGTGGCCGAGTATGGTGTGTCTATTTATTTCCAAAATAATTCTTATTTGGTGTCAAGGATCTAAATGCATTTTGCGGTGTTTTTACGCCATTCCTTGAGTTAGAATGTATACTACGCTCAATGTTTGCAATCAGCATCTTTCTATGTAATCACATGGTGGCGAGCTAGCTGTTTGCTCACAGCTGGACTCTTGTAATATCATCTGCTGCTTACCATTCTTTTGCTTCCTTGATTGGAACTTTATTGCAGGGGGAAGTAAATCTGCTACTGTATCTGGGGGAGGCGCTCCTAGTAAACTAGTAAAGCAACCTTCACGAGGAAAAATGCTGTTTCAGTTGTGGCTTCAGTGGCTGTTTCTGAGAAGAAAGGAAGTGAGCGTGCACCAGAGAAGGAAAGGAAGAAAGATGTTCCTCCTCCCCGAATGCAATTCGATGATAAGAACAGAGTGGAGAAAGCAAAAAAGCGCTCAGTGGTCCATCAAACTGAAGCCAGATATAGAGTTGAATTGTTTCGACATTTGCCCCAATATGAACATGGAACACAACTTCCTGATCTTGAGTCGAAGTTTTTCCAACTTGAACCAATGCATCCTGCTATTTACAAGGTATTACTGGTGCCTGGTGACTAGGATTGGTAAACATTATAGCGGTGAATGATAATCTGCTTTATGAATTAAACTCATACACTTAGAAAGCCTCAAGAATGGACTTGTGTGAGTTACTTTATGAACTCAAACTTAAGTTCAATTCTAGGAAGGAAGATGAGAAAGAAGCGAGCTTACATCATTTTAATGAAAATTCATTTTAATTGAAGACACTTTTCCAGTATCATTCAGTTGCATGCTTGATGCTCGCAAATATTTTTTCTTAGAATGTGTACATCATTCCAGATTTGAGCTCACTTGTTAAATAAAAATATCACTTTTCCATGCTTTTCCGTTAGATTGCTAAGTTTTCTATTTGTATGAAACGTGTTGATAATAGAGGATTTTAATTTGAAAAACGCATACTGATCTGGAAACTGTCAGAAATATGGAAAGGGGGCATCATTACCGAGGATATGTTTATGCAATCATGCCTCAATCCTATACTATGACCATCGATGTACCTGTTTGGTGCCCCCCACTATGTCTACATTCTGGAATCTGAGGACTATCATCTCAAGCACCTAAAGGAACTTTTCCTGCTTGTCAAATTCGAGTTTGGATATAGATTTTCTGTTGGCGGCACATAAATATTTTGTTTGTCCCTTATGCAATTAAGAACTTCACTAGGAATGCGTCGGAGCATGAATGAATTAATTCCTACCCTAAATAATAAATAAATCTGGTGGTGAAGTAATATCTAAACCATTTTAATGAATTGAATTTGAAAGAAAAGAAAAGTGTATAATTGGCTCTATTCATGACATATGCTTGGTATTTGTCAGGTTGGATTGCAGTATTTGGCTGGAGAAATTTCCGGGGGTAATGGTCGTTGTATTGCCATGCTTAAGTCGTTTGAGGAAGTCATTAGAGACTATTCTACTCCACGAGAGAAAACTCTTTCCAGGGATCTAACTGCCAAAATCAGTAGTTATGTTTCGTTTTTCACAGACTGCAGACCACTTTCTATTAGCATGGGAAACGCGATTAGGTTCATAAAGAGCCGTATTGCCAAGCTCCCTCTATCTTTATCCGAATCAGAAGCAAAAGCTGCACTTTGTGCAGATATTAACTCTTTCATAAACGAGAAGATAACACTTGCCGACAGGGTGATAGTAAAGCATGCTGTTTCAAAGGTTAAAGATGGGGATGTGCTTCTCACTTACGGGTCGTCATGTGTGGTTGAGATGATTCTGTTGCATGCCCATGAGCTTGGGAAACAGTTCCGTGTCGTGATAGTGGACTCACGTCCAAAGTTTGAAGGCCAAACACTACTTCGTCGGCTGGTGGCAAAGGGATTAAGTTGCACATACACTCACATAAATGCTGTTTCTTATGTCATGCATGAAGTAACAAAAGTACTTTTAGGGGCTGCCTCAGTGTTATCAAATGGAACCGTGTATTCTAGGGTTGGGACTGCATCTGTTGCAATGGTTGCCCATGCATTTCGTATTCCAGTATTGATCTGCTGTGAAGCTTATAAATTTCATGAACGGGTGCAACTTGATTCGATATGCTCTAATGAACTAGGTAGGTTTGTTCCTGTGTAAGAATAAGAGCTTATTTTCATTTCTCCTGCTGTTATTTCTACCTTCTTTTCCCCTTGAAAGATACTGATAAAGTTCAAATTGCTTATAGGCGACTCTGATGCTATAGTGAAGGTTCCTGGAAGAATGGATGTGAATTATCTAGAGAATTTGGCAAAGAGGGAAAATCTGCAACTTCTAAATCTAATGTAAGGTCTCCGTTCTTACATCAGACAAAGGAGAAGAAAATAAACTATGTGTGGATAGTTCTGATGACACTCTTTGTTTTGTTCTGTAACAGGTACGATGCTACTCCATCAGATTATGTCTCAATGATTATCACAGATTATGGCATGGTAAACTTTTCCGTATGCTGTTCATTTAAAATGGAATTGTTGTATTTCTTTTTTTAACCTAGAGGCATGGTAGGGAATATAATAAGAAGGATCAATCTCACTTGGGAACTCCCAAACGTTAGGCTCATTCCTACTTTGCCCATAAACTTTAAAAACTCACTTTACCCTGAATTTTGAATTAGTCTCACCTAACCTCTTCTATTAGAATTTCTATTAAAAATAGATGGAAAAGAGAAGTAAGTCACACTTGTGACTTGACCCACAAAATTTCTTTTAGAAACAAACGGAAAAAGACCACATGACCAAACTTTGCCTCTTTTTCAGTTTGTATTTATTTTTCTGTTTGTATTTATCGCAAAATTCTAACTAGGAGATCTAGTGGGACAAATTCAAAATTCAGGGGGCAAATGAGGAGTTTTCAAAGTTTAGGAGACAAAGTGGGAATGACCTTAAAGTTGACGGGGGACACAAATGAGAATAATCCTATAATACATTGTGAGGCTCTTACATCATAATTGCCGTCAGTGGTTAATTATCATGGAAGGAAAAACATTTTTAGAAGATTAATTGGCTAATGCTAATATGATCTCACACCTTAACTAGTTGAAAGTCTAGTAATTGTTTCTTTATTATTATTATTTTTTATTTGTTCAAGAATTTTGAATCAGCCAGTCCTTTTCGGACCGTCTAAATCATTTATCAGTCTGTTACAACTTGTGTACAATGGAAAGACCACAGAGGCATTTAGATGTTTGAAAATCATTATTTAGGTGAAGCTTTTGATTATTAATTCGCTAATGCTATTAGGATGCTGAAATGATCTTGTCGTTTCAACTTGTGGAAAGTATAGTAATCATATCGTCTATTTCATCTATTTTAAATATTTGATGGTGGTGGTTGTTACTAACAAATTTCTCTGTGAAACTTCTTTTGACTCATTAATGCTTTCGAAGGTATTAACTAGAATGACTTAAATTTCTACATTTTAATGCATCTTTTTTTAATTTTCATCCATGAATTGATCCGTCTATTTATTTTTCTAATGAACGGATTGTAAACAAGTGGTAGTAATGATCATTCTTGGTAAGCATGTCAATGTTTTAATGGTGGAATCAGGATATTCAGATGCATGATAAATTTTAGTTCAAAGTTTCACTGTTTTCTTTTTCTTGTCAATGTAGATCCCACCCACTAGTGTGCCCGTCATTGTACGCGAGTATCGAAGAGCGCAGCTGTGGTTGTAGAAAAGCTCGGATTAAACCACAGAACAGGAGGAATAAGATTCGTGTCTACAAGCTGGTGGTTTTTCTTGGGATGATAAAACTAGAGAAGATTTTACGACGTGTTGGCTGTGGATTTTTCTCTAACCATTCTTTTTTCTAGAAAATGATGGTATTTTTTTGTCATTTGTCAAAGTAGCTTTTTTTTTTTTTTTTTTTTTTTTTTTTTTTTTGATGAACAACTCAGGGAAAAGTGCTTTTTGTTGCCTCTCCTTGAACAGTTTTTGAGGTTCCGTCGGTTTTGTTTTTCTTTCTTCATCTGCAAGTTTTCCACACTGAATTTACAGAAGAGTATAGTGATTAGAGCAATTATACATATAGTGAAAATTTTAATTGAACGTCGTGATCTATGAATGCACGTGTCGAAATTCTATAAGTTTATATAAAACTAAAATGACTGTTTTGTTCCTATTTAACTACCCTAAACAACAAATACTTTACAGTGTGTCATGAAACTGTTTTTTTTTTTTTTTTTGGGTCAAAGTATATCATTTTTTTTTTAAAGTTATTTTGGCTCAGAGCTTTGAATTCAAATGTATAATCCGCTTCTATCATCTCTTTTGGTAATGGTGTAAAGTTCGGGATCTGCTTTCATAATGCAGTATTAATCCTAACAATCTTCTCTTATTAATCCTAACAATCTTCTCTTACTTTGGAACGTATCATTTTGACATAGCAAATAGGTCGCTCTTGTTTAATGATTACAATTCCTCTCCCAAAAGAAAAGGAAAACATCGCATTCCACCGAAATTGACGGCAGTATCACGGAGGAATAGGCGCCCGTAGCATGGGGCGTAGAAAAGAAGCCGGAGATCGGCTTTATGTGAAGGAAAGAAATTGGCATTGGCATCGGCATCGGCATCGGCATCGTCATTGCATGCAGTGACGAGGTTGGCAATGGCGTCAGAGGATAGGAGATCAGCGGCCCGTGGAGGTGAGGAGATGATGGCTCAGTCAATGGGGAGAGATGGAGGAAAAGATGAAACCTTAATAACGTAGTAGTCTTTTCCTTATCTTCTGATTTAAATGGCATTTTATTAATTTAAAGAAAAAAAGGAATTTTTTTCAAAAGAAAAAAAAAAAGAAATTTATTTGAAAACAAATATACAATACCATCCCAAAAAATTTAAAAAAAAAAAATGGTTATCATCATATCGTTTTAACTAATCATAACTTCACATGTCAATTTTGAAACCGGTTGATTACAAAGCAGAATTCCATACAGTTATGCATGTCAACATCTACCAGGTGATATTTTTTCAGCGGTGAAAAATAACAACATTCTTTCAATGCATTTCTCACTATGGTCACTTGTATACCCAAATCCGAGGAAATAGCACTCCTTCAACTACTTCCCTGTCTGATTAGGGTAGTCCCAAATTTGATATTTACATTCAAATTCTAGAAGCTTCACCTTATAGATACAACATAATAAACATTTAAATGATGAAGACACTTCTTCCTCAACTTAGAGGAAGTCAAAAGGTTCCTCCTTTGCCTGATAGTCAGTGTTGAGGTTACAGCTTACTTTTGTTTCCTATCCGAGCCAACAGTACAGTTATCCGCAGCAGCAGTTGTTGCCAACTCCATCAACCTCTCGTAGTCTATTTCGGTCGACTTGAACTTCAATTTCATTCCGGCTAGAATCCATGACCTGATGCAAAGGAGAGCTTGTGTGTTGTCATGAGGCATACAAAGACGCTGCTTGTCGATCTCATCGCCTTTGCCACAGAATATTTCTTCAGGTGCCAATGAAGTTGGTTGCATGGCCAAAAAATCTCGAGCCATCACAGAAAGTCGTGGGTACCGCGTACTATTGACCTTCCACCATTCCAGAACATCTGTTGGTATTGGAGCTGGAGTCTCGGATAGATACTGAGTGAGCTCATCGGTAGCATTACTCATACTGGCCCTTCGTTTCTTTCGTGCAATCTCCTCTGCAAAAGAGACACTACCTCCATCTTCAATGTCCTGAGTGCCATATCCACTAGTCACAGATGGAAAATGGCTAGTAGAATAGTTTCTTATGAAATGGGTTCGCGCTTCCTCAAGAAAATTCTCGGAGTTGAGGTTCTCAGGAATTAGCTCTCCTTTGATTCGGGGATCCAGAATCGCAGTCATATAAGTGAATATGTTGCAGACCAGGTTATTATAACTCCTGGCCTTTTTAGCCATGTCTTCGGAAGCATTCTTTAGCCAGTCTGGATAATGACGAGCTTCTCTACAAGCAGCTATCATTTCCGAGATGTGATCCATGAAGAAGAGAACCAGCCCAATGGTGGGCACCTTGTTTGTGCAGATGTTGTTTGTGGTTTTATAGAAAGGTTCCAGATATTCGTGGACGACACTGATTGCGTTTTTCTCGGCAGAGCTCAGTAGCATCCTACTGCCTAGTGTCTCTTCGTACTTCCTGATAACAGCATCCATAGACTTGCCGGCCTAAATAAAATCCCAGGTCATCTTTAGTCAGTAAATTAAAAACTTAAGTAGCATTAAGAGAGAATTAAAAAAGATGACAGTAAGTACCTTTTTGACAATATCAAGCATCTGATAATTGCCACTCCATCGTGCTGAAGCATCGAGCGGGAATTTCCAACTTCCTTCTTGACAATTTCCGGTTAATCGAATGAAATCCTCGGAGATTTCTGGGGATGCATTTAACCCCAGTACAAATTCCCGGATCTTAGAGATTATTGGTTTTATTGTTCTTAACCCATCCTCGATGATCAAATTCAATGAACGGGCCGCACAGGGGATATAACAGAACGACCCCAATTTTTGGCTTTCCAAGTCCTCTTTCAAACTATGGCAGGCATGGATGGCGCTTTGACTGTTATCATGAGTGCAGGAAAGGACTCTACTCTCAATGTTGTACATCTTAAGGATCTTTACGAGGGAGTTGTAGATCTCCGCACTCCCACAAGGATAAGGTATGTGACAGATATCGAGTAACACCTTCTGGAACGACCAATTTTCGTTGATCCACTGACACGTTACGCTCATATAATATATCTGTTCGTATGAAGTCCAGAAATCAAGCGTGATGGAGATCCTAGAAGAAACCTGCACTAAAGATGCTCTTATATCTTCCTGCATGCTCCGGAATACTTCGTGAAATACTGCTTTATATCTGTCACCTGGCCAAAGTTGAATTGACGGATTCAAAAACTTGTAGGAGTTTGCCAGCCATCTTTCTTCCAACATCGAAGGAGGCAAAGCTGCTAAAACAAGCCACTTAACGAGCAACCAATTCAAATGATCATAATCCACCTGAGATGTTTTCCCTTGCGGTTGAGGTTTCTTGGCCACAGTTACTGCTACAGGCTGCGGCACGGAATTTGTAACAGTGTCCCCTGACTTATCATAGCCTGGATGTCGATTACTAAGGTGCCTTCCCAAGTTACCTTCACATACAGGATATTAGTGAATGCCTTGTATTGCAGCAATAATCTAGCTAGACACGACAGGACTGAATTCCAATCACCATAAGCTTAGAATTTGCAAGGTATTGGAAGCAGTAGGATCAATAAAAATGACATATGGTATGCAGAGAGGTTACCGGTTGCAGTAGCGATAGAATAACTCTGTCCGCAAAACTTGCACCTGCGACTTTTTCCATCGGGAGCTGTCTCAAAGAACTTAAGATACACCGATGTCATTGTCTTCTTTCTTGGTTTTGCTGAACTGATAGCATTTGGCTTCTCTGAAGTACCCAATCCAATATCTACCGGATCAATTGGAATGACTGCCATGTCCATCATAGATTTCGGTTCCATATCTATGCCAAGAATAAAAAAGGAAAAAGTTCATATGAATTCACAAAAATAGATTGTTTAGTTTGAAACCAAAATGCAATATTTAACAAACAAAACATCATTTTCAACATACATTCCGATTCAGAACCAATCAAAGTCCGACAAGCAGAAAATCGACCACCGAAAAAGGGAGCAAAACTTTACAAACCAATGAATCACTCTTCACAATCCAAAACTCGAAATAACACGATGCAATTCTGATGTAGCGGAAGCTATCAAATTAAGATAATCACGCCACTTATCCTATTTTGGTGCTGCATCTAATTATTCTCTTTTTGTTAAGAAAACACTCGTAAACATGACAGCCATAACCACTAGCTTCATCACAACGGCACAATCAACGTGTTCCATTTCCTCCCATAAAACTATGCAGGACTCGAAATTCGTCATCAGAACTAAAAGATCATGTTCAAAAACCTCAACTTTTAGAACCCCTTAATGATAAAAACCAATGTTAGACATAAAAAACAAGCTCGTCTTATGAATTAAAAAGGCCAAGTCCAACATTGAGATTACCTTTGAAAGTCTTGAAGGTGCTGTTATTCACACCCCAGTCCATTTTGGTCGCTGTTTTTCCCACTCACCGTCGCCACCTGCCAATTCCATCCCACAAATTACGCAAACCCCACATCATATTTTCCTCAAAAAAGCTCAAAATCAACAAAAATTAAAATAAAAAAAAATAAAGAAATATTCAAAATTCAAGCTGTCTTACTCCTAAGTAAGAAGAGAACTCCTACAAACTCCACCAAGATAAAACTCTCATTTCCAAACTAGAAAATCCCATGACCCAAAAAAAAAAAAAAAGATGGAAACTTGAGCTGAGGAACAAGAGAAAGAAGAAAAGAGAATTCAAGAGGAGGAAAATCAGGGAGAGAGAAAGAGAGGGAAAACAAAATTTTTTTTTTTTTTTCTTTTTTGGAGGGAGAAATGGAAAAGGAAAAAAAAGGGGAAGTGGATCGGCGCTAAAAATAAACAGCGAGCCGGATCCAGAGCCGATCAAAACAGCCTAAAAGTAAAAAGATTTTTTGGGATCAGCTTGTCTTTTTTTTTATTTTCTTTCTTTCTTTCTTTGAAGAGCCGCGAGTGACGACTCAGAGTGAGAGTCGCAAGCAGATCTAAAAAAACTGAGAAAGAAGTGGTGGCTCAGCTGATGAGAAACAAAAAAAGTCGCAAACCCATTTTGTTTTTTAGAGAGAAAAACAGACAGGCAGACAGACAGACAGACAGAGAGAGAGAGCGTGTCAACTCGACTGAGTGGCTCGGCCCGAGTCGCTTATGTTTTTTTTTTTTTTTTTTTTGTTTGTTAAGTTTAATTAAGTTTAGTTGAGGCTGAGCTGGGTTGGGTGGGGGGGGGGGGGGCGTTTGTTGACTTGAGCCCCAGGGGCCAGGGTCCCAAACTCCCAACTTTTGCTTTTCCATTCGGCTCAAACCAACTTACAAATTCTGATAAATTAATAAATAAAACGTTCATCTTGGACAACGTCCCTCCAACTGTCCAACAAAGGTTTTTTTCTTTTCTTTTTTCTTTTTTTTTTTTCTCTGTCTCTCTCGAGGCTACCCTCTTTTCAGCCAAAAAAAAAAAAAAAAAAAACCTCTTTTTACTTATGGATTAATCTCATTTGTTGGCAAATAAGTGGGTGAACTTTTTGGTCAGCAGTCTAAAAAATCAATAACTTTTTTTATTTAGCAAAAGGATCTCTTATCAGTTTTTTTTATAATTGTTCAATCAAAGATTAACTATAATCATTTTAGAAAAAATACATTTTAATTAATTTTTAAAACTTCGATTATTTATTAAAAAAACTTCTTAAAAATGACTATTGAACTCTATTATGTTTGATAGGAGGGATGGAAAAAAGAAAGAAAGTAAGAGTAAAATTTCTAGGTAATGGAAAGGATGAAGGTTTTCTATTATGTAGTTTGGTAGAAGAAAAAGAAAACAAAAAAAAAAGTCTAATCAAATATATTTTACAATTATAATTTCAGATAAATTATGAGATGATAATAGATTAATATCAAAATAGCTGGATGGCTTAAAAAATGATGCGCCCATGAATTTTCAATTTTTCCTTCCTTCTTAATTTCCTCTCTAACAAACAATCAAAATTCCTTTTTTCTCTCCAAAATCCTCCTCTAATTTTTCTCTCTTTTCCACTCTACCAAACAAAGGCTAAATCCCTAATTTGTTGTTAATTTTGATAAGGAAAAATATATTTCAAAGCATTAAAAGATGATACAACAATCAATTCACATACAAAGTCTCCACAAAGAAATGGCAAAAAAGCAAACAATTGAAGAACATGTGCCTCTGATGGTATCAAAGGCAAGCACACGCATCACCATATGACTTACCTCCTCTCAAAAACAAAAACATCCAAATGACAGGTGGAGACGATGAATAGCGCACTAAAAAATGCGTCACAGCCAACGGGAGCCTTGTTCAGCAGGTGCGCAGCAAGTATTCTTTCACAAGTTTGACACAAGTCGTACCTCCCAGCCCCCTTAGCTACTTGTACTAAAAAACTAGGGCGCTATACGGAAGTTCGTGAAGTCCCCGCCACCCTGCAGATCTCAATCTAGCGACGGCACCCGGAACCACACTGCTGCTGCTGCCCTTCGGGCACGCCTCCTACCCACCCCATCCATAGCTTCGATACAGTAGCCCTCCTCCTCCGTACATGACATGAATCTCACTCCTAAACTTAGCACCCTGTTGAAGAACTCAGAAATGATATTTGAAGGCCAGAGACTCGATAGTGAACAAAACCTCCACCCAAAAACTTTTTTTTCTGACTATCTTTCTCACTTTTTTTCTAAAGCCAACTCAAGAACTGCAGTAGGAACTATCCTTCATTATCATTGACAGGAACTGCAATTTAATTTTTCTATAGTTTGATTTATAAGTAAGAGTAGTTCTAAAAAGAGCATGGTTTGTATATATATATTTTTTTCATCAATGTTATCTTACGATTATATTTTAAACAAAGAATTTTAAAATTTTCTATGATTATAAAAGTTAAATAAAGATCATAACCCAATAAATTTAAGTTAAAATAAGTAAAAAATGACAATACATATAATTGATTAACGACTCATATTCAAATTATATGTCAATTTCCTTCAATAAGTTAATATCGTTATTGATGTGGGGTGGTTTATTACAAATTTGTAAATTCAAAGCGTAAATTACTAAAATTAAAAGTTTGTGTTTTCTCACCAACATCATTATACTTATATGTCGTGCTCCTTCGCCTATGTTGCTTTGAGGCACCTATGAAAGCACTTCAATGCTCAAATCAGACAAACAACTATGTAGATTAAAAGAGGGTAATAAGGAGGGTAGTTTTAGTTGGTAGTCTCAACCATGAGGGTTTTAGTTAAACCCTATGATTGAGACACGTCATCAATCCGTTAGTCCTTAAGCTCTCTTCCTCTCTCCTCTCTCAAGTGACGGAATAACCAAGCTTGCAATGCATTTTTGGTTCATACTTTGCCTTAAAATCTTTGCGGCCGGCAACCATGCATGAAGGTTCAGAATTGGCAACAATGATAAAGGCCATTGAATGAGTAGGATAATATCATCGTGATCTTTTTCCAAGGAATCCATGAAACCATAGGAGTAAAAAAAAAAAAAAAAGCATAAACAATAAATTAACCACCCGTTTGGTTCACCAATCCAAACTAAAAAATTTCAACTCATTTTTATCTTTTTCTAAAAAATCAATAAATTTTTAACTAATTTTTAAAAAGTTAAATAACTATAACCTAACCTGAGGATTTCAACTCAAACTTATCAAATGTATGCTGAATAGCCCACTTGATCTCCAAGACCCAAACAAAAGTTTTTTTTTTTTTTTTTTATATCAAATTATAGTTGTGGAGACGGGATAAGAGGTTAAACTAGGATTGCACAAATGCATATTAGATCATTTTTAATATATTAGCCAATGTTAATGCTATATTGTTTTTAAGAAAATGAAAGTAACATATTTTAGATGTTATTTTTTTGTATTTCAATGCAAATGTTAATTCCCATGTTGTATATACCTTTTGTCATCGTAATTAAACTTTGGAATTTATTAAAGTAAATATAAATAATTTTGAAATGAAAATAGTATAATGATTAGATTATTAAAAGGTAAAGGAACAAATCAATAGTATTCAAATATCAAATTTTGATATTTGTTAATATTTGATGGTCAATTTGCCATTAAGTTCAATATCTGTCAAATTTGGCATGAAAATAAACACTTCAGTAAAGAGCAATTTCTTTTTCTTTTCTTTTTTTTTTTTTCACGTACATGTCAAATTTTGATGACAGCATATTAACCTTTTTATCCGGCTAAAAGAATAATAAAAAAACTAATTAAAAAAAAAAAAAAAAAAAGATGCTCTTGCAATGACTTGCCAGTTCGGAGACTGTTAGCAAAAAAGCAGAATCTCATTCTTCTTTTCTTAAATTTGTGAGAAAAGGACCACAAACTTTCTAATCTATATATATATTTAAAAGGCGGAAAAAAAAAAAAAAAGGAAGGCCAAAGAGTGACATAATTTAGATTCCACTATTGCTTTGTAATTTTGGTATAAATGAGTGTTGTATATGTGACAATGTGGGGATGAAATGGTGAAGAACAAGGCTGAAAAATGCAATCCCTGAACTAGGATAGCTGAATTGAGCTGAACACGTGCCTTTATATGGAAATTAATCACCAAATATAGGGATGATAGAATTGAAGGCTTGTTTTCAATGACTCTAATGAAACTACTTCACTTTCTTCTTGACTTCCTTGATCTCCAAATGATAGCAGAAGGACTTGGGCATATTCTGTATGGAATTTTTGGTGTGGGCAGCTCTGGCAATCTGCATTAAAATACACCATCATCACTATTGATAATTATTGTATTAATTATAATAATCCATTTTAACAATGTCATAAAAAGAAAATAATCAAAATCAGTATTATTCGTGACCTACATTTTTTTTTTTTTTGTGCTATAAAAGAATGAAAAGAAAATATCCCATAAACTACCTATTTTTGCCATTGAAAAAAAAAAAAAAAAAACCTCCATCATTCCCCACAAAATACATATAAAAAAATGAGACTACATGAGAAGGAAACGTGAAATACATGTTTGTGCTTAATCCTCAAGAATGCATCTAGGAGATATAACAAAAATCTTTTATGTTTAGCTCACATACACACACACAAACATATATAATGATATAAAGTATATATTTATAGTAGGACCTCTTATTACGTAATACTAGTAGGATGATTTTTTTAAAGGTGTGATCTATAAAAATCGACCTTAAAAATTTACAGTATGTAACGCAAATGATAAAATTACGTCAATCATAGATATTCTTGTCAAAAATCAATCTAACACCTAAAATAACAATTCCTACTTGTAATACGAAATAGGAGATCTTACAGTAAAAATTATCTTACATAAAATAATAATGTTAAAGAGTATATATGGTGTTCAATGCAACAGACTAATAAATAGTAGGCCACACAATGTAACGCTCACAAATGAGACTAACTCTCTATTAGTTTGAGTGTTTAACCCCCCTACGGTGCCCTAAAGCATCTTTCTATTCTAAGTCACTTGTATTAGTGTGACTAGGAACATAATTAAAACATAATTTAAGGTTGTTAGAGGCACATAAAGTAATAATATTTCAAAAAAAGGAAGGAGAAGGTAACAATATGTTAATTAGTAATTGTCGAAATCAAACATAAAATTAGGAAGACAATTCTTACTGAAGATTAGCTATCTCAATCTGTGAAAAGTCCATATTGGTTGAACAATCTAGGACAAGTGCTGTAGCAGAAGTAGTAGTGGTCCTTGTCATTGTTTTTGTCCCTGCTGCTGCTGCTGCTGCTGCCGCTGATGGGGAAGAAGGTGGTTGCTTGATGGCCAGAACTCTGCAATTCAAGCTGCTTGCTACATCCTTGTTGGCCATTGCCAGCCTATACCCACATGATCAAATTTTAATACACTGTCTTTGCTTTAATTTCACTTTTTGCTTTTCATGATTTACACTGTTTCATATATTTCACAAGGTTTATTTTACATGTTGGGTATCTCCATTTAGTTTGCACGGGTTTTTATCAACATGTAACTATTTCTGTACAATTTTCAATTATTATGTGCTTAATACGTGATTATCTCTATGAATTTTCAGGAATACCTCAACGGATTTTAGTGTCCGAGACTAAGGATCCATTTCGGGGTATATTTGGATCTTTACAGATTTTTTTTTCTTCTAATTTAAAATTACTTTTCACTATTCACATCTTCAAATATCTATGACAAATTCAAACTTAAAAGTTTTTAACTTTTTATTTCAAGTCTATATTAGATGGTTTTTTTTTTTTAACTTTCATAGAATTTCTAAAGAACAAAACAAAATCCATATTAATTTTTTTCTCCAAACATATTTTAAATTTTTATAATTTTTTATTCCAAATAGTTTTTTTAAACCAAACATGCATTTTTAAAATTTCAATTCAAATATTCAAGAACTACATCTGCAAAACCTCCCTCAAACGGGCCCTACACTATCAAAAACCAAAGTTCAAGGAGCATTTTGTTAGCACCTAGGTAACTATGGCCTTCAACTTTTTTTCTCCTCTTATTACCTATATAAGAGTGTGTGTGTACCCCTAAAAAAATAAAAATCTAATCTGTATCCCTTTAAATTTACCTATGTTTTTATTAGCCACTCATAACAAAACTTCCTAGCTTTGTCATTGTTTATCCAAAAAAAAAAAACGTTCCAATGGCCAAAGCGATAAATATGTTGTAGTTCAGGGACTAAACATGCTAATAACCCTTCTTCTCATGCTCTTTTTAATTAATCGAGACTACTAAAGCTCTTGATTTAATTCAGAGACGAAAAGGAGCTTTTAACATAATTAGGATCAATCAAGTGCTCTTTCCATGAATAAAAGAAATGGGCACTAAAAACTTTGGATCTTAAAGTTTACGGGATTAAGAAGAAACTTTCAATATTGTGTAGGGACCAATTGAAAAATAATTATATTACAAAGAGAAAGTAGTAGCAGTATAGTTAGAGAAAAATCTTTTTAAGAAGGTTGGTAGGATCTGTAGAAAATGCTAAAAAACTTACTTAAGAGGAGAAACTGAATTTCATAAACAGGACTTAGATAAAAGGACTTGAGAAATTAAATTGGTGTTATTTTATGAGCTGTGAATTCTTAATTTGTCCAAAAAGAAAAAGTTCAAAAAGTACTTGAAAAATTGATTGTTCAATGTGAAATGTGGATCCCATTTGTAAGGTCCATGATTTGAACCAAGAGCCTAGTTTTTTAAAATTTTCCAATAACCGCCTTTTCCCACTTGGTCACATTCTCTAAGGCATGCAAAGTCAAAAGTTTCAGAGGGCAAAATTGCTACTAATTTTTTAAATTATTAATAGGTAACCTTCTAAAATTTAAATTTAGATAAATCACTTTCTAAAGTTAATATTAAAGTGTTGCTAAGTGCAAACATACTTGTGTATGTTAGCTTGTTTAAAGAATAGATTGAATTACAAATGACAATTAGAGCACGAGGATAATTTCCTACAAATTTTAACATCGTTTCACTGTTTTTGAGGATAGTGTGCGACATTTTAATACAAACACATTCATGCATGTTAACTTGTTTAAAGAAAGAAATTGAAATTATGAATGACGATCATATGATCAGAGAACACAAGAACAATTTCTTAGACATTTTAACAAATTTTTATCAATTTTTTGGACATTGTGCAACATCTTATTAAATTCAAGTGATAATTGTCATGATAAAAAATTTGGAAGGCAGCTTACTAATTCATTCAAAATTCACGGGTTAACTAAGGAAACCCTAGAAGTTTTGTGGACTTGAAGAAGGACTGCCCCGTCCACATGAAATTGTCTTCCTCCCTCTCTCCCTCCACGTGATGTTGCCCTTTCCAACTCCTAGTCTAAAAGGTTAAAACTAACATAATGGGATAGTCAAATCTCATCCAACCGACCACTATATATATATATATATATATATCTTGTATCTAGTGAGTAGATATATCTAATATTATAACTTTTTATTTAAAAACTTATAATAACTAATTGATTTACATGATACTATTTAAATGTTTAATAAATATAAGTATCACTAAAAAATTTACATTGAAAATATCCGAAAAAAAAAAAAGTCACAAACATCGTTTTGTAATGATGACAAATAGCAGCCAATCTATATATATATATATATGGTGTCCTAAAAACTTTAACTTTATTAATTTGAAAGAAAACTTCATAGGTTTCAAAATCTACGACCCACCCGAGAATAAAATTCTCTTCTTATTCGCTAAGCTAGTTTAAGTGGGGTACCTCTAAAGACACTGTATCTAGCACAAACCATAACAATTTATTCAACAAGTTAGTACTTTCAGAACAAAGAAAACTCACCGGCTTGGTACAACTACAAGAAGCGTGGCGTCAAATGGCAATGCACCACTTTGACGTGACATATTATAATTGCATACTACTAATCCACAATAATAGGTCATATCCACTTGCTACAACAAAGTGACAACTTTAAATTAATCTTGTGACCTTTTTCTTTTGTCGAGAGAAGAATTTAAAAAAAAATGGGAAGATTATTTTAGTGTTAAAATGAAAGAAGATTTTAGTTTATCTAATTTTAATTTTTAAGGTTGTCACTTTGACAAATTCTTCGTTGGTATCTATTGATCCAATTAACCAGTCATTATAGTTTATACGCCACGGTGGGCCCCACATATCATATCCTAAAACAAGCTTTAGTGGGTCCCACTAGAGGAGAGGTGGGTCAAAAACGGGTATCAGTTTGGGGATTATGCCAATCTTTAAAAAACATTAGGCATGCCATACAAGAAAAGAACCGATGAAATTGAAACTTTGGAACAAATATGTTAGAGACCACCTAAACCCATCGGACGGTTGACCATTTCTGGCGGAAACTTCCCACGAAGTCGCTGCCCCACACCTTATCTCATCTGTCTTTCCTTTTTTTTTTTTTTTTAATTCAAAAAATTGTCCACTAGTACACCATTTTTTAAATTATCAAAAAAAAAAAAAAAAAGGAAAAACCGCCCACCATGATCATCAATTAATTCATGATGAAGCTGATCATCGCAAATGCTAGAAATTTCAAAACATCACACACACCCATTAACTCTTGAAAATTAAATATCCTCAAATATTATTTATGGACCATTCCATAAATGAAAAAAAAAAAAAGAAAATCGCATTCACAAAATTCCTCTGATCTCCCTTTCGTTCAATTGACCATTTTTATGCAAATATTAAAAAAAAAAAAACAGAGCATAAAAATATGAAAACTATGATCATTAGAGAGAGAGAGAGAGAGAGAGGTGGAGGACTTACTTGTAAAGAAAGCTATGATCATGAAGACCAACGACGAGAACAGAAGCCCCAATCTGTCTGACCATGGCCGAAATCTTCCTTCCCTCTTGATCGCCCTCTGTCACCACGATCTCAACCTTCGTCTATACATACATATATATATATATATGAAAGGTTATACATATATATATATAATTAAAAGGAAAAACCCCAAAAAGAGAGAGAGAGAGAGAGAAGAGGAGGTGGTGTTACGTTAGTGTAAGTGTTGCAAATGTCCTGGAAAGAGAGAGCCAATTGGAAACCCTTCAAACGGAGGAGGCGATTCTTCTTGAGCTTGGATTTGGAGGATCGGCCGCCGGAGTTATTCGCCGGAAAGACGTGGAGGAGAGTGATGGTGTCGCCGTACCGGAGGAGGTTGTGGAGTGCCCATTGGAGTGCCGTTCTAGCCACTTCCACCTCCTCTACTACTACCACTATTCTCCTCTCGTCCATTCACAACTCTCTCTCTGTCTCTCTCTCTCTTTCTAGGAACAAAAGTTTTTTATAATGTTATTTTTTGTTTGTGCCTTGGATTTGTCGAAACTACAAAAACCCCAAATGCGTTTCTCTTTTTTTTCTTTTTTCTTTTTGAGTTTGAGCACTCGTTTTCTCTCTCTATCTCTCCATCTTTTTTGTTTCTCTCTCTAGAGTCTACTAGTACTTTTATATACATATAGAGGAAGATAGTGGGATTTGTCCTGGTCATTGTCTAACCTTTTTGTTGTGCAAGGGGAGAAGAAGGAAGTGTTTTGCAATTAGTTTTGAGTGACTAGTTTATTATGGTTAAATTATGTGGGCAGGTTTAAGTTTTGTTTTTTAGTGGCTCTCATTATTCTATTTGAGTTGTGTTTACTATCTTTGCCGTCACTGATTGTAGAATATTGATTAAAAAAAATCCTATTTAAAGATTTTGATTTTATTAACACTCATATCCGAGTCGTCATGGCATATCCAATTTCAGTCTTTTGGTAAAAAAAAAAAAGACTATAATGTGCAGCTTGCTTTTTGAAACTGAAAGTGTTGTTAGCTGTCAAAATCTTTGGGGATGTTTAGTGGAATAGTTTGAGTTGAGATTTTTAAGTTTTAGGCTCAGTTTGGAACCTTGGTTTGAACTGATGGGTTTCAGTTCAAACTAAACTAAAACAGTTTGGGGTATTGGTTCAGTCTAAACCCAAGATTGAACCGTTATACAGTATCCTGAGCAGGAGTCACTGTTTCGAGTTCAAACCCACGTGGTGAGATTCCACACCTCGTTCTTGCGCGAGACAGAGAGAAGAAGGCTGGACGATGCAGGGTACTGAAGAAGGCTTCTCAGAGCAGATTCCACGCCTTCTCCTTCAAGGTAGCTGGCTTTAGGTTGTTTTTTTCCTCCCCACCTTCGGCCTCCTCAGATTGTGATAAACCATTTATTCTCTTTCCTCAGCCCATCCATCGACGACTCCCGAGTCCCAACCGTCGGCAACTCCAGATTCCGTTCAACCAATCGACGGTACCATTAGAAGAATCGGCCACCAACCCCACAGGTGAGTTGTAATCTGTCGCTTTCTCTCTCTAGTTTCTCTCTCCTGTATCTTTCTCTAGTTCATCTATGCTACCCACGCCGCAACGGATCTGGGAATGAGTTGTGTGATGACGGGCGAGCTCGGCCTTGTGTGATGATGGTCTGGCCGCTTAGAGAAAGATCGAGAAAGAGACAGACACGGCCAGATCGTGAATGGGGGAGGTGAGGCTCCGCCTGGGATCCATTTTCCTGACAGCGGTGACGGTGACGGCGCCGTTGACGGAGGGGGACTTGCCGGCAGCGAGAGAAAATTGGGTTTTATTTTTTCGGTCTTCATGTACACAGACCAAACAGTCATATTGAGATAGAGAGAGAGAGAGAAAGAGAGACCCATCTTTTATGAGACAAAAAAGAATTCTCTTGATTAATATGATGCCAGCTTTTAAAAAATTATGTTGATTAATACCAACCAAGTAACCTGTTTATGATAAAAAAATTTGACCAAATGAATATTATGCCACAAAACTGAAAGAAGTTCTTTGTCATAATTTTATTGAAAAAAAAAATTTTTTCCTTTTCATGCTATCTTTTTATTTGTCTTCTTATTCTTATTTTGTAGTTCCAACTTTCGGATTCAGCATCGTCGGTGGCACATGCGGCGGAGACTGAGGTCCGCGAAGCAGGATCAGACAAAACGATTGATTACCCAACATTTCCGCGCTCGGAAAGCATTGGTGCGACCCATTGCTTCCTACCCTAATCCGCCGCCCTCCACCGTTTATTCCTCTTCCGGCTCGAACTCGGTTACCCTAGTATGCTTTCTTAAACGTGTCGAAAAATGGTTAACATAAAAGGTCACTGACCTACTACATACTGATGGTGGGTGTATTTTACGGCTATTTACATAATTTTCAGGATATATTTCGATGACGTAAGTTATTTGGTGTTGTAGATTGAAATTGTTAATCGCGACATTTTCCGTTAATAGAACCTATGATAGAATGTTAAATTGAGGATGAAGAAAAAAATTTAAGTTATGAGTAGTTTGATTATAATTTTTCTTCAATAAAATAAAAAAATAATATTGATAATATGAAAAAAGACAGTAGTTGAGGTGAAAAAATTCTATTTAGTTGGACTTTAGATAAGTTACCAAACGCAAAAGGCAAAAAAATTGATTAACTCAATTTTTATACAGCCAAACAAGGCCCTTGTTTTTTCTAAACTTTTTAACTCAAACTTTTTCACCAAACAATCAACTCAAACTAAACTTTTTATCTTAAACTTTTTACCAAACACTCACTTTTTAAACTAAACTTAACTTAACTCAAACTAAACTTAAAAATTTCAACTTGAACTTGTGCACCAAACAGGCCCTTAATAATTTTTTTTTTGAATTTTTAAAAAAGATAAAAAACTTTTTGAGAAAAAGATAAAAATTTTTTAAGAAAAAAATAAAAAAAAAGTTTGAGTTGGATGGTTTGAACCATCCAACCAAACTCCCCCTTAATATCCTGGTCATCCTAATATAAAATATTTAAAGATAAATTATTCGTTTGATCTCTAGTCGTTTTTATGGTTAAAAGGTCTTTAAATTCTTTAATAAAATTTAATATGAACTTTTTTGTTAATCGATGTGAAAAATTTAATAGAAAATATTATATTAATTATACATGATTTATTATTTATGAATTATAAAAAAATGTACACATAATCTATTTGATTTAATTTTTAACTTTTGATACATTGCCGAAGTATTACTCTATTTATAAATACTTATCAATAAAACTATTGACAATAACTAGATTTACAAAACCATATATATTATATTAATTAAAAGCAAGAACCACATATAAAAAATAATAATAATAAGTCTTATAATATTTGATTTACATATGTCCACTTTTTATAATTAGTTGGTACTTAGACGGTGTCATCTATATATATATATATATATATATGTATATATATATATATGTATGTACACACACATACATATAACTAGTTTAGATAAATAGTGTCCTTATTTTAGACTTAAGCAGGTAGACAAGACTGGTGAGAAGTCCTTGGGTGTGTGGTGTTTAGGACCTTTGACCTTGATCAGGCATGGCACATTATTGCCAGCTTTTTCCCTTTTTTTTTTTTTTCATTATTGCCATGATTTGGGTATGATATGATGTGATTGTGTCCTTAGGGTGGTACCGATTTGGTCACGTTATTAGTGATTCAAAAACAGGGTAGTGCTCACTTTGTGGGATTATGGTCCCAGATTGGAGGAGATTCCTTTTATTTAATTTTAACTTTATTTTTATTTATTTTAATTATTTTTCATTTTTTTTTTGGGCTTCAAGGAAGAAAAATTGTTGTGGTGGCTAATCGAAATGTAGACGACAATGTTGCTGAATGGCATGAATCTGAACAGTCGAAATTTAATACTAAAGTATGAGAAACATGAGTTAGAAATAACATAAAAAAATTGTTCTCTAAAAAAAAAAAAAAACATCATCCCACAGTGCGTATTGTGCCTAATCCATTCATAATAGAAAATTAACAATTAAGCCTTTTTTTTTCTTGTTAAATTAGGATAAAAAGTTTTCAAAGTCTTTAAATAGGACATTAAAATAACAAGGGTTAACTTATAAATAGTCCCTGAATTATACTTCTAAAATTGATTCATAACTTTTAATTTTATACGTCATAGTCACATTACCTCGAACTTTTGTATTGTCACGAAAACGGTTTCGATATCAATATTTT
Source organism: Ficus hispida (assembly GCA_025413025.1). NCBI lineage: Eukaryota > Viridiplantae > Streptophyta > Magnoliopsida > Rosales > Moraceae > Ficus > Ficus hispida. The sequence continues at coordinate 12,818,185 of CM046366.1, read as the reverse complement.
ATCCCCAAAAAAAAAAAAAGGAAATTAAACACTTTCAAATCAAATAAGTTTTCGTTAGGGTTAAAATCCTAATCAATTGCATGTTTGATGGAAAAAAAAAAAACTCAACTTAATTTTTTTTATCTTTTTTGTAAAAAGTTTACTAGCTTCACAATTTCCCAATTTCAATTATAATTTCAAAAGTCTATTCCAACTTTGAAAGCTCATAACTTATATATGTAAGTTCAAATTAGATAATTGTTTTTAAATTGCATAAAATTTTGAGATAAATTACGAAATAATATTTATATTGGTATTTTTTCCGAACACATTTTAAGTTTTTATATTTTCCTAACTTCAATCAATTAAACACACAACTCAACTCCAACTTAACTCAAATCAAATTTTTTTCAACTCTAATTGTTACATCGAACACATGTTAAATATTTTTTATAGGCAAATTGTACTATCAAAATAGCTCCATGACGTAAACTTTGTGTAATATATCTTTAATTAAAGTAAGTTTGCTTTTAAAATATATTTGATATAGGTATAGTTTTCTTTCAAAATCTATTTAGTTATGAATTTATCTATAATAAAACTTACATAATCAAAATATGTTTAATTTCTGTAGATATATATTTACAGAATATTACAGAAAAACGGTCGACTTTAACAATAGAAAAGTTGAGGGGACTTTTTCTCTTTCAAGAGGTAGCCCCTGATGTGGCGGCTATCGTTATTGTCGGTGATGTTTGAGTAAAGCACTTTTCATGAACTTAACCCATAAGGTATGGTGTGTAATTTAGGTGTATTTATGAACTTAACCCAAAATCATTTTAATTCATATTTCATAAAACTTGTCCTTTTTTTTTTTTTTTTAATAACTTCTACTCATATGATTTAAGAAATGCAAGTGGCACAAATCTTTTTTTTAACTTGGCTTTCTATTTAATTCCGGAAAAAAAAAACTCGACCTTCTATTTACCAATCCATTAGCATTCCGTTACCTTTTTAATGAACTTTAGATTGTCAAATGATTTTTTTAATTTTTTAATTTTTCGTAAAAATAGAAGACGTGCGTTCCACGCCTCTTTATACCATCTATTGAGACTCTTTTGTTCCTACTTATGAACGACAATTGTCGCACCAACGTAAATCCCCATAAAGATGTACATTTATTATGAAAGTTACTTCTTTTTTTTTTTTCCTCCGGCTTTATTAATCCTAATAAAAAAAGAAAAAAAAATTATTAGTATCATTTCTTATCGACATCTCAACCAAGGAAATCTCATAACACATTAAAGAAATATTCAATTTTTGCATAAATTATTAACTGGACAAGACCTTATATGTGTTATAAGCATCTTCTTTTCATTCACAATATATATATATATATATAGTAATAACATTTCCTTTTCTTTTTTTCTTAACAGACAAACAAATCCATGCAAATTTTTTAATGGATAAATATAAGCATTTGGCTGCATGAAAGCTGGTGATTGTTTATGCATCCACGTTATGGCGACAGATATCTGATTTTTCTCTTAAAAATTTTTTTTTTTTAAATGGGGAGGCAAACATCAGTGGCTGGTGGTGTCGTTTTCATGTAATTATTGTTATCATCTTCCATTTTTCAGTAAACTATGACGAAAGACAGCAACCAGGTCGTCTGGCCGTTTCTGGGTTTTCTGTCGTTTGACAGTTTTCCGTTTGTCCTCTTTGTTTTTTTTTTTTTTTTTGGGGGGGGGGGGGGGGGGGGGGGTTTCCCAAACATGACACTAACTTTGAGGGTCACTTTCATTGGAGAATGGTAAATTGGATGAGCAATAAATTAATTAATAATAAATAAGTAAATAAATTAGATGAAACTATAGGAAACACACTATAAAAATGATATGGTACGGTGTGAAAAAAATATACTAGTAAGGTATTTTTTTTTATTTTAATATTAGATTTTGTTATTTTTGTTTGCTTTTTAATATGATTTTAATTCTTCTTCAAGTTTTGTTTTATTTTATTTTCTTCAATTTTCACAAAAAAAATCCATCCAGGAAGAGATTAAAATTGATGTGTGTGTATATATATATATGAGGACGAGGCCTCTCGTGTTCGGCACCTCATTTTTGCCCTACATGAATGTTTATCTCGAATTTTATCGGAAATCATGGTGAAGACACAGCAAAGGGCACTGCGATAACTCTTCAACGTGGGCTCTTCGACAATGGGTTTGCAACGGGGGTTGATGGTGAGAGCTTTTCGGCTCTCTCTCTCTCTATATTTTACGGGTTGTACCACGGAATGGAAGAGCTTTCCTATTTACATATATAATAAAATGACGGTTTCCATTTATTTCATTTTATTTTGTCTTCTTATCTCCTTATCAAACAAACCACTCTATGATCATCCTCCTTCCAATAGTTCCTTCACCCAATTCTATGCCTTCTATTTTTTATTCTACCAAACAAAAAGATTTTATTGTCCACTTCTATGCCTTCCATTTTTCATTCTACCAAAAAAAAAAAAAAAGATTTTATTGTCTAGTGACACTGGTTTTTATCTGCAAAATTTAAGGAAAATCTTTAGAGTGAGAATTCAAAGGTGCTTGAATAAGATTTGAGATCAGTTTGATCCCACTATGGCCAACTCAACGTGTGAAAAAGCAAGGTTAAATTTGAAAGCTGAACGAGTTTCTTTATTTCAAATTAATAGATCAGTTCCATGCCCTAATATATATATATATATATATATATATATGAGACAAGTTGTGTTAACAATATTTATACCATGAGAGAGTCCCAACATTGTGGCACATTACTATATTTATTATAAAAAAGTGTAAAAAATAACTTTATCTTACTTTATATCTAATAAATAATGTTATTTCTACTTATTTCCTAATTATTATGTTTTGAAACTTGTAACAAAGAATTTTTATTATTTAAATAAATTAAAAATGAAAATACTATAATGTTAAAAAATAAGCAACAATTAAAAAAATGAAATTAAATTGACATTAGCTTTAATTTATGACAAATTATCACAAAATTTTGCATATGTCAAATTGGATTTAAAAAATAACACTTTATTTGAAAGCAATTTTTTCATCTAAGTACTAAAATTTATTATTGACATAACAATTTAACATTACATTAAAGATGCTCTTATATCACATTGCTCACGCTTTATAGGTGGAGCTCCTACTAATTATGGACACGTCTCTCGTGACAAGCCTACTTTTCATACATCATTTGCATACCTTGCAGGCTTAATATATATATATATATATATATATATATATGTCTTGTTATTGTATTTAGGCGGTCATAAGCTAGATTGAAATGATATGTTTTTTTTTTTTTAGAGACAATAAGGCTTCGTAAGTTCACTATTCCTTCTCGTCACCTTTCTTTCCAAATTGGTGAATTAAAGACAAAATCTTAATAATTGAATATGATAGTAAGTGATTTATCATTATACGTACCAACATTAATTCAAAAGTACTACTCAGTAACTTCAATGTCATTGTTAAGAATAACCCTAGAAGTTAGAGCCTAATCGACATGGCAAACGACCTCACCTGAACTGTAAGAGATTCTCGTCATGTGCGTCTCGTCCAAGTATGGCGGAGATGGCTCAGCTATTCGGTGGCTGGCGTGGTCGCCACCAGTGAGATGAAGGGTGGGGGACTGGCTAGCTGAGGATTTTGGATTTAGATTTGGAACCCTAGTTTTTCAATTTGAAATGTCAAATGAGGAAGAGCTCTAGGCTAGTAGGTCTTAGGAATTTTTTCCCTTTTTTCTCAAACGCTCGACACGGCTCAATAACCACCTGCTATGCCCGATTACGGTTCGGTTAACCACTTGTGCTTTCGGTACTAATGTGTCACTGATGATATGGGTGGTTTTGAACTGTCACTGTCGATTGTGTTTAGTTTATGGCTCCCTAGTTCAACCCTTACCTATTTGACACATCGATTTCTATATAATTATGATAGTAATTATATGGATTTGGATTAGAATGGATAATACTATAAAATATCATGTTTAATATAATTTTATTTTTGGTAGATTATCAGATTCAGCAACCACAAACCCAATCTAGCCTATGGTGTCTGAAATTGATCATGCATTCATTTTCACAGCTCAGGCTATCCAAACTTTCTAATGTAAATAATCCTTAATATATCCTTTGTGAAATTAAATTGAAAATAAAACATACTAATGCCACTGATTCCCATAACTTATTAATCCCTTCTTTAAACTATAACCTTAAATTTTTGTGAAATTATACCCAAAATATATATCTAAGCAAGGATTCGATTCATATATTCCCTATTTACATCCTCTTTATATAATTTTAATAACTAACATGATTTTTTTTATTTTTGTTTGAAAAAAAAAAAAGAACATGATTTTTAAATTAATACACTACGATATAATAATTATATATATATATTTAATTAATATGTTTTGATATTATTAAAAAGATTCAACACAAACCCTAATCGAAATAAGGGTAAGAAATGGACCATAATTTCTTACAACACCACGTGGTAAATGACATTTTCGAAGAGTTTGTCGTTTGTCAAAGAAAGTTTTGAAGAGTTTTGTCGTACAAATGATACTAGTCACTTGACACTACAAACTAGAGAGTAGTAGGGTTTAGAGCTAAAACCCTAAATCCCCAAATCAAACCATTCAAACAGAAAATCAAAATGGCGACCTCCATGGGTGCTCTGTCTCGGCGACTCTCTCGAGCTCTGCTCTCCAGCTCTAACCCTAAACCATTTCCTCTCAATCCTCACTTCTCCGCGCCGTTTTGCTCCTCCTCCACCACCACCACCACCACTACGACCGACCTCACTTCCGACTCTCCCTCCTCCGAGTCCGAAATCGAAGACCCCGAATCGCCTCTTCCCACTCTCCTCCCTCCGGCGAATCCAATCGTAGGCGGCCTTCCAGGACCCACTTCTCGAGAACGGCCTCGACCCAGGAATTTACAAGGTACATTTCCATTTTCTCCTCAGAAATTATTTATTTATTTATTATTATTTTTTGGGATTTTGGTGTTGATTGTTGTAGAAAACCTAGAAGAAAGCTAAATGGATTTCTAGAGAGAAGGCAGAGAAAATGCTTTAGAGAGAAACAATTTTACGTCATTTTAAAGGTTTTTGTGATTGTTTTTAGGCGATACTGGTGGGTAGAGTAGGGCAGAAGCCGGTACAGAAGAAGCTGAAGAGTGGGGTGACGCTGACGATGTTCTCGGTCGGGACCGGAGGGATTCGGAGCAACCGGAGGCCGCTGGAGAATGAGAGCCCCCGCGAGTACGCCGAACGCGGCGCCATTCAGTGGCATCGAGTCTGCATTTATCCCGAGCGGCTTGGCGCGGTCGTCATGCAGAATGCTGTTCCTGGGTGAGGATTTTTGGGTTTTCTTTTATCTTTTATTGGCAATGGAAAGACTTGACATTTTTACTCATGAACTGAAGTACTGTCTTTCTTGGCAATGTTTTGCAATTCTGTTTTTTTGTTTATATAAATGAAGCACTCGAGCATTACCAGGAAGAAAACGTATTGTTGCTGCTGCTTAAATGTTTGAGCCCTGGTTAACTAGATGATAGTATCGATAATTGATACTTGGTTCGAGGTTTATGGGTTCTGACTTTTAAAATAACCTGAGGTCCAATGGAATTGTTTGTTTAAAGTTTTGATGTAAATTTCTTGTTAAAAAAAAAAAAAAAAAAAAAAAAACTGAGTCATTAAGTTGTCACCACATGTTGGAAGAGTCGCCAAGGAGAATGAAGTGCACAAATTTGAAATAAATATATATATATATATATATGGAGAGAGAGAGAGAGAGAGAGAGAGAGAGTCGTACCAGTTACATTGACATATTATGTAGGTGATGAGGAGACCATACCGGTCCAAACTGGTTTCCGTGCACATATAAATGTGGCTGTTAACCTCTAAGCTTGGTGTGATTCAGATTGTTGATTGAATATGGTTCTCCAACTGGAATCCATAGGTTAGGTGTTTGGTGTGTCTGAGACAATAAACCGACTTACGTGGCCGTTACTAAGAAAAGGAATCATTAGAACAGTACTAGACAAATTTGTTGAATATGCAGGACAACCTCACTAGTCATATGTTGGGATGGTCTTGCAAAGGAAGGATGGTAAGATGTTTAGAAGTTGACTCTTAATCAATAGCTTCTTTGTGTTTGCGAATAGAATTTTGCGTGTATGCAGAATTAATTGCAACAACACAGTTGAAAAAGTTGCCTTGTGGGATTTCGACTTTTGTCGACACCAAGAAGTAAATGTTTGTGTTGTTAGTTTATTATTATTTTTCGCTGTTATTGCATACGTCAACTATGTTGGTATTGGAAATATTTTCTGAAACATCTTACTTTGCAGTTCAATCCTATATCTAGACGGGAATTTGGAGACCAAAATCTTCACTGATCCTATAACTGGTGTTGTTCGTCGAGTAAGAGAGATTTCAATTCGTCGGAATGGTATGTATCATTTTTCCAACTCTTTTCTAAAGATATTTACAATTTTTGAAGTTATATCATTAATTTAATTCATAGATGCTCCTCTTTTTTTTTTTTTTTTTTTTTTTTTTTTTTTTTTTTTTTTTTTTTTTTTTTTTTTTTTTTTTTTTTTTTTTTTTTTTTTTTTGAAGTTATTTATTCATTAATTTTTTATTATAGATGCTCTCTTTTTCTAAAAACAGTTTGTTTGAAAATTCTCTCTTGTTCAATGTCTGTTCATTTTTTCAACTTTGCAGGTCGTGTTGTATTTTTAGGTAAAGCTGGTGATGCCCCGGAGCCAACACAAGCGAACTTCGTGGTCTTGTTTATTGAGATGACTTTTTTTTTTTTTTTACCTAAAGAAGAAAATCCAAAGTTGAGTTATGTGTTTCTGATTTTGTACAAACAAAACGTTGGAATTGAGGTGCAATCCTGTAGGACATGTTGTGGTGCCCGTGTGGGCATCTTATTTGTTCCGAAAGCCAGGATTTGGGGAAGTGATGTTAGCTTTATTTGTAGCCGTTCGAAAGTTGATTAAATTCAACATTCTTACAGAAACACATTTCCAAATATATATTTTCTTTATGATTGTAAGCATAGTCTAGCGGTTATTCCACACATTACTGTAGCATAAGATATAGAATTCGAATCCCACATTTAAAATTAAAAATATACATGTCTATTATATATATATATATATATCTTCTTTCATTTTTTTTTTTGAAATAAGGATTTCCTTGCACCTTCTAATATCATAGTATAAATGAAGAAAATGAATTTTCATGAAATTATCTGTTGACATATATTTTATCCTTTATGTCATAGTTTCATTGTTTTGTTAATATCATTAGTTTTATTTTATTAGGAGAAATTAGGTAGATGGACAGTTTTTGGACACTTATCATTTTGTTTTATTTTTTAAGAAAATGATTGGTTGTCATAAAATTGCGGATTGGCCTATTTCCTTAACCAGTGATTGACTAGTAAAAACACTTATTGATATCAGTGAATCGATACTTTACTATCTACCAAGTGAATGGTCATTGATCGACATTTTCAAGAAAACGATCCTTTTTTATTTGACATAACTTGATATATTTATTAAAAAAAATACTACAAAATGGTCATTTTCCCGTATATCTCATTTTTTCGGTTATAACAATTTTTTCATAGTGTTATTTTTTTAAGCGAAATTAACTATTAATTAATTACGGGGTAATATTTGTGGCGGGCCTATAATTGTTCATTGTTCTATTTTCCAAACCCACCGTCTCTCATTTTTTGTTTCTGCGGCAGTCCAAATTTTACGCCTCTTTAATTTCATTCAATTATTTGTGGCAAGTGAAAACTTGAAATACAATTTATGGCCTACAAACTTCCAAATCAACAAAGATGGCCCCACACAATGGCTGTTCAGATTGATGGCAAGTTTTGGGTGCCACAGAATCTACACACTCCTCAAGCATATATGGATTTCATTTGCGACTTTCTTATCCATCAGATCTCCTCCAACTCAAACCCAACCCCAGAGAAAAACAGACTTTACTTTGCCAAAATCTTCTCCAAAGCAAGTGAAATCACAAAACCCAGAAGCCAGAAAAGGGAAAAAGAAACAAAAAAAATCTTCCACTGAGAAATGTTACAAACCCCAAAATTCTTGCAATCTCCAACTAAGCTCCTTCATCTTCCTCCACCACCACAAACACAACATATTCCTCAAGTTCATCAAGTACCCGCTTCCAAATCTCTTCCCACATTAAAACAATGCTGCAAATTGTCCCGCCGAGAGCTCGCAATCCGAAGCAATTCTCTGTTGCTTTTCCTCTTGGGATTCCAGGGTCTGGAGCCATTCAAGTTGTCTGAAGCAAAAGCGGAAGAAGAGAACTTGGAAGAGACTACCAGTACAAATGAGGAGACAAACATAGAAAACTTGGGGGATACGAGTGCGAAAGAGGAGATAAATGAAGTAAACCAGGAGGTTACCAATGCAAAAGAGGAGATGAAGAATGACTCGAGCTCTACTACTAGTTGTAGTGATAAGAGCCTGACAAAGAAAGCATTTCTTGATATCTCCATTGATGGGAAGCCTGTTGGTCGGATTGTCATCGGGCTATTTGGCAATGATGCTCCGAACGGAACTGCAAGATTTGCTAGCCTTGTGAGTGGCAGAGCTGGAATCAGCTACAGAAGAAAAGAGTTCGTGAAAATGATGCCAAATTACGTTCAACATGGCGGGGTTAGATCTTATGGTGTGGATGCAGAGCTTGCAAAGAGGACAGGAAGCAATTTGGAGGCCGAGAATCTTGTCGACGAGTGGGAGAGAGTGAATGAGAAGTGCCCGGGAACCAAGAACTTGGCAGGGACAGTGAGCATTGTTGTGAGAGATCCTTCAAAACCTCCTCCGAAGCTGAAGTTGATAGCTAGACAAGGGAAGCTGGAGATTGATGAAGAGGAGGTCGGGACAGCCCCGAACGGGACGGAGTTCATCATCACCATGAAGGATTCTTCGGAGCTGGACGCTTCTGCTTTGGTGGTGGGAAGAGTCTTGGAAGGGATGGAGGTTGTGGAGAAGATTGGGCAGGTGAAGACTGTGCAAGAGAATACTAGTTCTCCTTATTTTAGGTGAGTTACTCAAATTCGAGACTGGAAATACTCTCTAAGTTGAGACCTCCCCAAATTCTAACAGAAAATGATAATCTAAAAACATTTATTAAAGATAAATGAAAACGCTCTTAGACTTCGAAACTAGAGTTCATTCCCAAATCCCTCCCCTCCCAGTAGTTAAAGCACTTACCATTGCATTCATGCAGGAACGGAGCCATTAAGACCTTGGGGTTTTAAGAACCCTCAACTTTTTATTTTAGTTTATTTAAGTGTTTCAATATATATATATATATATATATATGTATATATTTCCTAAATTTACAATAGTCCCTCCTAGAAATAAAAAACTTTATTTCATTCTTTTAAAAATTAAAAACTTATAGTTAGTAGTCCCCTCATCAAAATTCTTTATTCGTCATTGCATTCACGTGTGTTTTATCAAGGTAGTCAAAATTGTATTTATACTAAGATTTTAAAGGAGAAGAGTATGAAATAAAGTACAGAACCTCATTTCTTAAAAACTACTACAAAACAACTTTTCATGACTTCGGTTTCTGAAGTACAATGACACTTTTTTCCATCAATTGCCTTTGGTTTACGATTTTTAGCCTCTGAACAAATGACACACTGACAATCCGACTTTTGTTTTGAATGAAGGGTGGCCAAGCTAATTGGTGACAAGAGAGCTGTTGTAGCGGAACGAGGTTTCAACCGCCCTTACTCGAAGGTTTTGGTCACAAATTGCGGCCTGATGGAGTAACATTATGCTGTTCACAAACCGTTTTTGTTTTCCTTACATCTTTTTTTCTAAGAGCGCAACACTTTCTTGTAGTACAATCCACTTATACTCTTCAAACGAACGGCGATGTCATGTTCTTGAAATTGGAAGTTTTAACAGGTAATCTGAAGCTGTAGTTTTGCAGTAAACATAAAGAACTTTTGAACCGAATGAAATGAACAGCAAAATTTGACAGTTCCCGCAGCTTTGAAATGGACGAGTGTCAACAGGGATGAACCTCACAAGGTTGAAAGCACTAAACCAAAAATGAGATCTCCAACCCTTGCTAGTTCTGAGTAATTCGAGTTGATACAAGGTCTCGCTTCATTCGTTTGGGAGATGGAGACATGAAAAGATTTCTTATTGAAGTGATGGGATCATCCACCTGAAAAAATTTTAAAAATACAAAATACAAAACCCGTCATCTCTTTAGACAAGGGTACTAGAATATAATCTACCGAAATATACCTGCATACATGCGGGGAAAAAAAAATCTATATAAGCCAAAAACTGGAATCAGAACCTGTTCTTAGGGAAAGGTTGCAAACAAAATGTTCCGAAGAGGTTTGGGATGAGCGTATATGGAGACATTGGCCATCTCCAAGAAATGTGAAAGCGTAAAGTGTCTTGTGTGCAACAAAGTAGCACTTGACAAGTACAATAGAAAGAGAAGTCGAGAAATACCTTAATTATGGAAGCAGATGGAGAATTCTTAGATGGAGGAGGTGAATATCCTTGCTGACGTTGTAAAGCATATAGTGTTTGTTGCCATCCCGGTGCCCCTTTGTCCATTGGTGCAATCCAGGGGCAAAAGTGTCTATGCTGCCTGATGGGATCAAACTCCATTGCTTTATCTGATGATACTTCTTTCAGATCCTTCCCTGATGTTAGGATGACTAAACAATCAGATATTACAAGCATGACATATTCAGGTCGATATTCACAGTTAAAAGCAAAAGGCTGAATACTCGTATTGCTTACCAGTAGCATGCGGAACAGGATCACTGTTTACAGAAATCTGCAGTCCACTATCCTCCTGACTGTCAAATCTTGCAGCCAACGTGGTTTGGTCAGCGTTTCTGGTTTGCTCCACGTTTACATTGGCTTCCAAACATGATGGAACAGATGATGACTCTTCATGGCTAGCTAAAGAAGCATCTTCACCATGTTCTATATCTGTACGTGAAATGTGTAGCAAATCACTATAGCTAGATAAGACCATCAAAGACGAGTTGTTTATGTCATTTTCACCAATTCTATTTGTGTTCTCAAAAGGGGTTATAGTAGATGGGTGGGATTCATCATTCCCCAGATTTTCGAGTAACATGTTATCCTGGAAATTACCTTGTGCGTTACTCATTAAGCTTTCCATTTCATGATTCGTAGCTTCCAAGAGAGTTCCTGGTTCGATAACCTCTATTCCTTCCAATGATGTACTGCTGCCATTCTCCTTGGCAGAAGCATCCCCTCTTTCACCCGTGTGTCCCTTTTTTTGGTTAAAAACTAAACAATCCTGAAATGCAGCATCATTACAAAATCGAGCCCTCAAAGCACAACCAATAACAGGCACAGAAATAGTTGCTTTAAAGTTTTGTATCGTTGGTGGAGGACCCCCAGCGATTGTCAAATTTAAATTTTGACTCCTCACTTTAGAGGGCATGGTACTATCTGAACCGGTACTTCTGATATCTCTCCTATTTTCAGGATCATTCTCAGTGACCGAATCATGGTTTCCAGAATGAAATTCATTATTTATTGCTGCATATCCAACTAATCGGAACAGCTCCACAGGTCGTGGTACCATAGAGAAAGCCCATAATCCTACACTAGCTCCACAAAGCCTGCAATCTAGTACAGCAGAATTGGGATCAGATTGTAGCACATCAGAAACATTAGAATTCTCGTTTGCCTCTGGCACATCATCAATTCTTGTAGACTGCACACCAAAGCCGATAGTGTTCTGTCCATTAGCACCGACATTAAGTGAACTTGAAATATTTCCCTTTACAAGCAACTGAGTTGATCTTGATCCATGCCCAGTATCAACCACATACGGCAGTACGCGTGGTTCCCAGCCACATAAACTTATAAGCTTCTGTGCCTGAAATCATAATCAATCATATCAAGAATGCAACACCCAAACTTTTAGTAACATCTTATTTTACCAATTGATGAAGAGCGTCTAGCTTTTTTTAAGCTTAAAATTACAGAGTCAAGTAGTAAATTTTAACCACCACCATGGTAAATCACTAAGATGCTAACAATCAAGACGAGGACAATAAAAATACATTATACAGTTCGTATGTTCCCCAACGGTGCAAATTGAAGATCATATGCAAAGTTAATTTCTTTCCTATAATCATAGGGTATACAGGACATTATAGAATTTATAAGCGCACAAGCAAACATATGTCAAACCTGATAATACTTCTTGGAATCCTCATCATGTTCCTCACCAAGATATTCTGCTCTTGAAATCTCTGCAGACACATTCTCATTATGCAACACTAAAGATTGTTCAAGGATTTTCTCAAGCTGAGGAGTTCTCATGTGCTCCTTTGCGGAAGATGAAATCACAGGAAGAAATGAAAGTTGTAACAGGGCAGAGCAACGTTCTTTAAATTTATCAACTAAAACTGGAGGTGGCATTGGAGGAAACTGCACCAGCGTTTCGTCACAAATATTATCAATCCATGGACAAAGTAACTTGTGTCCCGTGTCCAATTTTAAGCTAAATACTGCAGCCAGCTTCTCAACTGACAGAAAATGAAAAATCATTCCACATCAGTTTCAAGCACAAGAAATCCTTGATGAAGATTTATAGCATGCCTAGGATTGGGCCATACTTGGTAGAAGAGAACGGTACCGTACCTTGCTGCTGATTCCAAGCTGAAGGAGTAGAAAAGATCAAACGTGCCCCACATGCTTCACAGGCTATGGTATCGATATCTACATTGATCCAACCTCTTCTAGCACAATTTAAAGCATTGATTACCTGATAGGAAGTAGAAAATTTAAATGCCAAGAAGGATCCATTTTAGGAGGTCAAGAAAAGCAAGTTATCTGGAAAGATTATCAGGACAGCAACTAGCCAACTACCCAAAGGGAATTTTACACATATGTCAAATGAAACCAATTAGGATATTGAGTCTCCCTGTAGTACACCAAAAGAAGGCTTTCAACCATTCACTAAAGCACAGAAATGTAACATAAGTTTCTTTGGAACATCCGAGATTAGAAGTATTTGTAATTCTTCCATGTCTACCAAAATTTGAGTACACAAAAGAAGTAAATGTGTGTTATGCACAGTTCTGTTTTCTAATGTCATATTTTACTTTTGAATAGGAGCAAAATTAACCCGAGGAAATATCTAAAATGTAATTGAATAGCTCTCCTCTCTTACCAAGTTTAGTTTACCATGCTAAAGGAATGGCATCATTTATAATGATTTATTCTAATTCAGGTATATTAGTCTCGCCTTCTTAAGAACAGGAGAGAGTCTAGGTGGAAGATTCACTGATTTAGCTAAATTCTTTTTATCTCTACTTCTTTCTAACCTCGTGAGATTAAAAATGAAAACAAAACGAATAAGCATAATACCACTTACTTCATATAGAAACTTCAACTCATGTTGTAAAATGCTTGTAGCATATACGTTCAATTAGTATGTTAAAAACACAAGCAAAGTCAGTATAAAGAACATGAATTAGACGAGACATATGGCTGAATTGTTTTAATCTCTACTTCTTTTTAACCTCGTGAGAGATTAAAAATAAAAACAAAACAAATGGGCATAATATCACTTACTTCACATAGAAACTTGGACTCAAGTGTAATATGCTTGTAGCAAATAAGTTCAATTAGTATGTTAAAAACACGAGCAAAGTTAGTATAAAGAACTCAAGGTTAATGCCTATATGCATCCAAAAGCAATGTTGTCTCAACGACAGGCTATTGAAAAACGTTCTGATAGATTTACAAACAATTCCTACAATTGGTACTTGCATCATCAAAATACTAAGACGAGAAACTTGAGGTGTATCTCAAGAACTTAAGCACAGACAAAGAATACCTCGGGCTTAGCAAACCAAGTCATGGCCTTGAATGTGGCCAACCTCCTAATAAGATCACCACGGTCCCATGGCCTACACAGTGGAGATTGAGACGATGTCGGTACTACATTACTACTCGATTTTGGTTCTGCTAGTGCCAATGCCGACGACGGATGCTCCCGCTTTTTGCCCCGCAATATTTGTGCATTCGAAGAACTAGCAATCAAAAATAGTTCAGGTAAATCAAACAAAACGACAGATGCAGTGTTTCTGAACAATGTATCAATGAAATTTTGCAAACAGTTTCATAAACATTGGTTACACTAGAAAAATCTGCTTTATATGCTTGAAAAATTCCGCTAGTTCACTACGAATTAGAATTACACAAAAGAAAAAAGAGCCGAAAACAGAAATAAAGCAAGAAAAAAATTCAAAATTTTGAAATTAAATCTCTTGAAATGAACCGAAAAGAATTACCGATCAGTTCTTAGCTTCAGGGAGCTCAATAATTTCCAAAAGAAAATATTTAAAAACAAAAACAAAACTTTCAATCAAGCATTCTCCTTTTCTTCAACGTTCCATTTTCTCGGGAACCAAACAGAGAAATTAAAAAAAAAAAAAAAAGTAAAAGAAGAAAACCTGGAGGAGGATTTGGGAGCGTGGAAAAGCTTGTCCATAATCGAATGGAACCTCTTCTCAGAGTCGTCCGCCATCGTCGTCTACAGAATTTTTTTTTTGTTTCAGCGACGAAAAATTGGAATAAAATATTTAGGTTTCAAAAATGGTGGTGTTAAGAGCTAATGAAACAATAAGAGAAAGCCTGTACTGTTGCGAAGCTACTCTCCTCTCCGCGGCTTCCTTTCCTGCACTGCAACTCTCTCTCCCTCTCTCTCTCTCTCTCTCTCCCTTCCTCTCTCGTCCTTCTGGGCCAGGCCTGAGGCCTTATAAGGTGGCGACCCATGGAAATGATCCGAACAGTTTTTGGGCCTACCGGGCCTAGTAGAGCAACAAATTGGGCTTGGGCCCTCCTGATGGCCACCTCTTCTACGGAGTCAGAGAGAGAGAGAGAGAGAGAGAGAGAGAGAGGGCAGGGAAAGAATCAAGACAGAAAACGACATGCCAGGGAATAGGTCTGCAGCTGCCGTGAACTCTACTTTTGTGTAGCCTCTTTAATTTTAAGAAATAGGCTGGTCCTCTCTCTCCTCTCTCTCTCTCTACCCCGTCTCTCTCTACACACATAATAAGCTGGCTACTACATAAATGAGGCTTGGAAAGTCAGAACATATCAGACATTGCCCGTAGTGCAATTTTTTCACCACTTTTTTGTTTTTTTAATCGTTCAATCCATATGGTATAAATTTTTTATTATTATTAATTTAATATAAATTTTAATTAATTTTAATTTAATTTTATATGATATTAATTTAAAATTAATTTAATATTAAATTAATAAATAATTTTAAATTTATGCATTAAAGTAGCTTTTCCATTTTTTTTTCCTTACTCAAGACCCCTTAAGTTGGTCTAAAAGTAGAGTTGAAAATATTTTAATTAAAAATTGAGTTGACTTTTAAAATAAAAGAATATTATAGATATTAATATTAATCTCAATTTTTAAATATATATATAAATTATTATTTTTTTATTATTAAATATTTAAAAATTATCACATTTATTAATTATATCACTAATAAATCATATCATGTGAATTAATTAGTATTCTATAAGTTAATACGATAACCCTCGTTTGCCATGGCTTTGTTGAACCATGACATCAGTAAAGTCACATTGGTGTGCATGCTTTGACTGGTATGATACGACAACATAAGTCCCACACAAAGAAAAAACTTATTATTTAAAAAAGTTTGAGAGAGTGAGAGACAGGGGATGATGTCCACTAATTTTTAAAAAATTTTAATTGAAGTGAACCAACTAAACATTCTTTTGGTGTCGTCATGTTTCCACAGCTTTACCTCATAATATTTTGAGATCCTATGCAAAATATGAAGGTGAGATAACCAATCCATTATCAACTGTCTTTAATAGTCTATGTACGTCACATAAACTCACCATTTTCAAAGAATTTAGTACGACGACGACCGGAAAAAAAAAAAAAAAAAAAGAAACCCAAACCAAATCTCTAACGAATAAATTAAAAAAAAAAAAAAAAAAGCCATAAAAAGATGATCACTTGCGATTATAACCCGACGGCCTGGGTAGTGGATTAAGTTCCGTCACACATAGGCATTAGATAGGTTGGTGTTTATTTTCAACTAGAAAAAGGTAACTTTTAGTTTTGGGTAAAAAACTAGGTAACTAGAAACGGTAGCTTGTATCATGAAACTAGAGTGAGGCCATTTTTTGCTTTTATACCGTCACGGATATAGCATGCCATAGGGAGTTCATTCTTTTTCTTTGCCTTCTGTTTTCTTTTGTCCTTATTTTATTTCGGAGGAATATTTATTCAAATTCGATTTCTATGATAAGCTGATTTCATTGCCTTTTTTTTTTTTTTTTTTTTTTTGTATAATGAGAAGAAGAAAAAAGGGTACTAAATTTTCATAGGGAATGAAATGAACACCACCTATACAGATTTTACTCCTGTCCACTATATGTGGCAGAGCCATATTCTCCACAAGGATTGTCCTGCTGATATTTTAAAATTTTCTTTTATGAATTTAATTATTTTTGAAGAACCCCGAATTAATTAAAAAATCATATCTCTGCTCTCTCTTAAAATTATATATATATAAAAAAGTTACAATATGCTTTCACTCAATTAACAGAGAATTCTAACTTTATTTATCAAACTTATGCCTCTTGTGTGTATGGTATTCTAGGTTATAAATTAAAAACCTCTTGGGTTTTCCAGCCCAACTCTATTTTGGGTCACCCTCATATCCCTATTTTTGGCCATTAAAAAATTTATAATGAGACGTATACTGTTATTTTATTGTTAGATTAAGTTTTTAACAATTTGATATATTAATATTCATGTCAAAATTTCTAATTAACATATATATATCCTTACATCATAATCAGACCCGTTAAAAAGTTATCTAATGATTTTTTTAATTTAAACAAAGCATTTCCCAAGTATATGTGAAGATTAAGAAGAAGAATATGGAATTTGAGACTGTCACAATCTTGTATTGGTTGTATCGAGTTTTCGTTTAACTTGTTGGACTTGATATCATGTGAAGATTAAGGAAAGAAAGAGAATTTAAACTGTTAAAAATTAAGCTTTTATTAAGTATTATTAATGATATAATATTTTTATATGTATTATTATTATTATATGTTTTTAATATGAGATTGAGTTTTTTTTACTCTTAACTGTATAAATACACACATAAGCATACATAGAGATTAGTCGAGTTCAACAGAGACATTGTCCAACGTCCAGTCCCTTTTTTGCTTGAAAACTGATGATCCCAACAACCCGAAAACAAAAGTCTTTGGAATCCAAAAAACCCAACAAAAATTATTAAAAAAAATCTAGTTACAAACAAGTTACAACCGCAGACAGTTTCATGTGGGTGGAGGTGAATTATTGAGATGCCCTCCACGCGTTTGACAAAAGGCCGCAGTCAGCACCTGTTGAATTGTACTACAATTAAAGATTAAAAGATACATGTCATTGGCAGTAGCCTGTGGGTTTTTTCCTCCGCATGCACTGCATTACATATTATTATATGCACATACACCTACAAGTATTTAGAAGGCTATGGTACCCCACGCACACGTCACTTTATAACGTGATTTTGTTATATTATATCATGATCAGATGATTTAAATATCATAATTTTTATGATATTTTTTATTTCTATAAATTTAATATAATATTATATATATGATTTTAAATAATAAATTATATATAAATAAACTAATTGTTAGAAATTTTTAAATAAAAAATTATACATATAATACTGTGATGATATATTTCATATATAAATACATATAAGAATGACTTTCGTCTAGCACGATCACAAGTCTCAAATCTTTTGACTTACACGTAACAATTAAAATCATAATATATATAACATTAAGTTAATTGCATATAAATATTTATATTATTAACGTGTAACATTTTATGTTCCTTAAAAAGATGCGACATTTTGTTAGTAATATGAACGCGGAAAGTTAAATTATCGTTATAGTTATATGAATCAATTAAAAAAGAAAAGGGTTAGAAGTGTGTTTCAGAGAGAGAGAGAGAGAGAG
The DNA here is from genome assembly GCA_025413025.1 of Ficus hispida. Classification (NCBI taxonomy): domain Eukaryota; kingdom Viridiplantae; phylum Streptophyta; class Magnoliopsida; order Rosales; family Moraceae; genus Ficus; species Ficus hispida. Next base: position 12,800,012 of record CM046366.1, on the reverse strand, counting down.
AGAGAGAGAGAGAGGATGTACAAGAGTAAACCTGTATTTTTTTGCTTGCAAATGCGTGCCACTTCTGCAAAAAATTGACCAAAAAAAAAATAAAAAAGAGAAATAACAAATAAAATTGGTCCCCTATAAACCCTAAGCTCTGGTCCTATTCTGCTACTTTTTGCGTGTGTTTTTTTTGGGGTGGCTGCAGATCAGTTTTCTTTTAACAGTGCTAATTAAGAGCCATCAAATAATGAAAATAAGAGAGGGAGAGAATTGATGATTTTAATCCTCACAACAGGACAATGATGATTATTAGCAGACCCTAACCTTCTCTTTTCTTTGTCCTACTGACCCTAATCTACTATACGCATCTGCTGCCAATTTTTAATGCTAATGTTAGTTGAAAATTAAAATACCAATAATGGCCAACTCTATCCGTTTAAACTTTTTCAGAGAAATGATTAAAAAACAAAAACAAATGTCCTTGTGTTTTTCATCTAAATTAACCATAATTAATAACTCTATATCCTTATTTCATCATAAAGATATTATTTTGATAAGTCAAAAAATATGATTAGTTAAAATTATATCTCACGGATCATTTAATAGATAATAAAATTATTCGTTAATCTCGATAAAGATCTTTTAGTTTCAAATTAGTTTTATTGTAGTGAAAGAAGTATATGTACTAACTTTTTGAGATAACTTATAATTAACATGCTTGCAAAAAAAAAAAAAAAAAAGAACAAATGTCCAAAATATTTTTACTTTCATCTAGATTAGCCATAACTAACATTTTTATCCTTATTTCATGGTAAAAATGTTATTTTGAGAAGTCGGAAAATATGACTAATCAATTGCATCCACGAATCATTTTGTGGACGATAAAACTGTTTTTATTCTCGATAAGGTCTTTTGATTTCGAGTTAATTTTATAATAAGAGACAAAATATAAAACAATTTATCTCACAGTATATACTATACATAAATATTTTACCTTCTTATAATAATATGAACATGCCGTTCTCTATTCCTTAAAACATGATTTGTGTAATTAATAATTATAGAAGCATGAAATCACGAGCATCACAACATTTGTAATTATCTTACTTCTCATAAAAGAAGCAAAAGGGTCAAAATATATATATTATATATGTCTATATATATATATACATCCCTTGTGCAAATGCACTTTTTTAAACTCCTGCTTTTGCAGTAAGATCCTCTGTTAATTTATTGCTATAAAAATCGTTAACTTTTATTATTATTATTATTTTTGCCTCGAGAAGTGTTCTTCTCAGCATTTGGCTGCAACAATTGGCTTCCTTAGATCTTCTGCTGTCCTGTTTTTACTTTAAAGCCTCGGCTTTGCCCTGTTTTTTTTATTATTATTATTTTTTTAGTGGATAGGGTTAATAAAAAGCAAAACAACTTGGAGCAATTCCCAATCTGACCCACCCTTCTTCTCTGGGCAGTACTCTCTTTGGTTTCCTCTATATAGACACTTTTTTGTTTTTTTTTGTCGTTTCTTTTTTTAACCCTCATCCAAGGAAATTAATTAAGAATATTATTCAAAGTAGTTGTTTTGAGAATTTTCAGGTTGTTTCACTCATGAAGATCAGTTTCAAGACAAGAGTTCAAAGTGTTGTTCTTCTTTATGTATGTTGTTTTAGTTTGTTTGTTATGTGTAGTGGTAGTTTTAGTAGTGACACAGAAGAAGTAGAGCTTTCCTCAATAGCACCTATGGAGACGAAAGAGCAAGAATCTCTTTACTTTGCTATTCAAGGGCTTGTGGGAAAGTGGTGGAATGGTTCAGATCTCTATCCAGATCCTTGTGGATGGACCCCAATACAGGTACATATATATATACACACACACATATATTACCATATATATATATATACAACGATTCTTTTGACCGGACATCTCACACAAGAACAGTCATCTTTTTTAGACCGTCAGATTAAAATATGAAAGATGCTGATAAAATAAAAGATATATTATAATATAATTTCTCATATTATATCATCTCTTTGTCGGAGTCGGACGCCGTCGGATATCATCCTCACCTCATGATTTGTATATTATCACAAACATGTAGAAAATATTTTCTATCTTTGTATTTTATTTAGCCTTGTTCTCTTTTGCTTTGAGTTCAATCACTCAAATAAAAAAATTCTATCTTGACGAGGAAAAATCATTTTATTGTCAACAGCCTTGCTAACTTACACTTGGTTTTAATCATGAATATTTTTGTTCAACTTATCACCATAATTTTGTAGATATAGGTTCTGTTTGGATTGCAGGTTTGAACAGCAAGTTTGAACAGAATATTTGAATTTTTGTGAGAGAAAATACTGAAAAAAAAAAAAAAAAAGAATTGTAGGTTCGAGCTGTAGATCCGAACAGGGGACGTAAAAGTTATGTTTTGTTCTGATTAAACCAACTTTATTTATATGATCATACAGGGTGTATACTGTGATCTCTATGACGGGTTGTGGTATGTTTCTGTTATAAACGTTGGGCCAGTTTATGACAACTCTCTGAGGTGCTCACCAAATGCAGAATTTTCGCACCACTTGTTCAAGCTCAAGCACTTAAAAGCCCTCTCATTCTTCAGCTGCTTCATCTCACCGCACCGAAACCCGGTCCGAATCTCCGACTTGAAATGGGAAGAGGTCATTAACAGCTTAGAGTCCTTGGAGTTCAGATCAAACCAGGGGCTTGTCGGAAAAATCCCAACCGGTGTAGGATATCTCCGGAAACTTGAATCTCTGGTGCTTCTTGAAAATGGGTTATCCGGGAAATTGCCAATGGAGATGGGGAACCTGGTGAACTTGAGGAAACTTGTGCTCCAAGAAAACCATTTTGTGGGTCAGATTCCGCCGAGTTTTGGTCACTTGACAGAGCTCTTGATACTTGATTTAAGTAGGAACAACTTATCGGGTACATTGCCCGCGGCTTTCGGGTCTTTGAGTTCACTTCTAAAGCTTGATTTGAGCAACAACATGTTACAAGGTAACTTACCTATAGAGCTTAAAAATCTCAAGAATCTCACTTTGTTAGACCTTGGAAGCAACAACTTTTCGGGCGGGCTGGTTCGGTCACTTGAAGAAATGGTTTCCTTGAAAGAAATGGTGATTTCAAACAACCCAACACTTGGGGGTGATTTGAGGAGCATTCAATGGAAACATCTTCAAAATTTGGAGATTTTGGATCTTTCAAACACGGGTTTGGCGGGTGAAATCCCGGAGTCCGTGGCGGAAATGGGAAAGCTTAGGTTCTTGGGGCTAAAAAGTAACAATCTCTCGGGAAAAATACCAAGAGAATTGTCATATCTGCCTTGTGTCACTGCACTTTACCTTAATGGGAACAATTTGACAGGAGAATTAGTAGGATTCTCAGAAGAGTTTTTCAGGAAAATGGGAAGGCGATTTGGGGCTTGGGACAACCAAAATCTTTGTTACAATTCTGATTTGACTTCCACAAGATATGCTCCATATGGGGTTAGGCCATGTGGTGAGAAAGAAAAAGAACCTAGTGGTCAAAATAATGGGGTGTCAAATGAAAAAATAAGTATTGTGTGGGAGGAAAATGATGATCATAATTCCTTTTCTGTGAAATCTTTGGGAATTTCAAGCTTTTGTTTTGGTGGGTTTTGGTTTTGGGGGGTGTTTTTTGTACAACAAATTTGTGTTACTGTTCTGCTTTTGGAATGTTGTACTATTGTAGGTTGTTAAAAAGGTCCAAATTTCAGATGTAAGCCCAGTTGGCTTGGCCTTTAGACAAAGCTATGGTCATATTTGTAACATATTTCCCTTTTTTCCTGGAGTTCCTTTTCCTTTCTCTTTTAGTTGATCATCTTTTTTCTCTGAAAAAAAAAAAAAAAAAAAAAAAAAAAAACAAAACAAAAACAACTACATAATCACTCATTTATGTCGTTTCAGACAATAATTGCACACTTGAATATACCAGAGAGGAAGAGTTCCAATACTCCTATCTCAAAATTCAAATTGAGAACAAATACTAAATAAATCAAGTGCTACAGAGAAGAAAGATTTGTATACCCTTATAATTCGACCAACTTATTTTGAGGGTTTTGGTTTTGTTTTGTTTTGTTTTTGTTTTGTTTTGTTTTGTTTTGTTTTTTTTGCAGTATAATGAGAGTTGGTCCATTCGGCTAGCCCTCAGGTGTAGAGAAAACTATAGTCACAGTTTTGTTTTTGTTTTTTTTTAATTAATAAATATAGTCACAATTATTTCTTTTTCGTTCATTTGAATTGATTATCTGTTTTTTTTTTTTCAAACTTTTTCTTTTTACCTCGAAATTAAATCGTCCTTTGAAAAATTAATAAGTTACAGAGCGAGGGGAAAAAGGGACCCCTTTGCTTTGGCTAAATTTGTATCTTTTTGTACTAAAAAAAAATGTATTTCCCGTTCAAAATAAAAAAAAAATGTATTTCCTTTAATTAGCTTCATCGCTTATTAAAAAACATATATGCATATATATATATATGGGGCAATAAGCATTCCATCTGTTCTTGCATTGCCAGCAATCATATTTCTACACGACATTTTTTTTTTCGAGGTATTATACCAACAATGTTTTGATTTAAGTTTACAAATTAAAAAAAAAAAAAAAAAAGAAAGAAAAAACACGCTGCTAATTTCGTTGAACAACGGGTATTAATTTTGAAAACATTTTCTACCGATCGAGTCAAAGATTAGCCCTCCTAAACGGTTACCTCCCACAAAGCCCACTTTCTCCAAATTTCTCTCCTAAAAATTCTAACAAACTTTTCTAATCTGTCAAATCTTCCCCTTCTTTTTAAGTCCAAAATCTCCTTTCAAACGTTTTACTTACTCATATCGACATTTTACTAGAGCAAAAGAGCTCCCAAAAAGAAATCCAAAAACAGCTTCTTTTTACTCTCCACCAATGGCTTCACCCTCCCAAGTGTTCTTCTCCTTTCTCTTCCTATCCGCCTTCATGTCCCTCTCTGTAACTTGTACTCGATTCGATGTCGGCGGCAAAAATGGATGGAAGACTCCCAAGTCCAAACACGACCTCGAAACGTACAACCAATGGGCGTCGAAAAACAGGTTCATTGTTGGTGACTCTCTCCGTAAGTAACTCCCCAACTCTTCACTCTCACTTTAAATAACATCTCATTCTATATATATATGTGTGTGTGTGTAATGTATGTAGTTTCAACTAATGTCTAGAGAGTTAATCTTACTGCTCAATACTAAAAGATGATTAGTCTCAACTTATTTGATTAATAGCGTACATATGTGTTGGGTTAACCTCAATATTGTCATTTAATCAGAATAACATTTTAATCGGTTTGACATAATTTGATGTGAACAATTTAATTATTTGTTTTAGTTGGTCTTTCACTTTTTTTTTTTTTTTTTTGGTGGGGTTAAAACTTATATTCCAGTGAACATTATAATTAGCTTTTAGTCTTAACGTTTTTTTTCATTTAATTCACGTCGAAATCGCATGAATTCAAGTCAAATATATGCATAATGAATCGGTTCGAGTCAATTGACACAAATTGTTGCCCTAATTTGTAACACTTAGGTTTGATTTTGATTGATTTTAGATTTCATGTATGCGAAGGACTCAGTATTGTCGGTGACACAAGAGGAGTATGAGAAATGCCATTCCTCTCATCCCGAATTCTTCTCCAACAGCGGTCACACCATCTTCCATTTCGATCGAGCAGGCTTGTTCTACTTCATCAGCGGCGTCTCCGGCCACTGCGAGAGGGGACAGAAGCTGATCGTTAAAGTTTTGGAGCCCGCAAACGCGCCGCAGTCAGCTGCAACCCACAATTCAACCACGGAGAAGTCTCAAGGCAGTGCTATTGGAGCCTTTGCCATTTCTTCTACAACTGTTGTTCCATTTTTAATGTCTTTTATTGGAGTCCTCTTTGCTTAGGTTTAAATAAAGTGTGGCTAGGGTTAGCTAGTAAGTTTTTGTTACATGTTTTGTTAACTATAGTAGTTTCTTTAGGGCTAGGTTGATATTATTATTATTATTGGAGAATATTTAGACCAAATTTATTATCTTAATTTATTGACTATAATAAGCTTTAAATTTGTCAATCTTGATATGTATAGCGTATATTACGTGTGGATGTATTTGAGTATGCATGGGTACGATGTCATTATTCTTCGTTACAAATATATTTTTGGGCGAAGAAATTCGGCGATTCAATTCCCTCGTCTTAAAGTCGATTTGCAATCCTGTGAATCTCCGGTGACTCATCACTAGATCACCAATCTTCTCTCAAGTTTTTTCTTAAGAGAGAGGGAGGAAGAGAGAGAGAGAGAAAAAATTGAAAGGAAAAAAAAAAGCAGAAAATAATCTGAAACCTAATATATAAAAAACGTATTCGCTAAATACCTTAATATTTTTTAACGGAAAATAGATACCTTAATTCTGTATCAAGGATCGGAAACAATATGATTCTGCTTATGTTTTTTTTTTTTAATTAACTAAAATTAGCGATACATAGAATCAACAATAATCTAATTACTAAAATGCTGTTATGCATAGGTAATAGAGTAATTAAGTGATATGTCCATAAATTAGTAGGTGTACATTATTAATTTTAAAAGTTATTCCAGCTTAAAGGAAACTATTGGTTCGCCATCTCCAACTTAAAATTTGCATTTCTGTTTTTATCTTTTTCTTAAAAGTCAATAAAAATCATGACCCTATTTGGGACGTCATCTCCATATGACAGAACACTATTTGGATTTTAAAATCTCAACTCTAAATCAAACTTTTCATCTTTTCTATTTTCAAAAAACTCAAAATTTAAAAGTAAAACATTTTGATTTCAAATTGGTATGAGATAAATTTTTATGTCAAATTGGTCGTGACGACAAGAAGAACAAGACAAGATTAATTTTGCATTTTTTTTCCGAATACATTTCAAAATTTTGCATTATTTTCTATATCACAGAACTTTTTTGAAAGTTTTTCCCCCAAACATGCATTTCAAACCCAACCTTCAAAACACCATCTCCAGATATTCCTTCAAACAGATCCTATAACTAGTTTTTGAAAAAGCAACTAACTCCAATCTAAAAATTTCATCTCAAACCAATGAACTAAACGGAGGCTAGCAGCTTGGTATTTGAGTGTTATGGATCCTAATTCCTTCAATCATAAAATTTAAATCATACTAAAATTTCATTCTTGGTTAATATATAAGGATGAAAACGTAGGAAATATGAACATAAAAAGTATAATGTACAGCCCTAGGTTTTAGAGAAATATATTTATATATATTTATATGAACATATTAGGACAACCAAATGCAGGTGTCACCTCATCCTTTTTTTTCCCCCCCTTAAGCAAAACATCATCTATTGTTATATATTGCAATAACAAGACAAGCTGTTAATACTTGACTAATGACCGTGGACAAGTTTGTACAACACAAGTGCGCAGACTCTCACAACAAGCAACATGTTCTCCACAAACATCATCAAAGCTGAGAACTCATTAAAGGGTTACCTTGTGTCAAGTACTAGGAACTTTTTCTGCAACCCTCAAAGTTTAGGCCTTCACCTTTCTTCGTTTGACTTATGTTCTTCATGTAGTATTCAGAACTAATAACTCTATAAAATTACATCGATACTTCCACATATTGCAAGTAGCGTAGGAGATATCTCTATTTTCCTCTGGTAGAATTCTTAGAATTTTTATTACTTAGCTTTCAATTCACCTCTAACCATCAAATTTGTGTCCTAATACAACCTATGCAATAGATCACGAAATTGATTCATCATGTCGGTAAGCTAATTTTCTAAAGACAGTCTTCTTACCCTCCAAGTCTTGCTTGAGGCAGCTGATCCTTTGTTCCTTGTTCCACGTTCCCAAGTCCGGGCCTGCATGAGCAGTACAACTAGCCTCATGTCTGCACAATCGACTCTACGATCTGTCTCTTGTCGTGTAATATGCCTTTTCTTGTAGTGATACGTAGCACAAATAACTCAATCTTTCGTAGTTCTACATGGTCTAATAACGGAAAACTAAAGGGTGGCAAATGCAATCAGGCAGGTTGGTTTCTTGAGGACTAAAACCTAGAAAATACATGGAAGGTTTAATGAAATACATTGTTGAGAAGATGATATATCATACATATATTTATATTATATATATATATATAGTGATGGAATCAGCAAAACTTTTGAATAGGGCTACTGTTAATATTTCTCCAAACATTAGTTATATAGATAGAAACGTAGTTATATATTTCAAAATTGAAAAGGGGCATTGCTATCATTTTTCTTATAAAATATGATACAACTAAAATCATGGGAGCACAATTTTAGCAGCTGGGGCACGGTTGAAAACTTACATCAAAAGATGAGGTAAATCAAAATTTTCATACCGAAGTCCAACTTATATTCCTAAGCACTTGATAAGATCTTTTCCCTCTTGGAATGTTTATTAAGTTTGTTTGTTTTTTTCCTCTTTCATAGTATTAGTTAAATATTTATCATAGTTATTAGCCCCTAATCAAATTTTCTGGCAACGATGTAGATTTTTTTTTTTTTTTCCGCTTGTTTTATTTCAAGTTTTGTTCCAAAGTTTACTGAATTTGCCAAACTTCTCAGCACATAGTAACATTGGAGGTTGAAAAATAATAAATAATTAAATAATTATATCCAAATCAACTTAGAATGTTGTAGTGACTCTTCTGAAAGAGTCCCGCATCGGTAGGTAAGTGGATATTGAACGTTTACATTGATTATAATAAATAACTTAGTTACAGTTCGCTTTACCCCATTCCTTTGACACTTGAAAAAATAGTTGATCGTATCTGATTTCATAAATTTAAAGATGAATTTAGTCTAGTCATTTTTTACCGTTAAAGATACGATCACAAGGTTTTGATTGTCTCTTATAGGAAAAATGTAATCGCTTCTTTTATTAAAATGATCCTCTTTAAAATTTCATATTACCTATCATGCTTGGTTAGTAGAAATGACATCACCAATAAAGACCCAAAATTGATGTAAATATAGATAAGATGATTCGTAATAACATTTAATGATTATAAATTGATGTAAATATAGATAAGATGATTTGTAATAACACATTTAATGATTATTAGTGATTAGATTGAATAACTTTATGTAACATTCTCTAATAAACTTGACAATGTTGTGGGATTTAAAAAGTACGTAAAGAGAAAATTTGTTTGCTTTGATTTGACTTGTTTTTCTTTTAAGGCAAAATCAGAATCCCAATTAATTTAACGCCGGTTTGATTTAGGGTGTTTAAAAGGGAATCCAAATAAGGCCCTGAGATCTTATACAATGTTATCCTTAAATGTTCATAGAAATATAATATTAGAAGTTGGATTGGTTTGGCTTGGTTGGTTTTGATTTTTTACTCTCTTTTTGTTTTTTTGGGCTTATAATTATGTTAGTTTGGATTTATTAACAAATTTATATATATAAATATGAGTAAAGATGCGGTAAAGCCCTTTAATATCCTTTATCGATAGAGCCAATTTTAAAACCGTATAGATATAATCAAATAGTTGAGACGTTGTTAGTGTAGACTTAAAAATTAAAAATATATATAGAAAATAAATTAAAAAGAAAACACTACCTATTCCTTCTCTGGCCGCCGGCAATGCTTCCCGGCCAATGACTCCCCCCCCCCCCCGGAAGCTAGATCTGGTCAGCATTTGGGGGGCAGGGGGGCCTCCTCGGCTTCATCACTAGCATCGGGGGGGCCGCTGGTGGACAATCCCAAGATCAGTTTTTTTTTTTTGAATTTTTTGAATTTCTATTTTTTATTTTTAGTATATAATATTATGGGTTAATAAACATTAGAGTTATTTTACACAAGCAACGTCTCAACCGTTCGATTATATTAAGACGGTTTAAAAACAAGCTCTATCGATAGGATATATAATTAATACTTTACCACAGACTTGCCCTATAAATATATGTATACATTTTTATATTAAAAAAAAATACATAGACGAAGTTTGTTTGGTAATTTTTCTTTTTCTTTTTTAGTTCATATTGAGTATTCTACCTCAGCATGTTAACTGCTGGGAGATGGTGGTTTCAACATGCTCTTAAGATTCCAAAGAGACATTATAACGTTTTCTTACTTAAAATCTACAAAATAAACAAAAAAAAAAAAAAAATAAAGAAAATTAGAGATCGAAGAATTTTAAGGATTAGCAGAGAGGTTGGGAGCCCTGCAAAACACTGCAATTTCAGTAACAAATCTATTAGGGATGTTATTGACGTCCGTAGAGTAGAGAGCAGCCCAAAATTTTTTAATTCAACTCTATAAAGAGTAAACAAATTCATACTTCTTATATTGAACATATCTTAGAGATCAGATTCGGAAGCGTATATTAGAAGAATAAAAACAATAAAATAAAAGGGATAGATCAATAAACATGTTGATTTATACAAAGTTTCAAGAAAAACAAATGCTTCAAGTTTTGTTTTTTTATACAGAATAACAAAAATTAGCATAAAAAATTCGTTGATTCACACATAATATCAAAAATTGGAAATAGAAGAGAAAAAAACTCAAATTTTCATTCAACGTCAAATAGGTTTTCATTACAAGAGTGCGTCCTTATTTATAAAACAAAATACAAACGGGAAAATAACCCCAAACGGCCTAACATAATAACAAAATAATAAAATGCAAAATCTTCTATAAATAGAAAGTACCGAACAAAAGTGGAAATGGAGACTATTAGACTCAAGGAAAAAGGAAGCGCAGTTCGAATTGGAATCCGAAATTCCTAGGTCAATTTATTACAAAAAATAGAAATTACTTTAAAAAAAAAAAAAAGAGAGAGGCCATTTTGAAGGCCTAAATGATGGAATTTGGCCTAAAAAGTGACATACATTACTATCTCATTGAGAAGATATATATTTTTTAATCATTTTTAATATTTTTGGCAACTTTCATGGCTTACTTTAATTTAATATAGCTCTACAGACTATTGTTGAGGCTAAGGAAAATAATTTGATATAAGTTTTGCTTTTCAATGTTTTGCAGGTTACATTCACAACTCAAAAGCAATTTCATAATCAATTAAAAATTTGTTGTTATTTACTACTGCAAATTGGCATCTAATTGGCTATCGGAAAAATAAGAGGCTTTTGACGAATGAAAGAAACTAGAATTTGCAACCCTTGAATTGGTAGAACTCGGAAGCTGACTGATCAGAGGCAATGCTGCCGCAAATAGATCCGAGGCCTAGAAAATGTCAGTGCTCAGCGGCAGGTTATGAAGCTGGAATACGGAGGAGAAAGAAGTTAGAAGCAGCCCGAGGTCAGCAAGAGGCACAAAGCCCGCCTTGATGGGATGGACTCAACTAAGAGCACCTTGCTCGGCGTCGTCGAACACCGAACTGCACTTACCACGATAATAAAAGGCGGTTTACCAAATAGATCCAGAAGCACATTCATTTTTAATTACGTACTAATCCGAAAGGAGAGGTCATATCACACATAGGATCATACCAGAAAATGAAATGAATGACAATTTTCATTCTAACACCGTCCCTCCGACTTAATTTTTGGCATTAGAAAACAGAAAATTACAAATTAGTGTAAAGAAAGATGCTCAAGATTAAATAAATGATCTCCTAACAAAACTTTTGCAAAGCCGTACACAACTGCTACCGCTTTGCATATTGGTCCCGATTTATGTGACCGCCTTTACTTCCTATTACCATAAGGATTGCTACTGCTGAATCCGTGTCGGCTTCCTTCGACTTTATGCGTCTTCTTCCTAAACTTTGATGAGCTGCTGTCTATGTTCACGTTCACCTTGGGGGGGTTGGAAAAGCAGAACGACGCCGCAACCGCCTGCCAGAATCGACAGAAAAGAGATGAACAAGTGAATTCATAGCTTGTTAAAAAGGGTTAAAATGGAAAAGGAACGATCTTTGTATTGTTTCGTACTTCGACAAACAATCTAACCTGCATATCAAGGCGGTGCACGTTGAAAATGTCCTTCATGGAGTGTGAATTGTAGGCTAATATGTAGGATCTGTATGCGTCTTTCGCAGACTTGTTCAAATAGTAATTATTACCGACCAATTTCTCCTGCATCAATAAACGAAACGTCATCCAACTTACCTCGGGGATCGTTTATCTACCGAATACATAACGAATAATTAGAATTGGGAAAAAGTGTGAGTTACCAGGTGAGACTGCACGTTAGAAAGCTTCTTTTCACTGAATTCATACTCTTTAACAGGAACTTTTGCTGCCTGAAAATGACGATAATTACGAACTGAATATATATATCTATTTATATATTATCAGATAATTTTGTGTGGTGCGTGTGTGTCAAAGTTGAAATTATCAACAAAATCTTATGCACCCTTTCATTGCATAGCACACCCTGCACAAGAATTATTGAAATTAGACCTCCGACAACCGTAGTTCTTCTCCACTGATGGAAATTTCCTGGCTGATCAAGTTCACGTGACAATTTGCCTCTAGTCTCTGTTGTATTGTTTTCTTTTCTATTCTTTTTTTTTTTTTCTTTCAAAAAAAAGATTTTCTTTAGTATTATTTTAGTAAAAGGAAATGTTATATACCTTGAGATAACGAAGGAATTGCAATTCTTCAGGAATGAGAAACAGCAGGGCATGCCCACTTGCACCCTCCCCACGGGCTGTTCGACCAACCCTATGAATGTATTCCTGCACACAGTAACACCGTGGTAGAATGTCAGATATCTAGATGAAGAATAGTTTTAAGTGACTGATTAAGATAAAAAATGGTTAGGCACCAACCTTCGGTTCATCTGGAGGGTCATACTGAACAATCCAGTCCTACAAGCCAAAAAGAGGTGGAAGTAAGATACAGGAGATGTTACGAGCTCTCAAATGAATAATTGAAAAGCAGTTTTCTTTTCATTTACATAGCAATTGATAATATCACGAAGTATTAACGACAACATGGAAGTAGCACCTCAATCAGAATAGTTGCATATTTTCCAGAGCTTTCGTATCAAAAAGATATCATAAATTAACCAACTTTTTTCACAGTTAATATTAGAACTCTAATATTTGAAGCTAGATCATCATCCAATGACAAGACGGGGAAGAGCAACTGAATAATAAACTAGTTCTAACTCAAATTGTCTTATTTTATCATCAAATGGGACAATGTGTAACTGCTCATCCGAAGGCAAGGATAACCACTGTGCCTCAGTTTCAGACAGTCATACACACACGAACTTGAACGATGAAACTAATAGGAAAGAAACATTTTACTTAAGTTATCTTTTATCTGAAAGTTTGAATAATCCTTCGTTTTCAACAAATTTTCTTCAAGAGCTTTTCTGTTGCTGGAGAACGTAAATTGAGAAAATTATAACCATCATATAATCCAGGCAACTTAGAGAGAGAGAGAGAGAGAGAGAGAGAGAGAGAGAGAACATACCACAGCAGGTATATCCAGTCCACGAGCAGCAACATCAGTACATAACAAAATTCCTTTCTCTGCTTCACAGAATTCAAAAAAGGTAGTTGTTCTCTTTTGCTGCTTTTGCTTTCCGTGGATATCAAAGCAAGGGATCTGAATGTATCTTAGAAGCTCACTATGGAATTTGACCGAGTTACACGAAGAGAAAAAGACCATAACTTTTTTAGACAAATTTCTCTTTAGGAAAGAATACAGAAGTATAAATCTCTTGGCACAAGGCACAACGCAATAGCCTTGTTCCAGTCCTTCATTGGTAACCTGCCGCATAATTTCATAAGGTTCCCGAAATGAGAATTAAAACCACGATTTAATGATTCAATATACGGTAATAGAGTAAAATATGAAATCAAAATTCTAATGTTTACCTTAGTTCTGCCATCATCCACATCAACATAGATGGGAGTTGTCTGAAACGATAAGCGGGCAAGATCCTCAACCTACAGTTTCATTGCAAAAAAATGTAATGCGAGAAAAATAAAAAGCTGAGAAGCCCATATTAAAAGCAACAAACAGCAGTGTTTCAAACTTTTATTAATAAGGAATCTAACTGAAGCATAACAAATAAGATGGCTAAGGAGTTAAAGGAGAATATCAAATGTTTAGAAGGTTTATAGAGGAATAAGTCATTCTAAGAACAGATAAAACGCGTATACCTTCTGAGTTTGGGTAGCTGAGAATAAAGCCGTTTGCCTAGTCTGCACATTTATTAAAAAATCAATCAGCTAAACAATTAAAATTTTATCCAGCAATATGTTATTGCAGTGCAACTACAGACGCAAACATCAAAGCATATTTCTCTGTTGAAATTATAGCTGGAAGTGATCAACCAGCTATTTAGCCAACGATTGAAAGTACATGAAAAACAGTTTGAGGAAGCTTCATCACATAGAAGATAAATTAGCATACAAGTACAACAATTCCTTGAGCCCTGCCACTTAGCATTTGTACTCGGGAGGAGCTAGAGAAGAAAAAGGTGTTTTTATTGCCCTTCCCACTATTTCAAAATGATGCTGCAGAAATTTACCTATTTCCCCACATAATATTTTCGTTTCCTTCATACCATGCAATCAAACCTTAGCACCGTAATGGCATCTCATACTATGTCATCAACTAAACTCCTTAAAAAATGTCAAGTAAAGATTTGAACTACAGATTTTACCTTTGGTAGAAGCTTGATAATTTGCTTCATTTCTTCCTCAAAATTTGCTTCCAGTATCCTGTCAGCTTCATCAATCATGAGACACTGCAAGTGCAAGTCAATTGAAGGGAAAATAATTACAACATATAGAAAAATATGAAATTGCTCGTCGTCAAATTTTCAATGAAGAGAACGTGAAAGAAAAACCAGCAAACATTTGATGAGTGCAAATCTAGACTAATGCCCATTTGTCTAATTCCACTGATAGATTCAATCTTAATCAAGCTATCTATTTTTTTCAGTCTACAGAACGTTTTCTATCAATTCTTCTTCAGTGGGGGGGGGGGGGGGGTGGTGGTGGGCGGCAAAAGTAGTTCAACAAAAGGGGAAAAAATTAAAATTTTCAAGCTGTTCAACATCTTGCAATGACACCGTTTTTCAGAGTTTTGAGGACTCTGAAGATTTACCGAATCTACTTTCTCATGTTTTCATTGAAAATACAAGATACAACATCATCATAATGTATAAACGTAATTTGTGAATAACATGAAAGATATATGTTCACAAAATAGTAGAAGGACCAGTTACCAAATGAGAAAGAATAAGAATATCATTTTCCAGTGAGACGCATTCCATGAACCGTTATCCATATTTCACAACAGACACAAAAATGCTGATTAATGGCTATGATACCTTCAGATTTTTATATATGAACCCTTTTGTATGCTGAAGATGATCAAGAAGACGACCAGGAGTTGCAACCAATAAATTTACACCCTTTACAATACGTTCTGCTTCTCCTCTTCTAGCCGCACCACCAATAACTAAGCCAAGTGTCTGTGAATGATATTTGAGAAGGTTCTTCGCTACAGCGTGGGTCTGAAGTATGCAAATGGTCAATCAGTCAGTAAAACATAGAAGGAGATTAGAACAAAGCCTAGAATGTAACCAAACAAATTGCAGAAAATGTGGCTAAGTAATTCTATGTGAATATAAAAGCATCTTATCAGAAGCAAAAGAAGATATTCTTTTTTAACTTCTACATTTATTTATTTTAAATAAAGACAAGATTTCACTTTTCCAACCTTCTATAATAAATTTCACATAAATTTAAGTGTTCTACAAAATATCCAAACATGTTAGAACCTAGAAGATACAAAGTTTTCTTTTTTCGGTGAGCATGTATGTGTGTGCGTGTGTGCGTGCACGCGCGCGAGAGAGAGAGAGAGAGAGAGAGAGAGAGAGAGAGAGAGAGTGTTCCACATTCTTTGAAGAACGACATTTTCAGTTACATGAACGAGATGGCCAACACCATGCCAGGGTTGCAAACAGCCCCCCCATCACTACAATTAGCACTTGAGACGATAATATAAAGGCAAAATTGGTCCTTAGGAAGATCATTAAATTACCATAAATGAAGTAGTGCTACAAAACATTATTGGAAGCTAATAATTCATTACATATTATTCTTATCAGACAACTTCAGCAAATTGCATGCTTATATGAGTGATCTTTGAATTTCGGTACGTCAGATGCAAAATTTAACTTTACAGTATAATTCTATATTAAAAAAGATATTATCAAACAAACTACACCGGCCAAGACATTCACATCTTAGGGGTAATTGGCTAGTACATATTATAAGTCTATGACAGCGCACGGGATTTTTTTTTTTTTTTTTTTTAATAATCAAGAAAACTTCCTTTTGTAGATGATGAAATCAATGACAAAGGAAGGACGACAAGGGTGACAAAGACAGACAAGAAAATATAAGAAAAAACAAGCCAAAGATTCTTAAACACACCAAACTTAGCCCCCCATGGCATTTTTCCATTTCAAAAATTTCAAAACAATAAAATTAAAAAGGAAGCTGGGGTCTGTTATCAAATAAAACCAGATTCTACCATGATTTTTACAACTTTGCTAATGAACAAGTATACTCACCTGTATTGCAAGCTCTCTTGTCGGGCAAATAACCACAACACCAGTACCATTACGCGTAGCAAAGCGAGTGTGATACAACAACTCCACGGCTGGTATCAGAAAAGCAAGAGTTTTACCAGAACCTGTCCTGGCAGCTCCGAGAACATCTCTTCCTTCCAAAAGTGGAGGGATTGCTCTGGCTTGAATCTGCATTGACATTCGACGCACATTAAACATTTCAAACACGTTCCATAACCATCCATCAGAAAAGTCATACTAACGAAGAAATATCTCTATAAGTTTGCACAACACGACAACCAAAAATTAAGAAACCAAAATCTCTGATACCGTACTACAACCAGATAAAATTTTCCATCACGTGCTTAAAAACACAAAATAGTTCTTCAAAACTTGCGTAAATGTATACAGATTTCCATTTGAATAAGGGAATGCTAAATAAAGATATCAGATTTCTAACACAACGGTTGATACCGCATTTTTCCGCACTTTACTAAGAACAACGCAAGTTCTGCAATCAAACCAATTATCATCAGCACTGGTAGTTCGTCCAACGACACAAAAGTCGATAAGGACGCAGAAAACTTTGCTTTATCAAACGAGTCCATTATTTCCCATCTACCTAACCCAATAATTAGACTCATAAAAACAATTTTTTCAATCCAATACAAGTTCCCAAGTGAAGAAATTTCATCCTCTGAGAGAAAAGTAAGCACAACCCATCAAGTAGTTGTGATTCAGAAGTGCCCTTTCAATGTTTCTCCTTTACCAAAAATGATGCGAAAAAAGAAGTAACAAAAAACAAAAAATAAGGAGAAACCTGAGTCATCTGCTGAAAACCCATGTCGTTAATGGCCCTCAAAGTGGGTTCAGACAATCCCAAAGAAGTGAAAGCCTCTGTGCTCATAATCCCATACCCAACACCACTGCTCTTCACCTTCTTCTTTTCCTTCTCCTCTTCTTCCTCTCCATTGTCTTCTTCTTCTTCTTCGTCCTCTTCTGCTTCTTTTTGTGGCTTCGGTTTCTCTCTGTTCAACTTCTTCTTCTTGTCCTTCTTAGTGTTTTCTTCCTGTTTCTGAGTGTCCTCTGCTGCGTCTTCTTCAGGTTCTTCTTCTGGTTGTTGTTGGGTTTCGATGGGTTTGGGAGGCTGAGAATCAGACGGCTTCTTGGGTCTGTTCCGCTTGCGCTTTCTCTTCTTGGCGTTGTCGGAGGCGGAGGAGGAGGAATAGGGAGATTTAAGCTCTGAATCGTCGGCCATGGCGGAGGGAGTCAGAGTGGAAGAGGCGGCGGAAGGTTTGAGTTGAGCGGCGCTACTCCAAAACCTCTTGTTTGCTCGTACTATAAAGGAAGGAAGTGCCTACTGGCAACCCGTCTACTTTGTCAAACGACAACTCGTTTTGGAAATTCGCTGATAGTCTGCCATTTATCAAACGACATGTACTCTGAAGTTTCTCTCTCTCTCTCTCTCTTTTTAAACCTAAAATATTTCTATTTATTTTTTAAAGGAAAATATTCCTATTTATTATTTTTACGGAAATCTATTTAGGTTTGTTTGACATTTTAATTTAACTCCAACTAAATTATATTTTTATATCTTAATTTTTATTTTTTTTTAAATTAATAAAAATTACAATTAATTTTTAAAAAATCAATTAACTCCAACTTAAAAATTTTATCTCTAACTAGTAAACTAAACGCAAACTTAGTTTTTTTTTTCTTTTAACCTAGAATCTATTTAATTTCAAAAGACATGATATTTTAAGTTAGAAAAAAAATGTTCAAAAAAGTAAATAAATTAGACAAAAAATAAAAAAAGACGTGATTTCTGTGTGTGTGTGTGTGTGTGTGTGGTGTGTTAGAAAAGAAGAGAAACGTGATATTTGATGTATTTGTAGTAGTTTGTAAGGGAAAATCGAAAGGTATTCATGAGTTATGGCTTAATATCATGTTTGTCTTTATAATTTTAATCAATTAAAAAGTATCTCTTGAATGTTTAAATTATGCCAAAATTATAATCTTAATCTTTATAGATGCTTGGATCTGTGGTCAAATTCTAATTCAAGTTAGATCACATAAAATCAACAAGCTAATATTATTAAGGTCTTTGGACATTGCATATGAGAATTATAAACAATCATAAATGAAAAATAAAAGTAAGAAATCAAGAAAATAAAGATCGCAACAACGAGATGTAAAGAGGTTCGCCGGAATATCATGCTACATCCTCTCGAGTCTGGGGTTTCACTATGAATTTTGAGTATAAGGGTGTAATTTTTGGGAATATTTTGATAGAGTTTCCATAAGTAAAAGGGATGTGAAAGTCTTCCTCTATTTATAGAAAAAAAATAATGTATCTGAGTTTTTAGAAAAGTAGTAAGTGGTTCCCCACTACCTCATGTATTTCGGAACGTGTGCAATAACGTAAGCCATGATTCATCGTGGGCTCGACAGTTATGGAAGTCGATCTTCCATCGTTTATCATTTGCTTAAAGTGGGCGTTGAGCAATGAACCAGGCACCTTTGCGATGGACATATTGGGCACACATCAGGTAATCAAACGTCATTGTTCGTCGTTTGTCATGTTGAACTAGGTGTTAAGCTTATCAAAATACTTAGTAATTTTGTAGTTTTTAAGAGGTCAATGAGACCAATATCAAGTGATAGATGGACCGCTGTTCGATGTTCATAAGTTCCTTATATAATTGTCCGTTGGACCAGGCTCGAGTATCTGGGCTTATGAATGCGCAATGGGCAAACAATGAACCATAGTTCATTGTTTATCGCTCGTTGATTCGATGGTCATGAAACCTAAGCACAACATGATGAGAAGATGAAGTCTAATTCTAACAATCTTAATTTTTGAAAAGAGGTTAAAAAAATAGCTCTTTAACTAGTGAAATTGTTGAAACTATCCTTAATACTCAATAATTAAGCAATATTATAAATATAAAATAAACAAGAAATTAAATGCACCTACAAATAAATTGTTTATTTTATTTACTGATATTTATTCAAACTATTTTTGAAACATATTATTTTCTTTAATAAATAGAATATTTATCTACTAAATTTATTATTTACTTCAAATGCTTCAAAAATCAATGCATTAAACTTTTTTTTAATTTCTTAAAAAAATTGTGATTTTAGTAATAAATTAACGATAATTTCACACCTAAGTTAAAAAAAACATAAAAAAACCATTATTTACTACTCTTTAAAAAAGGGTCTTAATAAATAGTCACACATTTATTTTAATAGAGAAAATTAGGTGGAAAATCATATTTTGAATACCTTCTTATAAATTTGTCTCTCTAATATTAAATTGATAATTTTAGTATTATGAAATGATAAAATTATCAAATTTAATATTATGATAGGCATAAATATCAGAAGCTGTTAAATTTATGATATTTTTGCATAGAGATTTATAGCTAAATAACCTTTTTTTAAAAGTTTTTTAATAATGTCTGAAGTTTTTTAAAATGAGTTAAAATGTCATTTTTTCTAAATGGTATTAATAAATTATCTTACATGGTCAATCATTGATTAACGTCAATCAGTCACATAATAGTCAATCAGTAATTGACAATCACTGATTAACTATAACATAAATCATAGTCAATAATTGATTGACCAAATCTAAAAAAATGACAAACGATCATTTTCCTAAATAAAAAAAAAGTTGGGCTATCAATTAGATTAGGTGATCAAAAAAAGCTATCTAGCCTAATTTTCCTTTTGGATCACGTTTAGATCACGAACCCCATTTAGGCTCCGTTTGGATCATGTGTCCATTTTTGAGAAGGAAATTTTTCTTATTTTAAATGAGAAAGCTTTTCATTTTGAAATAAGATGGTACTTGGATGTGTAAAAAAAAAAAAATTTGAAAGCAAAAAGTTGTTTGGAATGAGAAAAAACAGTATTGGGAATAATATATAGTGAGAAGATTTCAAAAAAATTCATTTTCTTTTTCAAAAAAATACTATAAAAATAAATTTGAAATAAGATTTTTTTTTTTTTTCAAAATGAGAAAACAGTGGAAGAAGTTGAAACAATAATATTTTGTAAAAATTTTTAGATTTTAAAAATTGGACACTCCATCCAAATAGACGGTTAATATTTTCTTAGTCTTTTTTTTTTTTAATTGAAGTGGAAAAGAAAAGAAAAGGGGAAAAAATAAAAGATTTGGGGATAAACATGTCGTTAGCAAGAATCGAAGATTTCATACACATGTGGTGACTGCAGAACAAATCACCTTTGACGCAAAGAACAAAAAAATTATTTCTTGTTTCTTTTTAAGAAAATTTGACGAACCAACTCGAGTATTTCAGAAAATCTTTGGTTTGCCATGAGAAATAAAGCAGATTAAGAATAACAAGAATGCTTAAATCAAATTAGCAACTCATAATTAAAAGGTGATCACATTCTAGACAAGAAATAACTAACTAAATTCACACTAACTTTAATTTACTATCTACTATAATCTCAACAGAGGTTCTACCATATTTTCTATACAATTCCCCGGTCCAACCACTGTGAATAAATTTTAAGATAATCTTAAAAACTTTCAGAAATTCAGTCAAATTAGAATTGCTGTACGTCCCATTAATAAAAAAGAAAAAGAAAGAAACAAAGGAAGATATGCTGTACATGACTAATTAGGCATATTTTTGTGGACTTCATGTCAAAAAAAAAAAAATTAAATTAAATAACTTCATAGACAAGTTTGTGCCGAGCCAAATTAGTGTCTTGCATGTCCATGTTACTTCTTCCTACCATAGGGGTTGCTCTCGCTGAATCCAAGGCGTGCTTGTCGAACTTTACGCGTTTTCTCCCTATTCTTCGAGGCACTGCTTTCTATGTTTAAGTTCACCCTTGGCGGGCTAGAAAAGCAGAATGATGCAGCAACGGCCTGGCCAAAAATTGCAGGGTTCGAACAAAGTTTCAATGGAGATCAGATATTCATAATATCAGTGAAGCACATAGAAAGCTACATTCGGGAAAAAAGCGAGAATCAACAGAGAAGAAGGAATATAAGAAAGTAACAATAATCGTCCTGCGGAGTTTGTGTATGCTAAAAGTATGTCGCCTTTTATGAGATCGAAAAGAGCAACTTGTACCTGCAGATCAAGGCGGTGCACATTGAAAATGTCCTTCAAATTGTGAGAATTATAGGATGATATGTAGGATTTGTATGCCTCTTTTGCTGACTTGTTCAAATAGTAGTTCTTGGCCACCAAACACTCCTGCATCATTCCAAGTAACATCGTCATTCACGGGACCCGAGAGTTTACCTAAAAAAATGGCATAACGTAAAAATCGTCAACGAGGAATTAGTAAATCACCAGCTCAGACTGCAGATTTAAGAGCCTCTTCTCGCTAAACTCGTACTCTTTAACCGGAATTTTTGCATCCTGAAAGTGAAGATAGGGTACAAATTCAAAAGCAGTGGAAATGGAAGATGATACACACAACCCCTTAATTCAGATTTTTTTTTTTTTACTTGGAATCTTTCCCTCCAAACCAACATAAATTTCTAGTTGTAACTGTAAAAATGTACCTTTAAGTAACACAGAAATTGCATTTCTTCTGGAATGAGGAAAAGCAGTGCATTTCCTTTTGCACCTTCCCCACGAGCTGTTCGACCAACCCTGTGAATATACCACTGAAAAACAACAACCACAAGCTTCAGAATCATCGTTGTGGACAAAAGCAAACTTGAAAAACAACGGAAGTGACCTTGAATGCATATGTCGACTAAGATAAGAATAGCAGGGCCACCTTTGGTTCCGAAGGAGGATCGTATTGCACTACCCAGTCCTAAAAGCAAAGACAACATCAAATTATACAAGCTATAAAATTGTTGTGTGTTTTTGAAGAATCAATCTTCAAGAGCACTTCCATTGTCGAAGAACGTAAATTGAAAATAAATCAAAACTACTATATAATCCAGGAAACTTAGAAAAGGAAAGAAACATACCACAGCGGGTATATCCAGTCCACGACCGGCAACATCAGTACATAGCAGAATTCCGCTCTCTGCTTCACTAAATTCTGAAATGGTACTTGTTCTCTTTTTCTGCTTTTGCTTTCCATGGAGATCAAAGCAAGGGACATGAGCATATCTTAGGAGCTCGCTATGGAATTTAACCGAGTCACACGAAGAGAAAAAGACCATCACTTTTTTAGACAGATATCTCTTTAGGAAAGAATATAGAAGTATAAATCTCTTGGCCGAAGGCACAACACAATAGCCTTGTTCCAGCCCTTCATTGGTAACCTGCCGTGTCATAATTTGGTAAGTAACCCAAAATAAGAATTAAAGCCACAATATTATAAATTTAATATGAGAATCAAGTAAAATATAACATCAAAATTCTAATGTTTACCTCAGTTCTGCCATCGTCCACATCGACATAGATGGGTGTCATCTGGAAAGATAAGCGGGCAAGATCCTCAACCTACAGTTTTGTCGGAAAAAAAAATGTAATACGAGAAAAAAATGAATAATTAAGAAGCACATAATAAAATCAACAAACAGCACCGCATCTAATGTTTATAAAAAAAGAAATTAGGTGAAACAATAAAAATAAAATGGCTAATTTGAAGGAGAGTATCAAATCAAAAAATAAAAAGGCTTAAAGAGCAATAGGCCATTCTAAGCTACAGATATAGAAGGGGAGTACCTTCCGAGTTGGGGTCGCTGAGAATATAGCCGTTTGCCTAGTCTGGACATTAATTAAAAACTCAATCAGTTAAACAATTTCAAACTTGGATGTTGCTATATTTTCTTGCAACTAGAAAAAGAAACAACAAGAATATTTTTTTGTTGAAGGCCGAAGAGATCAGCAAATTAACAAAATCTTAGCACCGTAATAGTATCCCGTACCATTTTATCAATCAAACTTCTTAAAGAATGTTGAGTAAAGATTTGAGCAATTGAGTTACCTTCGGAAGAAGCTTGATAATTTGCTTCATATCTTCCTCAAAATTTTGTTCCAATATTCTATCCGCTTCATCAATCATGAGACACTACAAGTGCAAGTAAATTGGAGGGAAAATAATCACAATGCAAAATAAATAGACAAAGGTTTACAATAAAATATGAAATAGTTTGCAGCCAAATTTCCAAAGGAGAGAACATGCAAGAAAACCCAGTAAACAGTTAATGAGTACAAGTTTAGGACAATGCCCAGTTGTCCTGTTCCACCGTCACATATTAAATCTCAAGTAAATTATTCATATTCTTAAATCTACAGCACTTACATTTTCTTTTCAATTCATTTTCTACAAGGGGGAAAAATTCGATCTACAAATGGAAAAGAAAAGTTTCAAGCTGCTCAATATCAGTTCAGTATTACATCCTGAACTCTTAAAATTTACGAAGTCTACTTCACTGCCGAAAATACTAGGTCCAACCTCGTTATAAAGTATAAATGCAATTAGTGTATAAACCATTAAAGTGTTTCATAGAAATAAAATTGCTGAATAATGGTGTTAGCTACCTTCAAACTCTTATATATAAACCCTTTTGTATTTCGAAGATGGTCAAGAAGACGACCGGGAGTTGCCACCAATAAATTTACCCCCTTCACAATACGTTCTGCTTCTCCTCTTCTTGACACACCACCAATAACTAAGCCAAGTGTCTGTGAATGATATTTGAGAAGGTTCTTTGCCACAGCATGGGTCTGGATTTAAACGGTGAATCAGTTGAGGAAACATAAAGGATATTAGAACGATGCTGAGAAGCTTATGAGACAAATGCAGAATTGAATGTGGCTAAATAACTTCAGCTGTACCTTAATTTTTTTGTGAAAGTAAAAGGATAAAAGCAACTTATCAAAAACACAAGTTCTTTTGTTTATCATTAAAAAATTACAAACAAGATCTCAATTTTTTACCTTTGATATTCAAACAAAACATGGATTTCCTGCCTTCTATGTTCAAATTCACAGAAATTTAAGACTCACAAAATGTCCAAGCATGTTAGAACCCAGAAGACACTTTCTTTTCTTGTGTGTTTGTGTGTGTGTGTACGCGCATGGGCGAGAGAGAGAAAGAGAGAGAAAGAACGACAGGGATTGAATTTTAGAGTGCAAACAAAGGTGCATATTATGTCCCACATTCTTTGAACAACAATATTTTCAGTTATATGACTATATGACCATCACAATGCCAGGGTTGCAAACAGCCACACCATTGTTAGAATTATCACTTAACAGCAAGACAAAATAGGTCCGTAGTAAGATCATCAAATTACCGTAAACAAAGTAGTGCTAATAAACATTAGTGGGAGCCTGTAATTCATCCGAGTTATTGTTATCAGACAACGAAGGCATATGACATGTTTGTACCAGTGACCTTAAGCTTCGATAACTCAAACATATATTTGTTAGTGTCTAAACTTTGCAGTATATAAAGATAAACCATGGAATAAGAATGGTTTATACTCCAATCTATTTCCGAAAGCCAAATCATTCACATCTTAAGGTAACTGGCTAATACTTTAGATGAATTAAAAGTCTTATGACGCAAAGCTCAGATTTTTCTTTTTCTCTTAACAAGAAAACTTCCTTTTTATTGATGATGAAACCAATGGCAAAGGAAATAGACCCTCAAACACACAAAAATTAGCAAAAAAGACGTCGGAATTCGTTATCAAACATAACTCGAGTCTGCCAGTATAAGATGGAGGCAAAAGAACAACTTCTTATAAGAGATTACTAAGGAACAAGTATCTGAATTCACCTGTATTGCAAGCTCTCTTGTTGGGCAAATAATCACAACACCGGAACCGTTACGCGGCCTAAAGCTCGTGTGATACAGCAACTCCACGGCCGGTATTAGAAAAGCAAGAGTTTTACCAGAACCCGTCCTGGCCGCTCCGAGAACATCTCTTCCATACAGGAGAGGAGGGATTGCCCTGGCTTGAATCTGCATTGACAATACATTCAAGGTACATTAAACAAGTTCCCCACTTAAACAAAACCACTTTTCTCTCTAATACAAATTCCCAAGTCAAATCATCATTAAAATAAAATAAAATCCCGAGTCAAAAAGTTTCATCTTCTTTGAGAAAAGTAAGCACAACCCACCAACTGGTTGTGATTTAGAAGTGCCCTTTCAATGTTTTTACAAGAAAAAAAAAAAAAAATACAAGCTTCCTCCCCTTTTTTAATTTTAATTTTAATTTTTACCAAAAATAAAATAGAATAAAATCTCTCCCTAAAATCCTAAGAAAATAATAATAATAATAATAGTAATGAAACAAAGCAATAGTTTTCCGAAACCAAATAAAAATAATGAGAAACCTGAGTCATATGCTGAAAACCCATCTCGTTAATCGCCATTAAAGTGGGTTCAGACAATCCCAAAGAAGTGAAAGCTTCTGTGCTTATAATGCCATACCCAACACCACTACTCTTCACCTTCTTCTCCTTCTTCTCCTTCTCTTCTTCTTCTTCTTCTTCTTCTTCTTGTGGCTTCGTTTTCTCTCTGTTAAACTTCGTCTTCTTCTTCTTCTTCTTGTCCTTCTTAGAGTTCTCTTTCTTCTGAGTCTCCTCTGCCTTTTCTACTTCTTCTTCTTCTGTTTCTTGGGTTTCGTCGGGTTTGGGAGGCTGAGAGTCAGAGGGCTTCTTGGGTCTGTTTCGCTTGCGCTTTCTCTTCTTGGCCTCGTCGGAGGTGGCGGAGGAACAGGGAGGGCTTTGCTCTGAATCGTCGGCCATGGTGTTGTGGGCGAACGGGACGTTGATTCCTGATTGCAAGTCGTGTGTGGGAGTGAGAGCAATAGATACCTAAATTGATACATATATATACCTTTTTGTACGTGGTTTTCTTTTTGCACATTTGCCCCTTAAACGTTTTATATTTCTAAGAAGGCCCATTAATTTATAAGTTCGATAATGTTCTCCTCAGAATTTTGCTTTTAAAAAAAATATTATAACAATGTGCTCAATTTTATGCTCAACTTCCCGTTGACTTGAGGATATAAACCCCACATTCTACTTATATGTGCACGGAAATTTTCTTGTCAAGTAACAAATTTCCAAATCCAATCTTCAAAATTTTAAATGCTCAACCTCAAGTAACTTAGCATATTAAAGCACATTACAATAATGAAAACTTATTGGAATACTAACTTTAATCTTAATTTTTGAGTATCATCTTATATGGCATATGAGTTATCATTCTTTTATTGGTAAGTATTTACAGTATTGTCACATCAATTGAATATATCTATCAATAAAAATATGACAAATGAGTTGGTACTCAAAAAGTTAATATTAAAATTGATATCTCTAATAATATTCTACAATAATTAAATGTTAAGTACAGCGATCAAACTTAACATTTTTTTAGGGATAACTTGAGGATTTTCACAATTGTAATTTGAGTTGTTATAAGTTTCATTATAAATAGTAACGATTGGAAAATTCACACTATTAATTTCTGAATTTAACATAAATTAAATCGGAAATTTTTCTATAATAAAGATGTAAATTTTTGTAATTTTATGATACAATATGTCCCTATGCCACTAGTTATTTTTTAATATGCAAGGAATTTGGGAATTTGTGAAATTTCCATTAAGAGCTTAAATAGATAAAAGTGATCATGAAAATCTCAATAAAAAATGCCAAATCCATTATACGATTTTATCATGTAAAGAAGTAGAACTTACAAGTATTTCTGAATCAATTTACAATGGTCAGAATTTAATTCTGAACTGAAAAACTGATTAAGAAAAAAAAATGATAGTCCACATATTAGATGTTGGACTGCTAGACAAGCTAGTTGAACATATAAGTTAGATTATGTTTTTTTAAAAGTAAAATTTTTTTAATAGTTTAAATATTTTTTAATATCAATAATTGTTTGAACAGTGTAAAATTTCAATGTAAAATTTACCCTGTTAAATCTAACTATTGTAAATCACTTATGAATAGGATAATGACTAAAGTAGAAATATTTAAGGATTTAGGGATAAGATTAAATGGATTTTAATCTAATGGCTCATATCTAGATAAGTATGACTAAAGTAGATAAAGATTAAAAAAAAAAAAAAGGGATGCAATGGACAGTAAAAAATAATAATAAAATCTTTAATTTATCCTATTCAGAGGAATGGTGAAAGGGAGATTAAAAAAAAAAAAAGTTTGTTTGTCTTCCAAATAAGTTAAACACAAGGAGAGAGAGAAAAGCAATTTTCTCTTGATTCTTCCCAAAGAGAGAGACGTTGGGAGACGGAGAAGAAAGGAAAATTTTTTTTTTCTTTTCTCCATCCAAATCTTTAAGCTTGGTTCTTTAGCAAGTTTTTACTTAAGATAAAGTGTAAAATAGACCAATTTAAATTGCGATATGTTACAAACAAGCAATTCAAGATTTAAGAAAGAAAATAGAGGGAAAAAAAATTAAAATTATAGCCAACGAAAGTTAAGTTTATGTATACATTAGACAGCTCATGTCTCAAGGTTTATCACATAGAATTACAATATCTAATCCATAACATTAATAGTCCTGTTGAATCATCATTTTTTTTTTAAGAAATATTGAATCATCATTTTGAAACTGTTTTTGGATATCATTTTATTTTATTTTTTTAAATGTTTTTTCTCACCAAAATTTAAAGTTACTACTCAATCACTAGGATCCAAACATGAGTTTAAAAGTTTGGAGGCACATTACTAAAAAAAAAAAAAAGAAAAAGAAAAAGAAAAAAAAAACAGAAGACAATATATCATAATCAAAAAGTTTTGGAGGTAATAGTTATAGTTTTCATAAACATAGTGGTTCATTCGTTATTGTATGAATTGGTGCATTGAATGACACTCAATGGGGTAGATGGGTTGGTGACTTTGCTAGCTTTTTCCTTCGTCTACTTAGGTTTGACTCCTGTTGTCTCCCCTTAGACATCGCTCTAATTTCGTCTGTTGAAGTATTAGTTTGGTAATGATAGGGTAAATCTCGGATAACCGAATGAGAGAAACTAATATAAAAAATCCGGCTCTCTATCATATCTAAAAAAAGAGATTCTTGTTTATACAATTAAAAACTTAAAAATGATAGGTACATCTCTGAATCCTTTCTTATTTGCCAAAAAAAGTGGTGCATTGAATGTGTTTATGGGTTTGAAGTAATAGCAGTTAATTAAAATAAATAATAGAATTTAAAAATATAATAAATGAAAATAATAAATTTACTATATTATTCATAAAATAAAACTTACCATTAACACCTGCGTCCTCTCTCCAAAAAAAATCCTGTCTCACTTCCTTTCCAATCACCCAGAATATGTCACATATCGTTCAGAGAGTAAAAAACTATGGTTTCTCCTTTAGATCCAAATCTTCTTCCTTTCAATTAAAAAAAAAAAAAAAAAAACTTTTTCCCTTTGTTATTCAAATCTCGTGAACAAAAGTAAGACTATTTCTCTCTATTTTACTTGGTTTTTCTTTTATTTTCTCTCCCGTAAGTGGAAAGATGAGATCTGAAACTTTTGGGAGAAAGACATAACCGGAAACCGACTTCCATGCCGGCGTGAATCTGTTACCACGGATTCGTTGGCAGCCTCTTCGTCGTTATCGCCGTCTTCGCCATAGGCTGACGTGTTCTCAGATCCTTCACTTGATTTCTTCTCTTTCGGATCCAACGGTTGTGGGTCTCTGGCGATGCTAATGCTACTGGCAGAGTGGTGGGTCTCCCTTTCCACAACCAAGCTGGAGTTGCCAAAGCAGAAGTAACTTCGGTGTTCAAACAAGATGGTTATGGTGGAAGATCGGATACATAGAATATGGTTGATTAAAAAAAAAAAACACACTCATAGTGGATTCTCTCCTTATACTTATATTTGATTTATCGGTTGAAGATGAAATTTTTAAATTAAAATTGATTAATTTTTTAAATATTATAAAAAATTATTATAATTTTTTATTAATTAAAAAAAAGATAAAATTGATACGAAAAAATATAATATAATTAGATATGATATCAAACAAAATCTAATTTAACATTAAGATTTAATTTTAATTAAATTATATTTTTTCATTTTATTTTTTATTTTTTTTAAATTAATAAAATTTATAATTAATTTTTAAAAAATCAATCAATTTTAATTAAAAATTTTTATCTTTAACTAACTTATCAAATGAAATATTAGATAAATGGATGAAAACATGGCAAAAGGCTTGAAAGGCGACAAATATTTAAGCGAGTTTTACATTTTATGATCAATTAAAAAAAAACACAGAAAACGAAACAAGACGGACGTTAGCGTTTTTTTGTTTAACTCTCTTAACAATTTATTTTATTGAGATGATGTGGTATATTTGGAGTGGTTGGACAGGAAGTGTGGCTTGATTTTTTTTACAGAGGATGCGCCCTTATTATAAGTATTTGAAAGTTTAGTATTTAATTGAAAACTGTAATTTACTGGAATTTTTATTTTTGGTTCTCTAACGACAAATTTGAACCTTGTTCTATGAGATGACAAACTAGATGTCGACATCTCATGTAAATTGAATATTTAGCACATAAATTTACATGTCAATGGAGTTCTCAATAGTTAGGCTTTGTTTGACACATTTGTTTAATTCTAACTAAATTTTATTATTTTGATTAGATTTTTATTTTTTTCTAAAAAGTCAATAAAAATTATAGTTAATTTTTAAAAAGGTTAACTAATTCTAATTTAAAAATTTTAACTTCAACTAACGATCCAAATGGATGCTTATTCTTTTACTATAATTATAGATTACTACAGACGAAACTATAAACATAATTAAGTACATGTTTTGATTATATTTGATGATGACTACGGACCAAAATTGGTGTTTTCTTAATATAAAATTGGTAAACTTTAGGATAATTTATTATCTGGCCCAATTCTAATATGTTTTCTATAAAAAGGTTAAAACAAGAATTTCATTCAAAATCATGGGTGAATTTAGGAATATTATGTGTTTTATTTATTCGATGATTTTAATTATGCATTTACTTTTAATTAAACCCCTCCATGTCACTACCCCCTTTTTCGAGTCGTGATAGTGTTGCGGAAAGGAGCAAGACAGAGAGGTCTTGCAATGGCCCAGTCTCGGTAACTTGGTTTATCTCAACGATGTGTATCTTGTTTTCGGCAATGACTCTTTCTATGTGACTAGTTTTTTTGTTTTTTGGTTTGTAATTTTGTGTGTTAAAATGAGAATGTCTTTGTTGTCTTTTATCTGAGTGTTGTAATTCAATTTGTTAATTCTAATAATGAAGGTGGTAACCCCACCTTCCACGTTTATTGTTTGTCCGCCAGATCTGAGTCTTTGTGTTGTTTTGGTCCCGCTAGACTATGCGAAGTTACTGGTGGTCCTAGTATTACTAAGTCTTGGCTCTCGATCAATCGGGATATTCCATCGATTATCGAGGTTTTGTCAAAGAGATTCTTACGTGTACTCAATTTCAGTGTATCGAAATATGTACCCCTTATCGGGTCTCAAGCATAAGTCTTTCCCTTTGAACATCATCAGACTTTACTGATGAATTAGTTTTTATCGAAGGGTTTTGTCTCTTGTAATACGGGGTCACTTGTTATGTATTATGTTTTTGTATCTCCTTATTATATTTAATAAAATTCTACTTTAAAAAAAAATTATATTCCCCAATCAACTCAACTTTCTTTCCATTCGATGCTCATGGTTTTTTTTTCCCTTTACCAATTTTCCCTAGAAACAAACTCCACATTATATGGGCACATGAGAAAATGTATTAAAAAATTGGCGCTTCTCATCGATTTTGGGGAATGTAGTCACTAACGGCCAAGGAATTCCTTGAGAGTTCCCCCTCAACTTTTTTGTATTTAGAAGTGCGATTATTTCAAATTTACATATTAGCCCCTCTAAGAACATTTTTTTAAATTGATTCTCTGCCTAAAACTTAAATACATTAAATTTTTTTTTTAAATTACTTTGAAACCAAAGTCCAACTAATATCCTTAAACACTAAACAAGATGGTTATGGTGGAAGATCGGATACATAGAGTATGGTTGATTTAAAAAAAAAAAAAAAAAAAAAAAAACACTCATGGTGGATTCTCTTTGTAAGCTTAAGTTTGGATTATTGATTGGATATAAAATTTTTCTTTTAAAGTTGATTAAGTTTTTAAAAATTATAAAAATTAATTATAATTTTATTGATTTAAAAAAAATAAAAATTGATATAAAAATATAATTTATTTAGATATAAAACGAGTTTAATACCCGTGCGTTGCACGGAGAAGGAAGAAAAAACAAAAATGAAAAAAAAATTGAGTATTATATAATAAAAACAGTTAATTAAGATATAGATTATACGGGGAATGAAGAAAAAAAACTGAAAAAAAATTGAGTATTATATAATAAAAGTAGTTAATTAAAATATATATTATAGTTACAGTAAATATTTTTTTAGTATTTACTATTATAATATTAAAGTACATACATTTGTATTTATAAGCGTAATTTTCTTGAAATAAAAAAGTTCAATAAATAAAATTAAAAAAATTTGAAAAATCAAAGGGATAACAAAGTTGCGGGGTAAATTTAATAAAATAAAAATCAATTAAATTAATAAATAAACGTAAACATGAATGAAAATTTTAAACATTTTATTTCTAAAGATTATAGATATAAATATAAAAGAAACTTATTGAACATTTTGTTTAAAAAAAAAGAAGAAAAAAATAACAGAAGTCAAAGAATAAAAAATTAATAATATCAAATATTCAAATAAAATATTAAGAATAAGAATTATTGTTAATAGAATAAAATAAAATAATATATTGTTATTAAAAAATCAGAAAGAATAAATAAAATTTAAAACTTTTAAATTTAAATAGTAAAAAAAAAATTTTAATAACTTAAATAAATTTATTAAATTTGAACAAAATTAATTAAATCAATAAATAAACCTAGGAATGGAATAAATATTTTAAAAAAATTTAATTTTAAAGAATAATATTAATACATGATATAAATAATAATTTAGCTACAATAATTATAAATATACATTTTTTATAATTACCTTTCATTACAGTAGAAAAATTATTTATTGATTTTTAATTTTATTGTAATTTTATAGACCTTTTTATATTTTAAAATTTCTGTAAATTATTATTTAATTTCATATTTTTTTAGTTTGTTTGTTTATTGTGAATATTATAATTTAATTGTATTAATTTATTCTTTAAATGCATTATTCTTTTTTTCCTTAAATTATTATTAATTCAATAATTTAAATTTTTCAAAAATTATTTAACGGATATAATTTTATTTTTTAGAATTCAAAATAATTTTTTATCTTATGATTTTTTTTCTATTTTTATTTTTTTAATTTATTTTAATGTAGATATATATATTTTACTCTCTCTATCTCTATCTCTCTCTCTCTCTCTAATGGCCGGTCTCTTTTTCTCTCTCTCTCTCTCTAATGGCCGGATAATGCCAAAAGGGCAAAACCGGCAAGTCACTATGTAGCCAGAAAAATGCAAGAGAATTGAAGGGCAAAAACGTAATTTTACTGTAGCATTACTGTGGAGGCACTGTAGCACACTGTAGAGTACTGTAGCAGAAGGAGAAAAAATGAAAAAAAACAAACCCAAAAGTTATTTCCAACCGTGTACAAATTATAAGATGTGCAGAGGCGGTAGAAGCAACCCGAGGGGCAAAAGCGGAAAAACACCCAAAAAAGGGCAGAGGCGGCATTTTACTATACAGCCGGACTCCCAACACTAAGCTGCAAGGGCAAAACCGTAAATACACTGTTCATGAACAGTAAAAAGTTACATCCCTTTAGTATATATAAGATGTGAAATGAAGTTTTAATTTGATATTAAGATTTAACTCTAATTAAGTTATATTTTTTTTTATTTTTTAAATGAATAAAATTTATAATTAATTTTTAAAAAATTAATCTATTTTTAATTAAAAAAATTTTATGTGTAATTAAATTATTAAACGAAAATTTAGATAAATGGATGAAAACATGGCAAAAGGCTTGAAAGATGACAAATATGTAAGCCCGTTTCACCTTTTATAATCAATTAAAAAAACACAGAAAACGAAACAAGACGGACGCTAGCGTTTTTTTTTTTTAAACTCTCATAACAATTTATTTTATCCAACCGCTAGCATATTTGTAGCGGTTGGACAGGAAGTGAGACATGGTTTTTTACAGAGGATGCATCCTTATTGTAAGCATTTGAAAGTTTATTATTTAATTGAAGACTGTAATTTACTGCAATTTTTGTTTTTGGTTCTCTAACGACAAATTAGAACTTGTTCTGTGAGATGACAAACTAGATGTCGACATCTCATGTAAATTGAATATTTAGCGCATAAATTTACATGGAGTTCTCAATAATTAGGCTTTGTCTGATATATTTATTTAATTTTAACTAAATTATATTATTTTGAATAGATTTTTTTTTTTTGCAAAGTCAATTAAAATTATAACTATTTTTTAAAAAGGTAAACTAATTCTAATTTAAAAATTTTAACTTCAACTAACGATCCAAACGGACGCTTATTCTTTTACTATTATTATAAATTACTATAGACAAAACTATAAACATAAGTACATGTTTTGATTATATTTGATGATGACTACAGACAGAAATTGGCGTTTTCTTAATATAAAATTGGTAGACTTTAGGATAATTTATTATCTGGCCCGATTCTAATATGTTTTCTATAAAAAGGTTAAAACAAGAATTTCATTTTAAATTGTGGGTGAATTTAGGAATATTATGTGTTTTATTTATTTGATGATTTTAATTATTTATTTACTTTTAATTAAACCCCTTCATGTCACTACCCCCTTTTTCGAGTCGTGACAACGTTGTGGAAAAGAGCAAGATGGAGAGGTCTTGCACCGGCTCAGTTTCGGTAACTTGGTTTCTCTCAATAATGTATATCTTATTTTCAGCAAGACCTCTTTCTATGTGATTGGCTTTTTGTTTTTTGGTTTGTAATTTTGCGTGTAATAATGGCGATGTCTTCGTCGTCTTTTATCTGGGTGTTGTGTTTCAGTTTGTTAATTTTAATAATGAAGGTCGTAACCCCTTCTTCTGCGTTTATTGTTTGTCTGCCAAATCTGAGTCCTGCTGTTATTTTGGTCCCGTTAGAATTACTTTTACGCGGAGTTAGTGGTAGTCCTACTATTACTAAGTCTTGGCTCTCGATCGAATGGGATATTCTATCGATTGTTGGAGTTTTATCAAAAAGAGCCTTACATATACTCGATTTTAGTGTACCGAGATATGTACCTGTTATCGGGTCTTAAGCATACATCTTTCCCTTTGAGCATCATCAGACTTTATTGATGGATTCATTCTTATTAAGAGTTTTATCTCCTGTAATACGGAGTCACTTGTATTGTGTTTTTGTATCTCCTTAATTAAAAAAAAAAAAAAAAGTTATATTCCCCAATCAACTCTAACTTTCTTCCCATTTCGATGCTCATGATTTTTTTTCCTCTACCAATTTTCCCCTGAAACAAACTCCACATTATATGGGCACATGAGAAAATGTATAAAAAAATTGGCGCTTCTAATCAATTTTCGGGGACGTAACTACTAACTACCTAGGAATTCCTTGAGAGTTCCCCCTCAACTTTTTTGTATTTGCACTTCTAGAAGTGCGATTATTTCAAATTTACATGTTAGCCCCTTTAAGAACATTTTTTTTAAAATGATTCTCCGCCTAAAAACTTGAATAAATTTTTTTTAAATTTTTTTTTATTACTTTGAAACCAAAGTCCAACTAATATCCTTAAACACTTAACGAGATTTTTTCCCTTTCCCCTTCGTACGTCTACACTTTTTTGCTCTCTCTTTTTCTTTTTTCTTGCTTTTTTTTTTTCTTTCCAGTACACTGATATACATATCAAATATGATCATAATAATTAATAATTAATTATTAATTATTTTGTTGCACGTAATAGCCCCGCACCAAAATTTTGGCTTCATTATTGTTGATTTTCAAATCATTGCTATCAAGTTACTGGGCATATTAATATAATGTAAAAAATTAAGGATCAATGTAAGATTTACTAAAGAGTTTGAGACGTACAATTTATGACCAAAGCCCATTTGAAAATAGGAGTAATGTGATATGCATAATTAACTTACACTGACACAATTATTCACGCAAAACAGGCACACAATGATTATTAAAAATACTGAAAAATTACAAGGAAAAAAAGAAAAGAAGAGAGGGAGAAAAAGACAGAGTAGAAGAAAAGTAAGAATCAAAGGCAACCACACAACTTTGACATTAGAACCACGCGTCACGCAATTTCTTGTGCTTCCATTCCCATGCTTTGGTCGCACAGTCTTCCATGCACGCTGACCTTTTAAATGGATGCATATTAATCTTCTCACGATTCTCCTTGCATCTCGCCAACTCGGCTTCTAGCGTTGCAATCCTGCGGTCTAGCTTTTCCTTGACATCATTTTTGCATCTATCTGCCTCCATACCCAAAAAAGCTTTCATAATGACGCCCATCAAATAATCCAAGTACATATCAATTTCAAAGCCTGTAATCCTTCTAATTCCATGTAGGTAGAAATACGAATGTTGAAGATCATCCCAAGTGAGGTCTTCCACCTTAGGTTTGCACATTTTGTCGATGACTATACACAGAATTGTAGAGGTGACGCTCTTCATCGCCGGTGTCAAACTTTCATGGCCGCCGAGATCTCCAGACTTGCGAAGCGATGTTTTTAAAATAGGAGCCAACGTCTTCGGTACCATGTAACCACCGACGTCCTCTACCTTTTGCCTTAAATACTTTTCATCTAATTTTAATAAACCTTCTTCAACTGTGAAATAATAAAGCTCCCTTCCGAAGAACCACAACTCATCATCGCTGATGTGAAAAAGTCGTTGAGTTCTATCTATATATTCTTCTATAGATCCTTTCCGATCAAACCAAGAATTAACTTGTCTAACTAATGCGAATGAATTTCTTCGCCAAGGCTTATGAGAACCAAAAGGATTAATAAGAAGCTGCTTGTCTGGTTCAGTAAGTCCATCCACGATGTCTTTAAGGGTAAATTCCTTGTCTTCATGATGAATTAATTCCTCTGATTGATCTCTTTCCCATCGGTTGTCTCCTAGGGTTTGGAGCTCCACATGATCCTTAGTGTCTCCCTTTATTACCTTCATGATCTGATAC
This sequence comes from Ficus hispida, assembly GCA_025413025.1. NCBI lineage: Eukaryota > Viridiplantae > Streptophyta > Magnoliopsida > Rosales > Moraceae > Ficus > Ficus hispida. The sequence goes on along the minus strand of CM046366.1, from coordinate 12,763,228 downwards.
AGAAGCCCAACATATATATTAAACTTTATAGTCTTAACACGCTATTATTAGCAACGTAAACGAATGATCGGTATAAACGGATAAGTAATTATCGTGGTTGAAAAGCTAGCATTAATTTAACATCTTTAATAAACTAAAAGATACTGGTTATTAGTTAATGAGTGTATATATATTTGAATAAACTAAATTAAAAGAGAAGATAATTAATATCTAAATTTTTAACATATCCTAACTAGGTTAGCACCCATTAAGAATTTATCCTCTATCAAACTCCAACTCAAAATTGTTATATAATTAAAAAAAATAAAAAAATTTACAAAGAAAAAGTTATACTAAGGGAAAATACAAAACAACGCGAAAAGACAGCACAAAACATAGAGGAAGCTAATACATAGAGCCGGGAGCTAATTTCAACATTATTGTTTTCTTCGAATATATAGTTATATAGATTTGCATATAATTTTTAACAAGTATAAATCAACTTGAAAAATTATATGAAAAATTATCTTTCATCTACATCGAAGATAAATTTTCATATAAATTAGAGTGGGTATTGATTAAGTTTTTTAGGTACGTACAACTAAGCTGGGATGTGTGAAGTTTTTCTAACTTCTCTCTCTCCTACATTAAAAAAATCAGATAATATATATTTTTTATTTTGTTATTAACCTGGTTAAAAATATTTTTAAATTATATCCCCTCTCAAATAGTCCTAGCTTCATCCCGCAAATATGAAATATTATGAATTAATGCACTTTTTATCATTAAGTTCATAAAGTTCCACTAATATTGAAGAGGTTGCCACATGTTTACTATACTAATATTTTTCTTTCAAAAACATCCAATCTTTATCTTTTTTGTGGATGAAGAGATTTTTTTTTTTAATTTTTTATGGAAGCAAAGAAGAGACTGTAACTGCACGTACGGCACACACCAACATAAGGAATATATTTGGAATAAGCAGCACTACCTACAATCTCAACTATTATTCAAATTTTTTAATACCAAACAACATGGTAAGTAAGTTAACATTTTTTTTTAATTAGTACATACATATAATTACCACTCCTTTTGTTCCAAAAAAATTTAATTTTTGATATTCGTATAAACTTTTTTTTTTTTTTTTTTGAGGAAATGCAACATTTCTACAAGACAAATCCAAAGTAAATTTCTAATGAAATTCATCTATTATTTTTCGGTAAATTGCTCATTTACTCCTCAAATTGTATAGAAAGTTGCGACTTTGACGTGCTGACTAATATTGGACATCTGCTAATTAATTTGATACATTCATAACGTTTTCAAAAATTATAGGAGCATTTTTTAAAAAGAAAAAAAAAATGGGGAATCAAATCGCGACCTAGTATATAATTCTAAGAATGAGAAATTTGCCCTTACATTTTTTTCACTGACTATAAATATGACAATATCTATAATTAATTACGAAAAAGAGATTGACAAGCATCATACTACTCTGAAAAATTTTCTAAAAATTAGCACATACCTCATGAAATAAGCAATGGATGTGAGAAACGTATTTGCATTCTTTACAGCAATAAATACGAAAAGCTTGATTACTCTCTTTTTCGCACACATCGCAATAATATTCATCTGAATCATCTTTGATGGTTGAATGATCAGCCAGAATCAGAAGATGAATGTGATACTCATATCTGATGATAGATGGCAATGGACCACATAGAAAATGGATGTTGGAATCACAGTCCATGCAGCGAAATATGATGGATCGAGTAAGTTCAAATTCCTCGGGAACAACTTCGACCAGGTTCTTCTTATGATCATAAGAGTCTTGACAAGCATCGCATTGAATTTCACAAGAAGATTTCTCCACTAAAGACAACAAATGGTCATGACTTCGACTTCTTACTCTTGTCTCAAAGGAACGACATTCTATACACAAGTTTAAGTTACAACCATCTTCATGACAAATGTACATGACCCTACAATCTTTTCTGCAACAACCTCGACAAGATCGAGGGGACCGACTGACCTGGAGAATCAGAGAATGGTGCGAGTGAAAGGCAGGTTGAATTTTCTGTGGCAATTCTGCGCATGCTTTATGGAGAAAATTCTCACACATTTCGGACGTGCAAGAGTAGGCCGGACCGGACCAACCTGATTGACATGCAAAGCATTTAGCTTCTCTTTTCTTCCAATCAGGGTGCTCCACCAGGGTCATCGCTTCTTCATGGCATGCATATCGAACGAAACTGCGATCTTGGCCGCCATCAACGACGTCGGACGTTATGGTTGGTAGTGGGATCAGAGCGCATGCCATATGCATGTAGGAATCAGAACAAAACTGGTCGCAAGCGTAAACGTATTCGTCATTATCGAAAGGCTTCTGGCAGTAATAGCAGCAGCTGGTGTCGTTGAGTGATCTCTTTGCAAGCAACAGAGAGTGGTGTGGATGCAATGTGTGGTGCTTGATTTGTTCCGGCCGCTCCGCACATTCTTTGTGGATGAAACAGTTAGGGCAGCTCCAGCAAAAGTAACAGGATTCCCCTGTTCGGATTTTACGATTGCACATGTTGCAAGATAATTCAATTTTAAAAGACGACCAATCCAAAGCATGCTTGTGACTGAAATGTTTAAACTCCATTTCTCTCTCAGTTGAATAGAAGAACACAAGGAACGATCATATTATATTTATATATATATATATATATATATATATATTGTACTTTCTGCTTGGGCTTCTAAGGCACGAACCACGCTTTTGTTGTGCCCCCACTCAACTTATAGTTTTAATCTTTAACTTTCCCTAGCTATATATTTCTTTGCTTTTCTAGTGGTCCCACTAAAATGATATTTTTCTCAAACAATATGCCCCCCACTATTAAAACTTTTTTTTTTTTTCTCATTTAACATTTAGGCTATACTTTTTTTTTCCCCCTCTTTTTTCTTTCGTGACAAGATCCCGGTTAACATTTTGTTCTTTTTCTACCCCACCACTTTATTCCTCTCCAATTTTATTCTCTTTATCTTTTATCAAAAGTTTTGTATGGTAATTAAGATTTAACAGCTTCAATAACCTAGCACGCTAAGATATACCAATTTAGGTTTATTAATGATCAATTATTTTGAATATTTACTTATAAATTTCTTTAATAATTAACTTTGGAACAATTATGCAAAAATAATTTTATTTAGAAAAATTCACATGTCCCTATAATATTTTTATTAAGTTTTAAAACTCAGGGAAGATTTTAGTAGTTACATAATTAATAAATGACAACATTATAATAATTCAATAAAAAAAATAAATGTATCAACCAATAACAATTTAATGTCAAATTTTGACATTTGCTATACCAAATGGTGTATATTTATAATCCAAAAAAATAAATAAAAATAAATTGCTTTTTATTTATTTATTTTTTTTTGTTGGGGGCCTAAAATACCCAATTTTTGTTCAGTAAGGTAATCAAAAACTGATATTTGGTTTATTGAGTTTTCTTCTAAGTGATTTGAATGACCTATTCTATTCGTGAAACATAATGACAAGGATATAATTCCTTTTTCAATTCTTTTTTTCTTCCTTCATCTTTCATAAAGATGCTCTCAGTCTACTATTCTCAATTAATTTTTTAAGTTTATAGTTTTGGCTTCCCAACTTAAGAAGAAAAGAATAGTTCTGCTCTTAAAAAGGGCAAAAGGATATATAGTTCTCGTCTTATACCTTTCCCTTTTTCTTTAATTTGTCCTTCCATCTTTTGTTTCTTACTTTTAAGTGTTTCTTTTTTCCCCCCTCTGATATCTAACTTAAAATATCTCTACCACCCCCAAAAGAGAAAATGTGGTAACAACTAAATTGACATGTTTATGTTTTTTTGCTATTATTTAATATTTGCTGGGATTTTTAACCTTCATACTTTTCTAATTGGATGTCAAGAAAAATGGCACTACTATAAGTTTATAACTGAAATAATAATTTACAGATGTGCTTTTTGAAAGATAATTATACAAATCACCCAACACAAAAACCCCCACTAATGATAGTGGATGGATAACGAGCCGCCCGCCTTCAGCCCAAATGCCTTGTGGGTTGTCCCTTGGTTGGACAACCATCTTTTAAAAGATTGATAAAAATAAAAAATAAAATAAAAACTCCTAAACAATGTGAAATATTTACGTAAATACCTAGTTTAAGTATTTGAAAAAGAAAGTCATTCTTCAATTGAATGTTACACTTAACATAAACATAAAAGTGGAAAAATCAAAAGAAATGGGTCGGTTCTCAACTAGTTGGCTAAAGAGATTATTTTATTTTAAGTTTCTACAGTCTTTCTAAGGAACTTTTTGACGAGCACAACAACAATAATGTTATTCCTTAAAAAAATCGTAATTACAATAATTTGTCAATTCAAAGTCCCTATTTCCTTTCCAGAAGTAAGAAACAAAATGGCCACAAATATCAAATTTGGTGTATATTATCCACAAAAACAAATAAAAAGAAATTGCTTTTTTTTTTTTTTGTTGGGGGCCTAAAGTACCCCGATTTTGTTTAGTAAGGTAATCAAAAAGCGGATATTTGGTTTATTGAGTTTTCTTTTAAGTGATTTTGATAAGTACTTGATCTATTCGTGAAACACAATGACAAGAATATAATTCATTTTGCAATTCTTTCTTTTTTCCTTCGTCTTTCTTAATTCTAAGTCTAATATTCTCAATTACTTTTTTAAGTTTATAGTTTTGGCTTCCCAACTTAAGAAGAAAAGAATAGTTCTACTCTTAAAAAGGGGGAAAGGATAGTTCTCGTCTTGTTCTTTTCCTTCTTTTGTTTCTTATTTTAAGTGTTTCTTTTTACCCCCTGATATCTAACTTAAAACATCTCTAATACCCCCAAAAGGAAAAATGTGGTAACAATTAAACTTACATGTTTATGTTTTTTTGCTATCATCTAATACTTGCTTGCATTTTTAACTGTCATACTTTTCTAATTTGGATGTCAAAGAAAAAAAAACAAAAACTATTAATGGTTTATAACTAGAGTAACAATTCAGATATGTGCGTTTTAAAAGACAATCATACAAATCAAGTAATACAAAAGCACATGCTAATGATAGTGGACGGATAACAAGCCGCGTGCCTTCAGCCCAAATGCCTTGTGGGTTGTCCCTTGGTTGGACAACCATCTTTTAAAAGATATGTTTTAGAAAAAAATCTCCAATACAATATTAAATGTTTATGTAAATACCTAGTTTTAATATTTGAAAAAGAAAATCATTCTTCAATGGAATTGTAACGCCTCTCCCAAGCAAGTAATTTAAAAAGAACGTTAACTAACTAAAATCTCATGCTTAAAAGAAATAAATACTATGCAGCTGAAAACTTTATATGTCATCGAGACAAAAATGTCCTTATTATACAAAAATCTCAAATCTCAAAAAAACTACTAAACTTGTCATGGGACTCAAAAACCTCTAACTCAATCAACCTCCTAATCTTACTAACCCTACAAACTACATCACAAGACTTATATGAGCTAGAGCTTAGTAAGTGTACCACATAACTTTTTCCACATTAAATACTTCTCTTTAACTTTAACTTAGGGTCCTCTGGTATGATGTTAATCTCATGCTATTAGTATTTTTCTGTGTGATCCCTTTCTTGGAACTCTTTTCCTCAATGATTTGACCCTTTAATCTTTATCTGGGTTGGTTCTGATAAGCCTAAGATTTCACTCCATATATAAAAATAATTTCTTTGAACCTCTTTAAATCATGACAATAATAAGCAATAACATCTGATAATCACAACAATAACATAACTAAAAACGTACTCCAAAACATAATATTGTTCTAATAATACAACGAAAAATATATTTACATCAACTAGCTGCTTGCTGGACAGTGGAAACAATTCTCTCTATTTTTTTTTATCGCCTCCTTCTCTTCTTTCTTTTTCTTTTTCCTCCTATTTCCTTTCTTTCACCGTTTCTCCGTACTTGATTTTGCAGCAAACATCTTATATATAATGGTACAAAATGAAGAGTTGAAAGCTTGCTGAAACATGTTTTGATACTAGGTTATCATAAATCGACAGCAAGCTTTCCAACGTGGGTTTACTTATAGCTGTAGACTTCACCCAAGTCCTTTAGTCTGCTTATCTTTTGGCCACCTCCACCTTTAATAGATATGAATCAATCTTACGTAGCCACTAGTTGCTTGTAAGAAGGCTAGTCATCTCTTAATAGCCACCTCATGCTTTACATAGCTGTCCATCATCAGAAGCTCTCACTGCGTATATGAAGAGTTTAAAATCTCATTCATCACTAGTTTTCTTTAAAATAGCTAAGGTCTTCATCAAATTTTACTAAAAATAAAGTTAATATTCAAATAACCTTAATTTATTAATTTCTAACTAACCCAATAGCTTAGTTTTGCGGGCTGTTACAGGAATGTCATACTTAATTTGGTGCCTAATTTAACAAAATATAGCATAAGCCAAATTTTCATTTGGTTGATATGTCGACCTTTTCCTTTCCAAAAGTAAAAAAGAGACATGTCGACCATTTTCATTTCAATTTAGGCTTTTTTTTTTTTTTTTTTAATTTCTTAACATCCCTGTTAACATTTTGTTCTTTATTTTTTTTCCCCACCACTTTTTTCCTCTCCACTTTTATTCTCGTTAATTTTTATCAGATGTTTTGCTTGCTAACAAAGATTTATTGGTTTCAATAACTAAGCACGCTAGGATATACTAACTTAAGTTTATTGATTAACTATTATGAATATTTACTTATTTTCTATCGATATCAGATTTCGTACCTCATCTCTCACCATACACGTATCCATAAATATGTCATCAGAGAGCACAAGACAACTTGGAGACAGGCAGCTCAGAAAACCCGAGAATGACTGGCGGACGACTGATAGATCAATAGAGGCCAAATAAGGAAAGTTGACTTCATGGGCAGTAATAAGGAAACTGAATTCAGTATATCAGGCAAGAAAAACAACCAATAATCTTAGATCTTCTCAGAAAAGGGGAACTATCCTTCAACATTCAAGGAATATTATACCAACAACTCAAAACAGCCAATCAATCCCTGTAAATGGAGGCTTACTCCACAAGCCTCGGGATCCAATCTTCGGATGTTCTACTCAGCATACACAGCAAGATACACATAACATTCCCCTAATCTCTCTATATCACATCATTCCGCATCCCTATCTATCCTTTTTCTTATTGAAGATCATTATTGTAATGCTCTTTTACACATAATGGAAGCTTCCGGAAGCACTGCAGAAGACGTAATTTAGAGATTAATGACGAACTTCTACAAAATCGGTTGTCTATGTCTCTCTTTATTTTTCTTGCAATTTACTTATTTTCTGCAACTCACTAACGACATGCCGATGACTCGCCCGTCGTCCTGTTTCGGTCATTGACCCTTATTTTTCTTTGATTGTAGATTTAACCCTCTACATTTTCTTTAATAATTCACCTTGTAACAATAACACAAAATATTTCTATTTAGAAAAATTCCCATATCCCAACAATATTTTCATTAACATTTGAAATCGTACAATTAAAGGCTTTTCGTATTTAAATAATTTTAAAATGACAATATTAGGATGATTAAATAAAAAAGTCAACGTATCCAATCCATAATAATTAAATATTAAAATTTTGAATTTATTATACTGGGTGGTAAATAATCACCAAGTAGAGAAATTGTCAGATTTAACATTGAAAATGACATTATATTAGAGAGTAATTTTTCTACACAAAATATGACTTTGACCAATTAATTTTACATTATTACATTAGAGATTATCTTTTTCCTTTCTTAAGATCCCAGTTAACATTTTGCTCTTTAATTTCTCCCACACCACTTTATTCATTTCCTCTCCATATTAATTCTCGTTATACTTTTAGAAATCAAAAATTTGTCTTGCCAATAAAGATTTATTGGCTTCAACAACCAAGCACGCTAAGCTATGCCATCTTTAGGTTTATTGATTAGTCATTATAAATTACTTATTTCTTTAATAATAATTCACTTGGGAGCAATTACACAAAAGTAATTTTATTTGGGAAAATTCACATTTCCCTGGGATGTTAAGTTTTGAAACTCGTATGAAGCAAAGCGTTTAGTATACAAATAAGTTAAAAATGATGATATTATAATGATTATATAAAAATAATGCAACACATTAATTAATACTAATCAAATATCAAATTCTGATAATTGCTATACATGATGGTGAATTGCCATTAAGTATAACAATTACTGGATTTAGTATTGAAAATAATATTTTATTAGAGAGTGACTTTCCTACTAAATGTCTGAATGTGCTTTGAGCATGAATTTGACATTATTTACATCGTAGATGCTCGTAGTGAATAATTAATACTCTAACTAGCTTAGAAAAGTTCAAAGTCACATCACAAGAAACAGATATTGGGTTTATTGTTGTTGTTTTTTTTTTTTTTTGTTGCGGGGGGGGGGGGGGGGGGGGGGGGGGGGCGGCGGCGGCGCCTATTAGGCTTCCTTTTAAGTGACTTAACTAACTTATTATATTTGTGATACACAGTGATAAGGATAATTCCTTTTGTAATTCTTTCTTTTTTCCTTTCGTCTTTCCCAAAGATATTCTTCTTTTTTTTTTTTGGCTAAAAGTTAAGGATATTCTTTCGTTGATTGAACCTTCTTAAAGATTTTCTAAGCTTACCATTCTCAATTACTTTATTAAACTTAGTTTAGGCTTCCCGACTTAAGAAGGAAAGAATAATTATGCTCAAGAGAAAAGGGAAATTGTAGAAAAATGAGTGTGTTGCGTCCTTTAAAAAAGTGAAAATTTGGGATTTGCATTTGAATTGAATAGTTTTTATATAGTGAAACATTCAAATGTTTGCACTTCAATAATTGTGTAACCAAATGCATAATGAAATACAAACATTGCATTGAATCAAGTACCAAATTGAATAGGTGATCCAAAAAAAATAATAACGATAATTCCTTTTGCAATTCTTTCCTTTTTTTCCTTGGTCTTTCTTAAAAATATTCTAAATCTACTATTCTTAAATACATTATTATGCTTAGTTTAGGCTTCGCAACTTAAGAAGAAAAGGATAGTTCTTGCTCTAAAAAAAGGGAAAGGATGGTTCTTGTTTTAGATATTCCTTTTTCTTTAATTTGTTCTTCCTTCTTTTGTTTCTTAATTAATTTTTTTTTCCTGATCTCTATAACATTTTTAATACAATGCTCAATTTTTAAATAACTGCCAAGTTCTAATATTTTAAATAAGAAAATTATGCTCCAAAACAAAGGTATACGTAATTTGCTGCCTAATTTAACCAAATATAGCAAAAGCCAAAATTTTTATTTGGCTGCATAATTTGGTTGATATGTCGACGACCTTTCACTTAATAATTAGATTGTCATTTTTCAAAACATAGAATTTATGACGAAATATAGTTGTAATATTTAAAAGAACATTGCGCGTCAGAGTACAAAATGTAACATTAATATATCAAATATGCCATTTTAAATTTTTTCATATTTCGTTAAAAATAGCATTAGAAATAATAGTATTTGTATTAAAAGTTATTTTAGAATTGTCGCCACTGGTCACAGTTGATAACCTAGAACTATATTGTGAATCCTCACTTAAATCTGTCTCATTTTCTTTTTTAAATTGAGATTGGAATTCAAACCGCAGGATCAACCATTCAATCAAATGACATTGAGCATACTTCTTTAACTTTTCTTGAAAAACTAGTGTGCTATTTGTTTGCAAAATTGTGCTAAATTTTATTTGTGACAATTCTACCAAGATATCTTCTTTAGTTGGAGAAAGAATCCACACGAATCAGATTTTTTTTAGTAACATATATATCAAGAGAGAATTAGATTTGGTTAGACAATGTATGGTTTGAAAACAATGATCAGTTACTTAACAAGATACATAATATATCGTCAAATTTTCAATATAATTTCACAACATCTAGTTTCATTCAAGTAACTCTTACCTTTTGCTACACTATATATGCAACCAACGTAAATCTTTCATTGACAAGGAAATTAGTTTGTTCTTTTTCCCAACTCTCTAACATAGTTTTCCATTTTTACCAAGCTGTCCACATCTTAAATAAAAATTAAAAATTAAATAACAGCTTTGTTGGTTGATTTTATCTTCACTAGGAGGTAAAAGAAGGCCCATCTTCCTCTGTTCATCCAAAGAAAGGCCCTAGAAGTTCTTTAAACTTGATCAAGTCATTCAATAGCTTTATGTCGTAATGTAATTTCTATATATATATATATATATAGATATATATATATATATATATATATATATTTTTTTTTAATTTACAGCCATCTCACTTTGTGGCAAAACTTTGGTAAACAAATTCCAATTCTAACAAGGCAAGTCATTTTGGATGAAAAATTTGAGACTTGAAACATTCTCAAATTTACCAACATGCTAATTCTAAGGATTATGCTGACATTCAGAGCCTAATAACTCTGAATCTTGAATCGGTAGCCTAGATGGGATCATAACGCAAAACGAACGAACCAAATAGCAAACTGAAAGTTAATAAAAATAATAATGCTGAAAAAGAAAAGGGACCAACCAAAGAGTTCATATTTCGCAGTCTAAGAGCATCAACGACTGCAAACCAGTTGAAACCATGTTAAAAGCCAGATGAAAAAAAAAAAAAAAAAGCTACAGCCTAAAATTCTCCAAGTTCAAGGACCTTACAAGATTACTCTACTCTTGGCGATTATTGCAGCGAAAATTTGAAACTTTCGGCACAATCTCTCTTCGAGAATTCTTATCATTCAGCTCATAGATGCAGACATCTCCGCGGCCTAGAGAGTTCTCCCTCAGAAATTTAGAGTAATGTCCCGTGTTGCAATCTAAGAACTGCACTTGCCACGATCTATTCCCCACTTCCAGTCTTATAATCTGTGGCTTCTGCTCAATGTGTCGCTTCACAAAAGAAGTCGGCAGACGCTGCAAAAACGAAAATAGTTGAAAAACTGTCATTCTTAACCGGTGAAGTGATGGAAGTGGGAAATATAATTTTTTTGGTACTGACAAGGAAACTAACCGATACTTTTATATAAAATATGTTAGCTAGGGATTGATGTCTATTCATATAAATATATATACACACACACACAAATAACATCCCGTTATCAATTAAAATATATCAGGAGATCATTACGAGCTTATGTAAATATTCTCCTTGAAGCATACTGATTTAGTTACGTGACACGATTGATTTGAAGAAGGGATTTTTGAAAAGACGTCGGATCACTAAGGCCGACTTTCGTCCCTGCTCGACGGGTGGGTCTTGCAGTCAAGCTCCCTTCTGCCTTTGAAACTATAACAAGAACCGATAGTTAGGCAACATTACGTCAAAAAAGGGAAACCTTCATCACGACTCTGCGGTGATAATTCCTCTCAATCAACTCAAAGATGCAGATGTCTCCTGAGTGCAGGGAGTTTTCCTGCAGAAATTTATGGTACCCTTTACAGAGATAATATCCTGATTTGTTACTTGAGAAATGAACAAGCCACCGATTATTCCTTATTTCGAGTCTAACGATTTGCGACTTTGGTTCAAGATATTTCTTCACAAAATTAGCAGGCAGATGCTGCAAAAAAGAACCATTGAAGGGACACTATTAATTTCTGAAACCTAAGCAAGCGAGAAAAAAATTCTTTTTGGCAAGGAAAACTAACCATTTACTTGAAGATGTTAGCTACGGATTGATGTCTATCCATGAAAATACAGTCTCTTCAATTAAATGGTTTACTTATTGTGAGGGACTATACATTTTTGTAAACATATTAATTTGTATAAGAAAATGTGACGTACCACTTTATAAGAATTTGTCACACGTGATTTGAAGAAGGGTTTTCCAGAAGAGAATTTGCTGGCTGCTTCAAAAGCCTTGCTATCTGTTATAACCCTTCGAGTGTGCTGCCTAGCTGCTGTGACCTTGCCTGTACACAAAAGCAGTGGATAAGCGGTACTAATTCATTTGTTAGTAAAATTTTGAGTTCTTTGAAAGCTTCTAGATTTACCTTTCTTGGCATCAACTTTTTCTCGAGGATGTTGAGACATTATCCCTACAACTTCGCTCTGTAGATGCAGGCAATAATTATCTCCTCAGACCCTTTTTAAAAGTTGAGCACCAGCCCTGGTTCTCATTCTCTTGTGTGGTGGAGAAATCAGTGACAGAGATTCCTCTGCTGTGTTGGGAAAGGGTGATGAACTGCCCAAGATTTGAACTGAATCATCATCATCATCGTCTTTGGTTTCTTCCTTATTGGGCACTTTGGGATTCCCTTTAACCTCAGACACATCTGAATGGGCAGGAATAGAAGGATAATCTATCTGACAAGTAGATGAATCACAAATTGAAAGTTGAAATCGAGAGCTCCCTTCATGTCTGAAAATAAGAAAGTGCCCGAAGCCTAAGGAATAGTGCTTTGCGAATTTCGGCCAACCCTGATTCAGCCACACCTTGCCATTGCTTTTCTTCAAACCTATTTTCCATTCCGAACCATAGGGAGGTTTGAGTAAGATCGATTTGGGTAGAGTTCCACCATATAGCCTCGCTACCCTCTTCGGAAGCTTCTGAATACATCACAGATAGCGTTCTTCAGAATACACAACTTAGCTACAATCCAAATGTAAAGGGAAAAACAGAAAAGAGCACTATTCCTAAGGCATCGATTAAAAAAATTAGTGCAGTACACTGTGTGCTCTTCCTTATGGGTAAGTTTGCAGAAAATTCGCACATCCATGGAGACTACAACCAAGATTTCTAAAGGAAACAACTAATGCAAGAATATATTAGACCATAAGTGGTTTTAGATTTTATCTTGCAAAAGGCCAAAAATATGTTCTGCCACTAAAATATGCATTTTATAAAGTTTCTTTTTGATTAAAACTAAAACAGAGTCCATGCCTTTAGCTCTGTTTATTCATGTTAAGGATAAAAGAGTAATCAGTCAAGCATTGGCTTCTAAATCCTTTTCAAGAGTTAACTCCAATCATCCCTGTTTATAATGGTTGAATTCATTAACAAAAATTGAAAAACAGAAGTTCATTTTTTTTTTCTTCACTCGAGCAGAACATCAAAAACCAAACCAACAATAACAGCATTACAACCAAACTCTCTTCTAGTACAAAAACATAAGCTACAAGAGAAAAGGTGAAACAAAATAATAAAAAAAAACAAAACGAAATCAACTAGATACAGCATACAATAATACGAAGGCGATTCAGATAACAAGTACAAAGACATGTTCATGGACACAAACTAGTAGGAGACCAGACCTAGTTTACTGTTTGGCCATGTAATTCATGAAACAAGACCAATAAAAAAAAAACAAAAGAAAAGAAAATCAAACCCAATAAAAACTAAAAAAAAAATCCAAGAACAGATGTGTTGACAAAAAAAAAAAATCATCCATATGACAGCTGTTCTTCAGATCATACAAGTCAAAGAAACTCACAGTAAAATAAAAGCAGTTTCTTTTCATAAAAATACAAAATAAGGAGAGGAAATGAACAGAACCCATATGAGAAAATCTACTGATACGAAGAGGTCGCTTACAAGCTTCTCCTTCTTAAGAGTTGATTTGAAAATTATGTTGAAAAACTCCAAAACAAACGACAAACCTTGCCCATCACCAGAATCCATCGCACAAAAAGAAAGAAAAAAAAAAAGTTTCTTTCTCTTCTCTTTCTTCTCTCTCTCTCTATATTTCAAAGGGAATAGTGACGTGGTGAACAAAAAAGCCCTTCGGTCAAAAAAACCCTACGTCAAGGAGGACAGATTTATTCCTTTCTCTCTCTGTTCTTCTTCTGGAAAAAAAGAGTAAACTAGGGTTTTTATCTAATGGGAGTTTTTGCCTAATAATCCCAACCTAGTTTGGTTTCAGACGAAATCCTAATTTTTCTGATTAAGCTTTAAATAACGAGAGATTCAAGAAATCAACCGTAACCAATTTAGGTGAAACAAAGGAAATCAGAAAAAGAAAAAGGTATGATTTTTTGCTCAAGAAGTACGAGCTTACCAGAGTACGTCAATGTCAGAGACTCAGAGCTTTTCCAATTGGTTCTTCAATCGGCTCCACCTCCGCACCGCAGGAATCAATTCGAATTCAGTTCCGATGCCATTTTCCGACGGCAGAGAAAGATTTTTCGGCGGCAAATTTCCGATGATTCTTATCGCTGCCGTTCAGTCTTGTCGAAGCTACTGAAAACACATGAATAAAAAAAAAAATTTAAAAAGGCGCGAAAATGGTGAGAGACATGAGAACCAAAAAGAGAGAGGGCAGCCGATTAAAAGTCCATTCTGCAGAGTTTTTACTTTTGTTTATTATAACAAGTAAAAAAACGAGGGGTGAAAGTTATAACTTCTTATTAAGTACTTAAAATTAAAGAGTTTTTAATATTAAAATAATTTTTAAAGTATTTTGATAAGTACTAAATATGTTAAATGAAATTTATAATATCTAATTTAAATTTAGTTATAAGTTTTGAAATTTACTCAGAAGAATTTTTCTTAGAAATTATATTTCTTAACTTTGATAAGAAACATTTTTAGAGACTGGAAACTCTTTTGACAGATCATTTAAACACTTCTAGAAATTTCTTTTAGACATTAAAAGTAAAAAATAGCTTCTAAAAAGCTCTATCAAACATACCCTAAAGAGGAGCTAATGAGATGTCATTTCTTGACTTCCATAAATGTCACTTCGTTTTGATTTATTTATATGGATTTTACTTTTTTGGAAACTTTTTTCAATAGAAGAAAGAAGAATAAATTTAAAGGGTGTTCAATACTAATACCTCCAAACCTAAACCTAATCATCATTTGGTAACTTCTCTCTTAAATTTTTATTTTGATAATTTAACTCTTGATCTTTTTAAATTTTATTATAATTGTACTACATTTCAGATTTGATCAAAAATGAGGTTTTTTGTTTTCACACAAATTTTTTATGATTAATTTAACAGAAAATTAAGCATGTTACAATAGTTTAACAAACTCAGGAGATAAATTGAGAAAAAAAAAATATTGGGAAACCAAAAGTAATCAAAAGATGAGAAGTTAGTGAAATCAAATAAGGACCTGTAGACCACAATATTGTCCGAGAGGTAGGAAAGCACACGGCATATCCTTTTCCACATAGTAACTTATGACAAACTTGGAATGAAAACGTTTGTCGTTTTGGTTGAGGGACGTATAACTTGGCATAGACAATTGCATATCTTTCTTCAATTTAATTTCATAAAATTCAGCCTGAATTACATGCCATTTTAGGTTTTTTTTTTTTTTTTTTTCTTTTGCTAAAGCATGGAAAAGATTAAGATGTGATTGGAGGCATTACCTAACAGGTGATTTCACGATCTCTATTGAACTTTATTATAAAGTGAAGAGTTTAAATCCTTGATTTTAAATTAAAAAAAAAAAACATGTTATGTTTTTGTAATGATCTCATTTTAAAAGGATGTGTCATGTATTAGGAAAAAAGATATATGACAATACATTTAACATGCGTTTGGTGTTAAGATTTAGATTGTAGAATTCAGATTTAAATTGAATTATGCGTTTATCGAAGCATTTGAATTACTGGAGTAAAAAAGTATAAAAACTTGAAATGTATTAAAAAATATATTAATATAGAGCTTGTTTCGTTTGTTTCGAAATTCTATGTAAATTTTTTTAAATCATATAATTTGGATTTGTCTATGCAAAATTATAGACTTTTAAAATTTGAGTTACAAAACTGTATGAATAGTAAAATGGAAGGAAAAAGATAAAAATTGAATTATAATTATAGGATTTGAACCCAAACACTAAACAAGCATAATTCAAACAACTTTATTAATTTTTTTAAAATAAATTTTAATTAGAGCATATACCTAACACATCATCTTTAATAATGAGTTCATAAGCTTGAGGAGAAAGTAAACAATCACTTAATTGACCCAGGCAAGTCAATAATCGAAATTAGAGATCATAACACAAGAAAATAATTGAAGAGATTATGATAATAATCACATGTCGTTAACTTCTGAACTTAAAATCATGGGATTTATAACTTTTGATAAGTTTTTTAATAAATGACCCTAATTTTTAAAAATTAGTCTAAAAGCCTAAGTTTTTAGAAATTAGTTAAAAGATATTTTTTTTCTTAAAATGGTCAATCATTTTTGTAAATAGTCAATTACTAATTGACCATATTGAACAATTAATCACTGATTGACTATCGGTCAATCACTGATTGATCATAATATAACTCATAAATTTTTTTAATCAATCATTGATTGACCCATAGCCAATCATTGATTGACCATTAACAATATTACAAAATTTTATTTTTGCAATCAATCATTGATTGACCCATACGAATAATTGATTAATCATACACAATGATACAAATTTTTCAGTTAATCAGTGATTAATTATGAGTAAATCACTGATTTATTATTAAAAAATTGAAAAAAAAAAATCTCTCCCTTCCCCTCTCTCCCTCTCCCCCACCTGCGATAGCCCTCTTTTTCTCTCCCCATTCTCGATTATCTCCCTTTCACCACTACTTTTTTCCCCCTTTCTCTCTCCTCTGGTTTCTCCCTTCCACCACTGCAAGCCATGATTGGTTGTGGGCTCGACAGTTATGGAAATCAATCTTCCAACGTTTATCATTTGGTTAAGGTGGGTGTTGAACGATGAACCAAGCACCTTTGCAATGGACATATTGGGCACACATCAGGCAATCGAACGTCATTGTTCGTCGTTCGTTATGTTGAGCCAGGTGTGAAGCTGATCAAAATACTACTTAGTAATTTTATGGTTTCTAAGAGGTCAATTAGATCAATATCAAGTGATAGATAGACCGTTGTTCGATGTTCATAAGTTCATTATATGATTGCCCATTGGGTCGGGCCCAAGTATCTGGGCTTATGAATGCGTAATGGGTGAATAATGGACCATAGTCCATTGTCTATCACTCATTGGTTCGATGGTCGTGGAGATCTAAGCATAACGTGATGGGAAGACGAAGTCTAATTCAAACAAAAAAGAGATTAAAAAAATAGCTCTTTAACTAGTGTAATTGTTGAAACTATCCTTAATACTCAATAATTAAGCAATATTATGAACATAAAATAAACAAGAAATTAAATTTACCTACAAATAAATTGTTTTTTTTTATTTACTGACATTTATTTAAACTATTTTTGAAACATACTATTTACTTTAATAAATAGAATATTTATCTACTAAATTTATTATTTACTTCAAATGCTTCAAAAATAAATGCATTAAACTTTTTTTTTTAATTTCTTACAAAATATTGTGATTGTAGTATAGATTAGCCATAATTTCACACCTAACTTAAAAAAAAAACGTTAAAAAACCGTTATTTATTACACTTTAAATCTTAATAAATAGTCACTCATTTATTGTATTATAATTAAGTGGAGAATCATGTTTTGAATACCTCCTTATAAATTTGTCTACTCTAATATTAAAATTGATAATTTTAATATTATGAAATGATAAAATTGTCAAATTTAATATTATGGTGGGCATAAATATTAAAAGCTATTAAATTTATGATATTTTTGCATAGAGATTTATAGCGAAATAGCCTTTTTTTATTTTTTATTTTTAATAAATGAGTGAAGTTTTAAAAAAGAGTTAAAATGTCATTTTTTTTCTAAATGGTGTTAATCAATTGTCTTATATGGTCAATCATTGATTAATGTCAATCAATGATTGACCGTAGGTTAATAACTGATTAACCATAATATAAATCATAGTCAATCATTAATTGACTAAATCTAAAAAAAATAACAAACGATCATTTTCCTAAATAAAAAAAAAAAGATTGAGCTATCAATTAGATTAGGTGATAAAAAAAAGCTATCTAGCCTAATTTTCCTTTTGGATCACATTTAGATCATAAGTCCCATTTAGGCTCCATTTGGATCACGTATCCATTTCTGAAAAGGAAAATTTTCTTATTTTAAATGAAAAAGCTTTTCATTTTGAAATAAGATAGTACTTGGATGTGTAAAAAATTTTCTTTTTGAAAACAAAAGGTTGTTTGGAATGAGAAAAAACGATATTAGAAATAGTTTATTGTGAGAATATTTCAAAAAGACTCATTTTTTTTCCCCAAAAGAGTACTATACAAAGTAAGTTTGAAATAAAATAGTTTTTTTTTTTTCAAAATGAGAAAATTATGGAAGAAGTTGAGACAAACACGTTTTTGCAAAAATTTTCCGATTTCAGAAATTGGACACTCCATCTAAATAGAGAGTTAATATTTTCTTAGTCTTTCTTTTTTTTTTTTTTTTAGTTTAAGTTGAAAAGAAAAGAAAAGGGGGAAAAAAAGATTTAGGGATAAACATGTCGTTAGTAAGAATCGAAGATTTCATACACTTGAGGTGACCGCAGAGCAAATCACCTTTGACGGAAAAGAACAAAAAATTCTTTCTTATTTCTTTTTACACTACTACAAAAGTTGACTTAGATAACGGAGAATACATGACGGTTATACAAAAACCGCCATCTAAAACCTAATTACGATACGGTTTTAATTAACCATCGTGTAAAGGCCAGTTTACACGACTACTTTGAACGACAACTGTCATGTAAATTTCTCACTTTAGTGAAGTTTGCTCCATTTTTTCCTCTATTTGACGATGATATGAACCATCATGGAATATTGAGATACCATAACAATTTATTAACCGTCGTAGTATCTCAAAACATTCCATGATGTTGGATTACATGACGGTTGTCTAACCGTCATGTAAACTTTAGATGACAGTTACTAATCGTCGTTAAATCCACAATTTTTACTGGTGTTAAGAAAATTTGACGAACCAACTCGAGTTTTTCAGAAAATCTTTGGTTTGCCAGGAGAAATAAAGCAGATTAAAAATAACAAGAATAAATGCTTAAATCAAATTAGCAACTCATAATTAAAAGGTGAGCACATTCTAGGCAAGAAAGAACTAGCTGAATTCACACTAACTTTAATTTACTATCTACTAATCTCAATGGAGCGGTTCTACCATATTTTCTATACAATTCCCCGGTCCAACCAGTGTGAATAAATTTTTAAGATAATCTTAAAATCTTTCATAAATTCAGTCAAATTAGAATTGTTGTACGTCCCATTAATTAAAAAAGAAAAAAGAAAGAAAGGAAGATATGCTGTACATGACTAGTTAGGGCATATTTTTGTGGACTTCATGTCAAAAAATAAAAATAAAAAAACAATTAAATAACTTCATAGGCAAGTTTGTGCCGAGCCAAATTAGTGTCTTGCATGTCCATATTACTTCTTCCTACCATAGGGGTTGCTCTCGCTGAATCCATGGTGTGCTCGTCGAACTTTACGCGTTTTCTCCCTATTCTTCGAGGCACTGCTTTCTATGTTTAAGTTCACCCTTGGCGGGCTAGAAAAGCAGAATGATGCAGCAACGGCCTGGCCAAAAATTGCACGGTTCGAACAAAGTTTCAATGGAGATCAGATATTCATAACATCAGTGAAGCATATACTCGGGAAAAAAGCGAGAATCAACAGAGAAGAAGGAATATAAGAAAGTAAAAATAATCTTCCTGCGGAGTTTGTGTATGCTAAAGTATCGGTTGCCTTTTATGAGATCAAAAAGAGCAACTTGTACCTGCAGATCAAGGCGGTGCACATTGAAAATGTCCTTCAAATTGTGAGAATTATAGGATGATATGTAGGATTTGTATGCGTCTTTTGCTGACTTGTTCAAATAGTAGTTCTTGGCCACCAATCTCTCCTGCATCATTCCAAGTAACATCGTCATTCACGGGACCCGAGAGTTTACTTAAAAAAATGGCATAACGTAAAAATCATCAACGAGGAATTAGTAAATCACCAGCTCAGACTGCAGATTTAAGAACCTCCTCTCGCTAAACTCGTACTCTTTAACCGGAATTTTTGCATCCTGAAAGTGAAGATAGAGTACAAATTCAAAAGCAATCGAAATGGAAGATGATACACACAACCCCTTAATTCAGATTTTTTTTTTTTTTTTAACCTGGAAAATTTCCTTCCAAAACAACATATGTTTCTAGTTGCAACTGTAAAAATGTACCTTTAAGTAACACAGAAATCGCATTTCTTCTGGAATGAGGAAAAGCAGTGCATTTCCTTTTGCACCTTCCCCGCGAGCTGTTCAACCAACCCTGTGAATATACCACTGAAAAACAACAACCACAAGCTTCAGAATCATCATTATGGACTAAAAGGAAACTTCAAAAACAACGGAATGCATATGTCGACTAAGATAAGAATAGCAGGGCCACCTTTGGTTCCGAAGGAGGATCGTATTGCACGATCCAGTCCTACAAGCAAAGACAACATCAAATTAAACAAGCTATAAAAAGTGGTACGGGTTTTTGAAGAATCAATCTTCAAGAGCACTTCCATTGTCGAAGAACGTAAATTGAAAATAAATCAAAACTACCATATAATCCAGGAAACTTAGAAAAGGAAAGAAACATACCACGGCGGGTATATCCAGTCCACGACCGGCTACATCAGTACATAGCAGAATTCCGCTCTCTGCTTCACTAAATTCTGAAATGGTACTTGTTCTCTTTTTCTGCTTTTGCTTTCCGTGGAGATCAAAGCAAGGGACATGAGCATATCTTAGGAGCTCGCTATGGAAATTAACCGAGTCACATGACGAGAAAAAGACCATCATTTTTTTAGACAGATATCTCTTTAGGAAAGAATATAGAAGTATAAATCTCTTGGCCGAAGGCACAACACAATAGCCTTGTTCCAGCCCTTCATTGGTAACCTGCCGTGTCATAATTTGGTAAGTAACCCAATATAAGAATTAAAGCCACAAAATTATAAATTTAATATGAGAATCAAGTAAAATATAACATCAAAATTCTAATGTCTACCTCAGTTCTGCCATCGTCCACATTGACATAGATGGGTGTCATCTGGAAAGATAAGCGGGCAAGATCCTCAACCTACAGTTTTGTCGGGAAAAAAAAATGTAATACGAGAAAAAAATGAATAATTAAGAAGCACATAAAAAAACAACAAACAGCAGTGCATCAAACGTTTATAAAAAAAGAACTTAGGTGAAACAATAAAAATAAAATGGCTAAGTTGAAGTAGAATATCAAATCAAAAAATAAAAAGGCTTATAGAGCAATTGGCCATTCTAAGGTACAGATATATAAGGGGAATACCTTCCGAGTTGGGGTCGCTGAGAATATAGCCGTTTGCCTAGTCTGGACATTGATTAAAAACTCAATCAGTTAAACAATTTCAAACTTGGATGTTGCTATATTTTCTTGCAACTAGAAACAGAAACAACAAGAATATTTATTTGTTGAAGGCCGAAGAGATCAGAAAATTAACAAAATCTTAGCACCATAATAGTATCCCGTACCATTTTATCAATCAAACTCCTTAAAGAATGTTGAGTAAAGATTTGAGCAATTGAGTTACCTTCGGAAGAAGCTTGATAATTTGCTTCATATCTTCCCCAAAATTTTGTTCCAATATTCTATCCACTTCATCAATCATGAGACACTACAAGTGCAAGTAAATTGGAGGGAAAATAATCACAATGCAAAATAAATAGACAAAGGTTTACAATAAAATATGAAATAGTTTGCAGCCAAATTTCCAAAGGAGAGAACATGCAAGAAAACCCAGTAAACACTTAATGAGTACAAGTTTAGGACAATGCCCAGTTGTCCCATTCCGCCGTTACATATTAAATCTCAAGTAAATTATTCATATTCTTAAATCTACAGCACTTACATTTTCTTTTCAATTCATTTTCTACAAGGGGGAAAAATTCGATCTACAAATGGAAAAGAAAAGTTTCAAGCTGTTCAATATCAGTTCAGTATTACGTCCTGAACTCTTAAAATTTACGAAGTCTACTTCACTGCCGAAAATACTAGGTCCAACCTCGTTATAAAGTATAAATGCAATTAGTGCATAAACCATTAAAGTGTTTCATAGAAATAAAATTGCTGAATAATGGTGTTAGCTACCTTCAAACTCTTATATATATACCCTTTTGTATTTTGAAGATGGTCAAGAAGACGACCGGGAGTTGCCACCAATAAATTTACCCCCTTCACAATACGTTCTGCTTCTTCTCTTCTTGACACACCACCAATAACTAAGCCAAGTGTCTGTGAATGATATTTGAGAAGGTTCTTCGCCACAGCATGGGTCTGGATTTAAACGGTGAATCAGTTGAGGAAACATAAAGGATATTAGAACGATGTTGAGAATCTTATGAGACAAATGCAGAATTGAATGTGGCTAAATAACTTCAGCTGTACCTTAATTTTTTTGTGAAAGTAAAAGGATAAAAGCAACTTATCAAAAACACAAGTTCTTTTGTTTAACATTAAAAAAATTACAAACAAGATCTCAATTTTTTTACCTTTGATATTCAAACAAAACATGGATTTCCTGCCTTCTATGTTCAAATTCACAGAAATTTAAGACTCACAAAATGTCCAAGCATGTTAGAACCCAGAAGACACTTTATTTTCTTGTGTGTGTGTGTGTGTGTGTGTACGCGCATGGGCGAGAGAGAGAGAGAGAAAGAAAGAGAGGGATTGAATTTTAGAGAGCAAACAAAGGTGCATATTATGTCCCACATTCTTTGAACAACAATATTTTCAGTTATATGACCATATGACCATCACAATGCCAGGGTTGCAAACAGCCACACCATTGTTAGAATTATCACTTAACAGCAAGACAAAATAGGTCCGTAGTAAGATCATCAAATTACCGTAAACAAAGTAGTGCTAAGAAACATTAGTGGGAGCCTGAAATTCATCCGAGTTATTGTTATCAGACAACTAAGGCATATGACATGTTTGTACCAGTGATCTTAAGCTTCGATAACTCAAACATATATTTGTTAGTGTCTAAACTTTGCGGTATATAAAGATAAACCATGGAATAAGAGGTTTATACTCCAATCTATTTCCGAAAGCCAAATCATTCACATCTTAAGGTAACTGGCTAATACTTTAGATGAATTAAAAGTCTTATGACGCAAAGCTCAGATTTTTCTTTTTCTCTTAACAAGAAAACATCCTTTTTATTGATAATGAAACCAATGGCAAAGGAAATAGACCCTCAAACACACAAAAATTAGCAAAAAAGACGTCGGAATTCGTTATCAAACATAACTCGAGTCTGCCATTATAATATGGAGGCAAAAGAACAACTTCTTATAAGAGATTACTAAGGAACAAGTATCTGAATTCACCTGTATTGCAAGCTCTCTTGTTGGGCAAATAATCACAACACCGGTACCGTTAAGCGGCCTAAAGCTTGTGTGATACAGCAACTCCACGGCCGGTATTAGAAAAGCAAGAGTTTTGCCAGAACCCGTCCTGGCCGCTCCGAGAACATCTCTTCCATACAGGAGAGGAGGGATTGCCCTGGCTTGAATCTGCATTGACAATACATTCAAGGTACATTAAACAAGTTCCCCACATAAACAAAACCACTTTTCTCTCTAATACAAATTCCCAAGTCAAATCATCATTAAAATAAAATCCAAGACAAAAAGTTTGATTCTTTGAGAAAAGTAAGCACAACCCACCAACTGGTTGTGATTCAGAAGTGCCCTTTCCATGTTTTTACAAGGAAAAAAAAATTAAAAGTTTCCTCCTTTTTTTTTTTTTTTTCTTTTTCTTTTTTTTTTACCAAAAATAAAATAGAATAAAATCTCTCCCTAAAATCCTAAGAAAATAATAATAATAATAACAGTAATGAACCAAAGCAATAGTTTTCCGAAACCAAATAAAAATAATGAGAAACCTGAGTCATATGCTGAAAACCCATCTCGTTAATCGCCATTAAGGTGGGTTCAGACAATCCCAAAGAAGTGAAAGCCTCTGTGCTCGTAATCCCATAACCAACACCACTACTCTTCACCTTCTTCTTCTCCTTCTCTTCTTCTTCTTCTTCTTCTTGTGGCTTCGTTTCTCTCTGTTAAACTTCGTCTTCTTCTTCTTCTTCTTCTTCTTCTTGTCCTTCTTAGAATTCTCTTTCTTCTGAGTCTCCTCTGCTTCTTCTTCTTCTCTGTTTGTTGGGTTTCGTCGGGTTTGGGAGGCTGAGAGTCAGAGGGCTTCTTGTGTCTGTTTCGCTTGCGCTTTCTCTTCTTGGCCTCGTCGGAGGTGGCGGAGGAACAGGGAGGGCTTTGCTTTGAGTCGTCGGCCATGGTGTTGTGTGCGAACGGGACGTTGATTCCTGATTGCAAGTCGTGTGTGGGAGTGAGAGCAAAAAATACCTAAATAGACATATATATACCTGTTTGTACGTGGTTTTTTTTTTTGCACATTTGCCCCTTTAACTTTTATATTTCTAAAAATACCCATTAATTTATAAGTTCGATAATGTTCTCCTCAATTTTTTTTTAATATTATTACAATGTCAATTTTATGCTCAACTTCCCGTTGACTTGAGGATATAAACCTCACATTTTACCTGTATGTGCAAGGGAAATTTCTTGTCAGGTCAAAAATTTCCAAATCCGATCTTTAAAATTTTAAATGTTCAACCTCAAGTAACTTAGCAGATTAAAGCACATTACAATAATGAAAACTGTTTACGATACCAACTGTAATTTTAATTTTTAAATACCAATTTATGTGACATTTAAATTATTACTCTTTTATTAGTAAGTGTTTAAAGTATTATTACATCAATTAAATGTATCTATTAATAAAAATATGACAAATGAGTTGATACTCAAATAGTTAAAATTAAAGTTGGTATCCCTAATAATATTCTACAATAATTAAATGTTAAGTTGTACATCTAAATTAATATTATAACATATCAAACTTGACATTTTTTTAGGGATAACTTGGGATTTTCACAATTGTAATTTGACTTGTTATAAGTTTCTTTATAAATAGTATACCATCACTAAAATTATTGTGAGAGAGATTAAAGTTAAATTCTTATTTTGAGTGTTTGAGAGTGGATGGGTGTCTCTTCATCATAATGAGCTGCTGACATAATCTCAATTGAGACGAACATCTATTATGTGTTCATATTTATTTAATCATGTTCTTTTATGATTTTTAGTATTTCGATAATATAGAATGTAACGAGTAGAAAATTAACAGTATTAATTTCTAAATTTAACATAAATTAAACCGTAAATTTTTATGTAATAAAGATGTAAATCTTATAATTTTATGATACAATATGTCCCTATACCACTAATAATTTTTCAATATACAAGGAATTTGGGAATTTATGAAATTTCCATTAAGAGCATAAATAATTAAAATGAAAATAAAATCCCAATAAAGAATGCCAATCCATTATATGATTTTTTCATGTAAAGAAGTAGAATTTATAAGTATTTCTGAATCAATTTACAATAGTTAGAATTAATTCTCAATTGAAAAACTGATTAAAAAAAATGATAGTCCATATATTTTATGTTTTTTTAAAAGTAAAATTTTTTTTAATAGTTTAAATATTTTTAATATCAATAGTTTTTGAACAGTTAAAAATTTCAGTGTAAAATTTACCTTGTTGAATCATAACATACTGTAAATCACTTTGAGTAGGATAAGGACTAAAGTAGAAATATTTTTAAGGATCAAGGGTTAAGATGAAATGGATTTTAATCTAATAACCCATATCTAGAAAAGTATGACTAAATAGATAAAGATTAAAAAAATAATAAAATCTTTAATTTATCCTATTCAGAGGAATGGTGAAAGGGAGATTAAAAAAAAAAAAGTTTGTTTGTCTTCCAAATAAGCTAAACACAAGGAGAGAGAGAAAAGCAATTTTCTCTTGATTCTTCCCAAAGAGAAAAACATTGGGAGACAGAGAAGAAAGGAAAAAAAAATTTTCTCCATCCAAAGTCTTTTAAGCTTGGTTCTCTACAAGTTTTTACTTAAGATAAAGTGTAAAATAGACCAATTTAAATTGTGATATTTACAAACAATCAATTCAAGATTTAAGAAAGAAAAAAAAGAGAAAGAAATTAAAATTGTAGTCAACGAAAGTCAATTTATGTATGTATTAGATGCTCATTTCTCAAGGTTATCACATAGAATTAGATGTCTAATCCATAACATTAATAGTCCTATTGAATCATCATTTTTTTTAAGAAATATTGAATCATCATTTTGAAATTGTTTTTGGATATTATTTTAATTTTTTTTTAACCATGTGTTTTCTCACCAAAATTTGAAGTTACAACTCAATCACCAGATCCAAACATGAGTTTAAAAGTTTGGAGGTACGTTAACAAAAAAAAAAAAAAAACAGAGACAATTTATCATAATCAAAAAGTTTTGGAGGTAATAGTTATAGTTTTCATAAACGTAGTGGTTTATTCATTATTGTATGAAGTGGTGCATTGAATGACACTCATAGGGTGGATGGGTTGATGACTTTGCTAGCTTTTTCTTCGTCTACTTGAGTTTAACTCCTATTATCTCCCCTCATATGTCGCTCTAACTTTGGCTGTTGAAGCATTAGTTTGGTGATGCAGGGTAAACCTCGGATAGCCGATTGAGAAAAATAATATAAAAAACCCGTCTTCTACATATCTAAAAAAAAAAAAAGATTCTTATCTATACCACTGAAAACTTAAAAATGAGAGGTACATCTCTAGATCCTTTCTTATTTACCAAAAAAGTGGTGCATTGAATGTGTTTATGGGTTTTAAGTATTAGCAGTTATTTAAAATAAATAATAGAATTTAAAAATATAATAAATGAAAATATAAATTTACTATATTGTTCATAAAATAAAACTTACTATTAACACCTGCCTCTTCTCTCCAAAAAAATCCCGTCTCAACTGCAATTTGTTATTTAATTGAAAACTGTAATTTACTGCAATTTTTATTTTTGGTTCTCTAACGACAAATTTGAACCTTGTTCTATGAGATGACAAATAGATGTCGACATCTCACGTAAATTGAATATTTCACACATAAACTTACATCTAAATGGATTACTTAATAGGTAGGCTTTGTTTGACATAATTGTTTAACCCCACTAAATTGTATTATTTTGATTAGATTCTTGTTTTTCGTTTTTTTTTTCCTGAAAAGTCAACAAAAATTATAATTAGTTTTTAGAAATGTCAAAAAACTTTTACTTAAAAAATTTTAACTTTAACTAATGATCCAAACGAACGCTTATTATTTTACTATAATTATAGATGACTACAAATAAAACTATAAACATAAGAACATGTTTTGATTATATTTGATGATGACTACAAACAAAAATTGGCATCTTCTTAATATAAAATCGGTAGACATTAGGATAATTTATTATCTGGCCCAAATCTGATATGTTTTCTATAAAAGGTTAAAATGAGAATTTCATTTAAAATCGTGGGTGAATTTCAGAATATTGTATGTTTTTATTTATTCGATGATTTTAATTACGTATTTATTTTAATTAAACTCCTCCACGTCATTACCTCTGTTTTCGAGTCATGATAGCATTGCAGAAAGGAGCAAGACAGAGAGGTCTTACAACGGATCAATTTCGGCAACTTGGTATTTCTCGACGATGTGGATCTTGTTTTTGGCAATGACTCTTTCTATGTGATTGGTTTTTTAATTTTTTGGTTTGTAATTTTGTGTGTAATAATGGTAATGTCTTCATTGTCTTTTATCTGGGTGTTGTATTTCAGTTTGTTAATTCTAATAATGAAGGTAGTATCCCCACCTTCCACATTTATTGATTGTCAGCCAAATCTGAGTCTTGGTGTTGTTTGGTCCTGCTAGAATTGCTTCTATACGGAGTTAGTGGTGGTCCTAATGCTACTAAGTTTTGGTCCTCGATCGATCAAGATATTCCATTGATTATCGAGTTTTTATCAAAAAGAGCCTTACATGTACTCTATTTAAGTGTGTCGAGGTGTGCACCCGTTATCGGGCCTCAAGCATATGTCTTTTCCTTTGAGCGTCATTAGACTTTATTGATAGATTTGTTCTTATTGAAGGATTTTATCTCATATAATACGGGATCACTTATTATGTATTGTGTCTTTATATCTCCTTAGTATATTTAAAGAAATTCCAATTAAAAAAAAAAGTTCTATTCCCCAATCAAATCTAACTTTCTTTCCATTTTGATGCTCATGATTTTTTTTTCCTTTACCAATTTTCCCTTGAAACAAACTCCACATTATATCGGCACATGAAAAAATGTATCAAAAAATTGGCGCTTCTTATCGATTTTAAGGGATGTAGCCACTAACGGCCTAGGAATTCCTTCGGAGTTCCCCCTCAAAGTTTTTGTATTTGCAATTTTAGAAGTGCGATCATTTCACATTTACATATTAGCCCCTCTAAGGACATTTTTTTAAATTGATTCTCAGCCTAAAAACTTGAATACATTTATTTATTTTTTATTTTTTGTTACTTTGAAACCAGAGTCCAACTAATATCCCAACACTTAATGAGATCTTTTCCCTTTCCCCTTCGTACGTCTACACTTTTTTGCTCTCTCTTTTCCTTTTTTCTTGCTCTTTTTTTTTTTTGGGTACACTGATACACATATCAAATATGATCATAATAATTAATAATTAATAATTATTTATTTTGTTGCACGTAATAGCCCCGCACCAAAATTTTGGCTTCATTATTGTTGATTTTCAGGTCATTGCTATCAAGTTACTGGGCATATTAATATAATGTAAAAAATTAGGGATCAACGTAAGATTTACTAAAGATCTGAGACGTACGATACATTTATGGCTAAAGTCCATTTGAAAATAGGAGTAATGTGATATAATAATTAACTTGCACTGACACAAATATTGACGTAAAACCGACACACAATGATTATTAAAAATACTGAAAAATTACAAGGAAAAAAAGAAAAGAAAAGAAAACAAGAGAGGGAGAAAAAGACAAAGTAGAAGAAAAGTAAGAATCAAAGGCAGACCCACACAACTTTGACAATATTAGAACCAAATGTCACCCCAATATTTCTTGTGCTTCCATTTCGATGCTTGGGTCTCACAGTTTTTCATCCAATCTGACCTTTCAGAGGTATACATTTTAAGCTTTCCAAAATTCTCCTTGCATTTCTCCAACTCGGCTTTTAGCTTTTTCTTAATATCATTTTTGCATCTATTTGCTTCCACATAAAAAAAAGCTTCCGTAACAACGTGTTCCAAAGAATCCAAGTACATATCAATTTCAAAGCCTGTAATCCTTTTAATTCCATTTAGGTAGAAAGACGAATGTCGAAGATCATCCCAAGTGAGGTCTTCCACCTTAGTTTTGCACATTTTGTCGATGACTATACACAGAATTGTAGAGGTGACGCTCTTCATCGCCGGTGTCAAAGTTTCATGGCCGCCGAGATCTCCATACTTGCGAAGCGATGTTTTTAAAATAGGAGCCAACATCTTCGGTACCATGTAACCACCGACGTCCTCTACCTTTTGCCTTAAATACTTTTCATCTAATTTTAATAAACCTTCTTCAACTGTGAACCAATCAAGCTCCCTTCTGAAACTCCACAAATCATAATAGGTGATGTGAAAAAGTCGTTGAGTTCTATCTATATCTTCTTCTATAGATCCTTTCCGATCAAACCAAAGAATTCTTTGTCTAGATGATGCCCATGAATTTCTTCGCCAAGGCTTATCAGAACCAAAAGGATTAATAAGAAGCTGCTTGTCTAGTTCAGTAAGTCCATCCACGATGTCTTTGAGGGTAAATTCCTTGTCTTCATGATGAATTAATTCCTCTGATTGATCTCTTTCCCATCGGTTGTCTCCTAGGGTTTGGAGCTCCACATGATCCTTAGTGTCTCCCTTTATTACCTTCATGATCTGATACGGAAGCCCAACATATATATTAAACTTTAGTCTTAACACACTATTATTAGCAACGTAAACGAACGATCGGTATAAACGGATAAGTAATTATCGTGGTTGAAAAGCTAGCATTAATTTAACATCTTTAATAAACTAAAAGATACTGGTTAGTTAATGTGTGTATATATTTGAATAAACTAAATTAAGAGAGAAGATAATTATATCTAAATTTTTAACATATCCTAATTAGGTTTGCACCCACTAAGAATTTATCCTCTATCAAACTCCAACTCAAAATTTTATATAATTAAAAAAAATAAAAATTTACAAAGAAAAGTTATACTAAGGGAAAATACGAAACAACGCAAAAAGACAGCACAAAACATAGAGGAAGATAATATACAGAGCCGGGAGCTAATTTCAACATTATTGTTTTCTTGGAATATATAGTTATATATATTTGCATATAATTTTTAACAAGTATAAATCAACTTGAAAAATTATATGAAAATTATCTTTCATCTACATCGAAGATAAATTTTCATATAAATTAGAGTGGGGATTGATTAAGTTTTTTAGGTACGTACAACTAAGCTGGGATGTGTGAAGTTTTTCTAACCTCTCTCTCTCCTACATTAAAATAATCAGATAATATATTTTTTTTATTTTGTTATTAACCTGGTTAAAAATATTTTTAAATTATATCCTCTCTCAAATAGTCCTAGCTTCATCCCACAAATATGAAATATTATGAATTAATGCACTTTTTATCATTAAGTTCATAAAGATCAACTAATATTGAAGAGGTTGCCACATGTTTACTATACTAATATTTTTCTTTCAAAAACATCCAATCTTTATCTTTTTTGTGGATGAAGAGATTTTTTTTGAAAAATATTTTATGGAAGCAAAGAAGAGATTGTAACCACACGTACGGCACACACCAACATAAGGAATATATTTGGAATAAGCAGCACTACCTACAATCTCAACTATTATTCAAATTTTTAATACCAAACAACATGGTAAGTAAGTTAACATTTTTTTTAATTAGTACATACATATAATTACCAATCCTTTTGTTCCAAAAATTTTAATTTTTGATATTCATATAGACTTTTTTTTTTTTTTTAGGAAATGCAACATTTCTACAAGACAAATCCAAAGTTAATTTGCAATGAAATTCATCTATTATTTTTTGGTAAATTGCTCAGTTGCTACTCAAATTATATAGAAATTACGACTTTGATGTGCTGACTAATATTAGACATCTGCTAATTAATTTGATACATTCATAATGTTTTCAAAAATTATAGGAGCATTTTTGACAAAGAAAAAAAAATTGGGGAATCAAATCGCGACTTAGTATATAATTCAAGAATGAGAAATTTGCCCTTATTTTTTTTTCACTGACTATAAATATGACAATATCTATAATTAATTACGAAAAAGAGATTGACAAGCATTATACTACTCTGAAAAATTTTCTAAAAATTAGCACATACCTCATGAAATAAGCAATGGATGTGAGAAACGTATTTGCATTGTTCACAGCAATAAATACGAAAAGCTTGATCACTCTCTTTTTCGCACACATCGTAATAATATTCATCTGAATCATTTTCGATGGTTGAATGATCAGCCAGAATCAGAGAATGAATGTGATGCTCATATTTGATGATAGATGGCAATGGACCACATAGAAAATGGATGTTGAAAACACAGTCCATGCAGCGAAATATGATGGATCGAGTAAGTTCAAATTCCTCGGGAACAACTTCGACCATGTACTTCTTATGATCATAAGAGTCTTGACAAGCATCGCATTGAAATTCACACCAAGATTTCTCCACTAAAGACAACAAATGGTCATGACTTCGACTTCTTACTCTTGTGTCAAGGGAACGACATTCTATACACAAGTTTAAGTTGCAACCATCTTCATGACAACTGTACATGACCCTACAATCTTTTTTGCAACAACCGCGACAAGATCGAGGGGGACTGACCTGGAGAATCAGAGAATAATGGTGTGAGTGAAAGGCAGGTTGAATTTTCCGTGGCAATTCTGCGCATGCTTTATGGAGAAAATTCTCACACATTTCGGACGTGCAAGAGTAGGCTGGACCGGACCAATCTGATTGACATGCAAAGCATTTAGCTTCTCTTTTCTTCCGATCAGGGTGCTCCACCAGGGTCATCGCTTCTTCATGGCATGCATATCGAACGAAACTGCGATCTTGGCCGCCATCAACGACGTCGGACGTTATGGTTGGTAGTGGGATCAGAGCGCAAGCCATATGCATGTAGGAATCAGAACACAACTGGTCGCAAGCGTAAACATATTCGTCATTATCGAAAGGCTTCTGGCAGTAATAGCAGCAGCTGGCGTCGTTGAGTGATCTCTTTGCAAGCAAGAGAGAGTGGTGTGGATGCAATGTGTGGTGCTTGATTTGTTCCGGCCGCTCCGCACATTCTTTGTGGATGAAACAGTTAAGGCAGTCCCAGCAATTGTAACAGAATTCCCTGTTCGGATTTTACGATTGCACATGTTGCAAAGAATCCTATTGAAAATCCACCAATACAAAACATGCTCGTGACTGAAATGTTTAAACTCCATTTCTCTCTCAGTTGAATAGAAGAACACAAGGAACGATCATATATATAGATATATATATATATATATATATATATTGTACTTTCTGCTTGGGCTTCTAAGGCACGAACCACGCTTTGTTCTGCCCCCACTCAACCTATAGTTTTAATCTTTAACTTTCCCTAGCTATATATTTCTTTGCTTTTCTAGTGGTCCCACTAAAATGATATTTCCCTAGACTATTATTCTCTTTTTTTTTCTTTTTTTTTTTTTTCCCTCTTTTTTCTTTCGTAACAAGATCCCGGTTAACATTTTGTTTTTTTTTTCTACCCCACCACTTTATTCCTCTCCACTTTTATTCTCGTTATCTTTTAGCAAAAGTTTTGTCTAAACAAGATTTAACAACTTCAATAGCCTAACACGCTAAGATATACCAACTTAGGTTTGTTAATGATTAATTATCATGAATATTTATTTATAATTTCTTTAATTATTAACTTTGGAACAATTATGCAAAAAAAAAATTTAGAAAAATTCACATGTCCCTAGAATATTTTTATTAAGTTTTAAAACTCAGGAAGATTTTAATAGTTACATAATTAATAAATGACAACATTATAATAATTCAATAAAAAAATCAATGTATCAACCAATAACAATTGAATGTCAAATTTTGACATTGCTATACTAAATGGTGTAAAATATAATCCAAAAAATAAAAATAAAAAGAAATTGCTTTTTTTTTTTTTTTGTTGGGGGCCTAAAATACCCTATTTTTGTTCAGTAAGGTAATCAAAAACTGATATTTGGTTTATTGAGTTTTCTTTTAAGTGATTTGAATGACCTATTCTATTCGTGAAACATAATGACAAGGATGTAATTCCTTTTTCAATTCTTTCTTTTTTCCTTCATCTTTCATAAAGATGTTCTCAGTCTACTATTCTCAATTACTTTTTTAAGTTTATAGTTTTGGCTTCCCAACTTAAGAAGAAAAGAATAGTTCTGCTCTGAAAAAGGGCAAAGGATATATAGTTCTCGTCTTATACTTTTCCCTTTTTCTTTAATTTGTCCTTCTTCTTATCTCTAATACCCCCAAAAGAGAAAATGTGGTAACAATTAAATTGACACGTTTATGTTTTTTTTTTTTTTGCTTGGATTTAACATTTGCTTGGATTGTTAACCTTTACACTTTTCTAATTGGATGTCATGAAAATGAAACTATTATAAGTTTATAACTGAAATAATAATTTACAGATGTGCTTTTTGAAAGATAATTATACAAATCACCCAACACAAAAACCCCCACTAATGATAGTGGACGGATAACGAGCCGCCCGCCTTCAGCCCAAATGGCTTGTGGGTTGTCCCTTGGTTGGACAACCATCTTTTAAAAGATTGATACAAAAAAAAAAAAAAATAAAATAAAACTCCTGCACAATGTGAAATATTTACGTTAATGCCTAGTTTAAGTATTTGAAAAAGAAAGTCATTCTTCAATTGAATGTTACACTTAATTTGGTGCCTAATTTAAATAAATATAGCATAAGCCAAGATTTCAATCATTTGGTTGATATATGTCGACCTATTCTTTTCAAAAGTAAAAAAAGAGATATGCCGACCATTTTCACTTACATTTAGGTTTTTTCTTTCTTTTTTTTTTTTTTTTTTTTTATCTCTCACTTACGTTTAGGTTAACATTTTGTTCTTCATTTCTTCCCGCCATTTTATTCCTCTCCGATTTTATTCTTGTTAATACTTATCAAAAGTTTTGCTTGCTAACAATGATTTATTGGCTTTAATATACCGAACACGCTGAGATATACTAACTTAGGTTTATCGATTAACTGTTATAACTTTCAAAAAAAAAATTGTTATGAATATTTACATGGTAGAATTAACAAATAAAAATATAATACTCAGATAAAAGATGATGAAAATATTATCATTATTATAAATAAAACTGCACGAAATAAAAAAAAAAAAAACCAATCACACAAAAGAATCCTTGCGATAGTTTTATCTTTAATAATTCACTTTGGAACAATGACACAAAAATAATTTTATTTAGGAAAATTCACATGTTCGTAGAATATTAAGTTTTGAAACTCATAAAACGTAAAGATTTTAGTATTTAAATAAGTTAAAAATGATAATATTGTATTGATTAAATAAAAAACTAATAAATATCAACTAATGGTAAATAGTAACCAAATATTAAATGTTGGTAATTGCTATACGTGATGGTAAATTACCGTATAACATATCAGATTTAGTATTGAAAAAATATATTATATAAGAGAATGATTTTCCTACCGATGTCAAAATGCTCTTAATTAACTGATAATTCTCTAACCACCCTTATATAAGGTCGAACTCACTTCATAAAAGCAGATATTGAGTTTGTTTTTTTAAGGGGATATTGAGCTTTCTTTTAAGTGACTTGAATAACTTATTCTATTTATGATACACAACTATAGGATAATTCTTTTTCCAATTCTTTCCTCTTTCCCTTCTAGTCCTTAAAGATATTCTTTTGTTGAATGAACTTTCTTAAAGAGATTCTAAGTTTACTGTCGTCAGTTACTTCATTAAACGTAGTTTAGACTTCCCATACTTCCCAACTTAAGGAAAGAATGTCATACGGATTTCAAAAAAGTGAAAGTTTGATATTCTCAGTTACTTTATTAAAAGTTTTGTATGCTAATTAAGATTTAACAGTTTCAAAAAACTAGCACGCTAAGCTATACTAACTTAGGTTTATTAATGATTAATTATTATGAATATTTACTTATAATTTTCTTTAATTATTAACTTTGAAACAATTATGCAAAAATAATTTTATTTATAAAAATTCACATGTCCCTCGAATATTTTTATTAAGTTTTAAAACTCGGGAAGATTTTAGTGGTTACATAATCAATAAATGACAACATAATAATAACTAAATAAAAAAAATTAATGTATCAACCAATAGCAATTGAATGTCAAATTTTGACGTTTGCTATATTTGATGATTAATTATTACCAAGTACAGTAATAATTACTAGATTTAGCTTTGAAAATAATATTATATTAGAGAGTGATTTCCTGCACACTCATCTATGAATTTGATATTAGCTCGAAGATAGTCTAAATTAACTAATAGTACTCCAACCACCTTAAGAAAGTCAGAGTTGTAACGACCCGTGTCTTATTTTGTATGATATTATCTGTTTTGAGTCTCGTATCCATACGATTTTACTTTTATGCTCACCCTAAAAAGCCTCATATTATTAAGAGATGTCTTTTTACTTATGAAACATCACATATATCCATTCTCAAACGATGTGTGATTGCACAACTTACTATTTTCCTTATAAAAACTAATGATTGTCACAATTATCCCTAGCCACACTTTCGGTTTGGTATAGGTTCTAATACCATTTGTAACCATTGTATCAAAAATTCCTATTTTCCTTAAAAATTAATTGAAGATAATTCTAGATATTATCATCAATAGATGAATTCTTGGACTGCTAACTCAACAAATAGTATTTTTCCATCATCTTCCACTAACATAATTCCCATAGTCCCATACTGTCAAAAACCTAAGCAGTATTAATTTCACTTCGTAGAAAACTTAATCTAGAAGGTTTTTTACTGAAAAAGTAATTTAGTAAAAATTTCATCTGACGTCAAGACTTATTCAAACTGAAAAAGTAACTCGGTAGAAATTTTATCTGACATTAAGACCTATCCACTTAATCCCCGTACTAAAAAAATAACTCAGTGGAAATCTAATCTGATGTTAAGACTTATCTATGGAATTCCCATACTGAACAAGGTAATTTATCTAAATTTCATCTGACTTAAAAATTGATGACAAATCCTTGATACTATATATTTATGTGCAGAAAAATTTTGTCTAGAACATTACAAGACTGCTAATTCTCATACAGCTAAAACTGTTGAAATATTATATTTGATGATTTGATAATTTTTCTACACATACATCGATGAATCACTTTTTACCATTCAAACCTTTTTCAATAATAATGTTTGACCTAAGCTAATTATATATGACAGGAGTTACACGTAATAATTTTGTTATACATATACACATACACATAAAAGTGGAAAAATCAAAAGAAATGGGTCGGTTCTCAACTAGTTGGTAGAGAGATTATTTTATTTTCAAGTTTCTACAGTCTTTCTAAGGAACTTTTTGACGAGAACAACAACAATAATGATATTCCTTAAAAAATCGTAATCACAATAATTAGTCAATTCAAAGTCCCCATTTCCTTTCCAGAGTAAGAAACAAAATGGCCACAAATATCAAATTTGGTGTATATTATCCACAAAAACAAATAAAAAGAAATTGCTTCTTTTTTTTTCTTTTTTTTTTTTTTTTGGTTGGGGGCCTAAAATACCCCAATTTTGTTTAGTAAGGTAATCAAAAAGCAGATATTTGGTTTATTGAGTTTTCTTTTAAGTGATTTAGATAAGTACTTATTCTAAACGTGAAACACAATGACAAGAATATAATTCATTTTGCAATTCTTTCTTTTTTCCTTCGTCATTCTTAAAGATATTCTAAGTCTAGTATTCTCAATTACTTTTTTAAGTTTATAGTTTTGGCTTCCCAACTTAAGAAGAAAAGAATAGTTCTACTCTTAAAAAGGGGGAAAGTATAGTTCTCGTCTTGTACTTTTCCTTTTTTCTTTAATTTGTCCTTCCTTCTTTTGTTTCTTATTTTAAATGTTTCTTTTCACCCCCTGATATCTAACTTAAAACATCTCTAATACCCCAAAAGGAAAAATGTGGTGACAATTAAATTGACATGTTTATGTTTGTTTTTTTTTGCTATAATCTAATAGTTGCTTGGATTTTTAACTGCATACTTTTTTAATTGGATGTCAAAAAAAAAAAAAACTATTATAAGTTTATAACTGGAGTAACAATCCAGATATGTGCGTTTTAAAGGACAATCATACAAATCAAGTAATACAAAATCACATGCTAATGATAGTGGACGGATAACGAGCCGCATGCCTTCAGCCCAAATGCCACAATGCTTGTGGGTTGTCCCTTGGTTGGACAACCATCTTTTAAAAGATATGTTTTTAAAAAAATTCCAATACAATATTAAATGTTTATGTAAATACCTAGTTTTAATATTTGAAAAAGAAAATCATTCTTCAATTAGAATTGTAATGCCTCTCCCCAGCAACTAACTAAAACCTCATGCTTAAAGAAATAAATACTTTGAAAACTCTATATGTCATTGAGACAAAAATGTCCTTATAATACAAAAATCTCAAATCTCAAAAAAATTACTAAAGTTGTCATGGGACTCAGAAACTTCTAACTCAATCAACCTCTTGATCTTACTAACTCTGCAAACTGCATAACAAGAACTATATGAGCTAGAGCCCAGTAAGTATACCACATAACTTTTCCACATTAAATACTTCTCTTTAACTTTAACTTAGGCCTCTGATATGATGTTAATCTCGTACTATTAGTATTTTAGTATGTGGCCCTTTTTTGGAACTCTTTTCCTTAAGATTTGGCCCTTTAATATTTATTTGAGTTGTTCTAATAAGCATAAGATTTCATACCATACATAAAAATACTTTCTTTGAACCTCTTCAAATCATGACAATAATGAGCAATAACAGCTGATAATAATAACAATAACATAACTAAAAACGTGCTCCAAAACATAATATTGTTCAAATAATACAGTGGAAGGTATACTTACATCAACTACTACTGCTTGCTAGAGAGTGAAAACAATTATCTCTATTTTTTTTTATCGCCTCTCCTCTTCTTTCTTTTTCTTTTTCCTCTTATTTCCTTTCTTTCACCGTTTCTCCGTACTTGATTTTGCAGCAAAATCTTAATATAATGGTATAAAATGAAGAGTTGAAAGCTTGCTGAAACATGTTTTGATACTAGGTTATATAAATCGATAGCAAGCTTTCCTACGTGGGTTTACTTATAGCTGTAGACTTCACACAAGTCCTTTAGTCTGCTTATCTTTTGGCCACCGGAGCTTTAATTAAGATAGTCATCTTAATAGCACCATGCTTTACTAGACGTCATCTCAAAGCTCTCATTGCGTATATGCTGAGTTGAAAATCTCATCCACCACTAGTTTTCTTTAAAATATCTATGGTCTTCAACAAATTTTATTAAAAATAAAGCTAATATTCAAGTAATCTTAATGTAATTTCTAACTAAGCCAGTAGCTTAATTTTACGGGCTGTTACAGGAATGTTATACTTAATTTGGTGCCTAATTTAACAACACATAGCATAAGCCAAATTTTCATTTGGTTGATATGTCGACCTTTTCCTTTCCAAAAGTAAAGAAGAGATATGTCGACCATTTTCATTTCAATTTAGGCTCTTTTTTCTTTCTTAATATCCCTGTCAACATTTTGTTCTTTATTTTCTTCCCCACCACTTTATTCTCTCCACTTTTATTCTCCGTTGCGAGTGGCACGACGATTTGCCCTTGTGTCAGGATTATGACTCACCAGTCTCTGTCCGAGGCTGTGGTCAGCAATGGTGATGATTGAAAGGAGAGAAGAGAGAAACAGGTAGACGGAGAGAGAGAGAAAGAGGCCGGGGGGAGAGAAGTCTGGAAGTTGATGAAATTTATTAGACCAATTAACTAAATAAAAAAATATTGTGTATCTATTAGATTAGGTGATCACTATGGCTATCCAACCTAATTTTCCTAAAATGATTAGCCTAAATTTTGAATTACAACACAAGACAAACTGGTCAAATACTTACATTCATGGCAGTTGTTTTTTTTTTTTTTTTTTTTTTGCCCCCCTCGTTCGCACTCGCTAAGCGCATGCTATGTAACTAGTAATGCTAAGAGAGAAATTGGACCAAAGAGAACACACATATTGCAGTCTAAGGGCACAAAACCATTAAAAAGCCATGTTTAAATCCGCATGACATGAAAATTACAGAAGCTACTACTGCTTACAACTGTTCAAGTTCAACAATCTTTCTAGATGATCAATTAAAGCATGTTATTTCGAAATATGTAGACTTTGAACACGACCTCTCTCTGATCTTTCCTCTTATTCAGCTCGAAGATGCACACACGTCTCCGCAATGTAGAGAGTTTTCAGTCTGGAATTTAGAGTAACCTCCAGAGGAAAAGATCCAGAGTTACAGTTTGTGAACTGCACAGGCCATGAACTATTCCCTACTTCAAGTCTTATAGTTTGCGCCTTTTGTTCCAGTCTCCTAGCAAAGGCACTTGGCAGACGCTGCGAAAATTGAAGATCATTGAAAAAATGTTGTAACTAATCATTGAAAGTGGTTTGGCAAGGAAGCAAAACCCGTTTTCTTAAAGATCTTAGCTAGTGCTTTATGTATGCGCAGGGGAATGTAGCCAGTCTCCAATTATCAATTAAATGATATAAAGACGTTTGGTAAAAATTAAAAAACAAAAACTAACTGATATAAAAAATTCTATGAGGGAAAATCAATTGTTAATTGAAACATTATTAAGTACGGAAAATGCGACGCACCGCAACATAAGTATTTGTCACAATTGTTATGCAGAAGGGTTTTTTTGAAAAGAATTTCTTGTCTGCTTTGTACGCTTTGCTCTCTCTAAATCGCAATGGAGTGAGCCGCCCAATAGCTCTGTGATCTCCAGATTTGAACTTCCCGAACTTGACTGTACACAAAGTAGTAAACAAAGAGTACTAACTCATATGTTAATGAAAATATAGATCTTGAACCTTAAGATTTATATTTCTCAGCGTAGCCTTTACCTTGAGGATTTTGACATCTGGTCTCTTCAGCCTCGCCCAGTGGATGAATGCCAAAGTCATTATTGCTTGAGTCACTCCCTAGTGTCTTATCCTCTTCTGTTGGAGTCTGATATCCTGCCTTTGTATGAACCTTCGGTTTCCTCCCTCTCCGTGTAGCAAATTTGTCTCCACTGGCTGTTTTAATACCTTGACCACTGGCACTGGCTCTCACTCTCTTGTGATGTGGAGAAGATGGTGGCAGATCTTCCTCCCCGGAAGACGAACTGTCAAAGACTTGAACTGCATCACGATCACCTTCTGTTTCTTCCTTCTTGAACTTATTAACATCACGCTCATCAAGATGGGCAGGAATCGAGGGAGAAGATATTTCACAAGTAGTTATATCACAAATAGAAAGTTGGAATTGATAATTTCCTTTATATCTGAAAAAAAGCAAGTGGCCAAAGCCTAAGGCATAATGCTTTGCAAATTCTGGCCAACCTTGCTGCAGCCGCACCTTGCCGTCCCTTTTCTCCAAACCTATTTTCCATGTTGAACCAAAAGGCAGTTTAAGAATCACCGAATTGGATAGAGACTCTCCATATAATCTCACAAACTTTTGTGGAAGTTCCTGCATACATTACAGCTAGCATTTTTCAGATACAGAATTTAGAGAAACCATCAGAGAGTAAAAGAAAAGATATTCAGTTCCTGAAAAAAAAAAAAAAAAAAAAAAAAAAAAACTGATTAGGCAATGCGATAAAATTATCACAGGTTAATTACAAGGAAACTCATCGCACTGTAGTATACAGTGCCATCTTCCTTGTGGATAAATAGGCATAAAAGTCTTGCAATATGAAGATTATATCAAAGATTACAAAACAAAACAATACCTTTCCATAATCTTCAAAGATTACAAAACAAAACAATACCTTTCCAAGAAGTAATTAGACCACAAGTGACCTCAGATTTTATCTAATAAAATCTGATAATGAATTCCATAGCTGAAATATGAAATCATAACAAAGTATGTTTCCTTTCGAAAAAATAAAAGAATAAACAGTTTATGTAACTAGGTTTCATTCCATTTAGTATGGTTAAATGCATTAAACAGAACCAAACCAGTTCTTTTCATCCCTCTTTTTCTTTTTCCCATTTTTTCATCCCATAAAGGAAGTAACAGAACTAGCCGAAA
Source organism: Ficus hispida (assembly GCA_025413025.1). Lineage (NCBI taxonomy): Eukaryota > Viridiplantae > Streptophyta > Magnoliopsida > Rosales > Moraceae > Ficus > Ficus hispida. Next base: position 12,721,766 of record CM046366.1, on the reverse strand, counting down.
AAAAAAATGAAAATGAAAAGAAACAATAACAGTAACAAATAATCAAATGAAATCTCTCCTAGATACAATGACAGAACATGAACATGAACCCAGTAAAAAACAACACCCACTTCAGCCAAAAAGTTCATAAAAGCTCCATCAAAGTAAACACACTATATTATTGTTTCATAAAAGCTAACATATGATAAAGAAAACAAAAAATATGGTGCAGATTATATTACATTTTTCAGATTACTAGAGTAACACTCCTTAGATTATTATCTAAAAAAAGGGCAAAATTTGAAACTATTAAAGCTGCAGAAAATAAGAAAGATTCACAATATAGAAAGAGATTGCTTACTAGCATCTCTCTCTCAAGAGTTTCTTTGAAAATTATCCTGAAAAAACAAAACCCATTGGAGGAGGAGCCTTGCAGATTCCCAGAAGCCATTCCAGAAACAAAATTACAAAGCTTTCTCTCTCTACCTCTCTCACTCTCTCTCTCTTTAAAAATGAGGTTCTATTTCTACTCTGGAGTCTTCAGAATACAATCCGGTCAAAAAGCCTAGGTAAAAAAGAGGACATTCTCTCTCTCTCTCTCTCTCTCTTCTCTTCTCTCTCTCTCTGTCTTCGTCTGTAATAAGATTATACAAAGGTTTTCATCTAATGGGAAGTTTTGCCTAAAATGTGATCGTCTGATTAAACATCGAGAATCACGAAATTAAGGAAATCAAACCCTAACCATTTGGGGGAAACACAGGAAATGAGAAAAAGTACGATTTTTTTCTGATGAAAGTTGGAAAAGAGCTTACCAGAGTACGTCAATGTCAGGGACTGAAACTCGCCTCAAGCCATTGGTTCTCCGGTCGGTCCCACCCCCACAGGAATCGATTTAGGCGCCATTTTTTCTCGCCGGAGAGAGAAATTTCGTGGCGATTTTCCGATGATTCTGATCGCCGTCTAATCGACGCCCGAAATTGGGGGAGAAAAAGAAAAGGCGCGAAAACAGGGAGACGAAGAGACGAGACTACTTACTGACAAAGGCACAGCTGATTTAAGAGGACATAAAACGTTCTGTCGTTTCGAAGTTTCTGAGAGTCAGAGGGCTTCTTGAGTCTGTTTCGCTTGCGCTTTCTCTTCTTGGCCTCGTCGGAGGTGGCGGAGGAACGGGAAGGGCTTTGCTTTGAGTCCATTAATTTATAAGTTCGATAATGTTCTCCTAAAAAAAAAAAATTTAATAATAATAATAACAATAATAATAATAATAATAATAATAATATTACAATGTGCTCAATTTTATGCTCAACTTCCCGTTCACTTGAGGACATATGCGCACGGAAAATTTCTTGTCAAAGTCAAAAATTTCGGAATCAATCTTCAAAAATTTAAATGCTCAACCTCATGTAACTTAGCAGATTAAAGCACGTTACAATAACCAAAACTGTTAGGAACTCCAATTATAATTTTAATTTTTGATTATTAATTTATATGACATATAATTTGTCGACTTTTAATTAATAAGTATTTAAAATATTATCACATCAATTGAATGTATCTAGTAATGCAAATATGATAAATTAGTTTATACTTAAAAAATTAAGATTAAAGTTGATGTATTTAGTACTACTTTATAATAATTTAAATATTAAGTTATGTGACGTAATTAATGTTAGTACGCAAATCAAACTTAGCATTTTTTTTTAAGGATAGCTTTGGAATTTTCACAATTGTAATTTGAGTTATCATAAGTTTCTTTATAAATAGTATACCATCGTTAGAAGTTATTGTGAGAGAGATTAAAAAAAATTGAGTGTTTGAGAGTGGATGAGTGTCTCCTCGTCATAATGAACCACTGACATAATCTCAATTAAGACAAACAGCTATAAATCTCGTGTGTTCATGTTTACTTATTCTTTCTTTTTTTTTTTTTTTTACAATTTTTATGATTTTGATGATTTAGAATTACGGGGAGTCTGATCCATAACATTAATATTCTTATTGAATCATCATTTTTTTGAAGGAATATTGAATCATCATTTTGAAATTGTTTTTGGATATTATTTTAAAAAAATTTAACAATATTTTTTTGCACCAAAATTTAGAGTTATTACTCAATTTTAATTTTTAAACTACAATCCAAACATGAGTTTAGAAGACAATTTATCATAATCAAAAAATTTTGGAGGTAATAGTTATAGTTTTCATAAACATAGTGGTTTATTCATTATTATATAAAGTGGTGCATTGAATGATACCCATAAGAGTGAATGGGTTTGTAAGAATTAGTAACTTTACTAGCTTCTTTCGTTCATTTACCTGGGTTCGACTCCTATTGCTTCTCTTTAAATCTCGTTTCAGTTTCGACTATTGAAGCATTTGTTTGGTGGTGACAGGGTAAATCTCAGATGACCAACTGAGAGAAATTAGTATAAAAAATTTGTTTCCCTATTATACCTAGGAAAAAAATTTACTATCTATGTGATTGAAAACATAAAAATGATAAGATTACTTCCGGATTTTTTTTATTCACCAAAAAGTGATATATTGAATGTGTTGATGGGTTTTTAGTATTAACTGTTTTCAGTAAATAATTAAAATAAATAATAGAATTTTAAAATGTAGTAAATGAAAATAATAAACTTACTATATTGTTATATAATAAATTATTATTGTTTATTGTAAGCACCTGCATTCCCTCTCCAAAAAAGGGCGACTATTTCTCCCTTAGATCAGAGAGTAAAAAACTGTAGTTTCTCTTTTAGATCCAAATCTTCTTCCTTTCAATTAAAAAAAAAAAAAAAAAACTTCTTCCCTTTGTTATTCAAATCTCGTGAACAAAAGTAAAACTATTTCTCTCTATTTTACTTGGTTTTTCTTTTATTTTCTCTCCCGTAAATGGAAAGATGAGATCTGAAACTTTTGGGAGAAAGACGTAACCCGAAACCGACTTCCATGGCGGCGTAAATCTGTTACCACGGATTCTTTGGCGGCCTCTTCGTCGTTATCATCGTCTTCGTAATAGGCCGACGTGTTCCCAGATCCTTCACTTGATTTCTTCTCTTTCGGATCCAACGGCGGTGGGTCTCTGGCGATGCTAATGCTAATGGCAGAGTGGTGGGTTTCCGTTTCCACAACCAAGTGGATTCTCTCTGTGCGTTTGGTTTGTTGAGTGTGGATGAAAATTTTAAATTATAATTTGTTTATTTTTTAAAAATTAATTATAATTTTTATTATTTTTTAAAAAAAATAAATATTAAGATGAAAAAATATAATTTATTTTGAATTAAGAAGTCAAATTAAATATTTAATTTTAATTAAAGCATATTTTTTTATTTTTATTTTAATTTTTTTTAATTAATAAAATTTATAATTAAATTTTTAAAAATTAATTAATTTTAATTAAAAAATTTTATCTTTAATCAAGGGTTTATTTGGTTGGTTAATTCATTTTAAATTAAATTGTATTTTTTTTTATCATGTTTTTTTTTTTCTGAAATTTTTTTTATTTTTTCTGAAAAGTCAATAAAATTATTATGCAAATTTAAAAATCTCAACTCAATTCAAACTGAATTCATTCACCAAACACCCCTAAATAAACGAAAACATGACAAGAGGCTTGAAATACAACAAATATTTAAGCTAGTTTTACATTTTATAATCAATTACAAAAAAAGAGCAGAAAATGAAGCAAGATGGACATTAACTTTTTTTTTATTTTAACTCTCTTAATAATTTATTTTATTGAGATGATGTGGCATATTTTGAGTGGTTGGGCAGGAAGTGAGACATGATTTTTTTTTTTTACCGAGAATGCGTCCTTACTGTAAGTACTTGAAAATATAAAGTTAGATTAGGATGTGGAATAATTCTCTTTCTAGGTCTTCTAATATATAGTTAGATAAGGATGTGAAATATCTCTCTCTGTCTCTCTTTTCGTTTTATCTCTTTAACATTTTTTTGGTCCCTCCTTTTTTAACTTTTCACCCCTAATATCCTAGATATTTGAATCACAATATACTTTAGTTTCTTATTTTTCTTTACTAAAATAATTTTTAAATATTTTCTTCCCTTAAAAATATTTAAATATATAACTATTTAAATATTTATCTTACAATCTTTAAAATTGTGAACTTCATATGCATTTTTTTTTTGTTTACCCAATGAAACAATTATTATTTTTAATTATTCTCATTTATATCCTCTAAACTTTTAGATTATTCTCACTTTACTCTTTGAATTTTAAAAGTTCTTATTTTGTCTCTTGAACTTTGAATTTAATCTCATTTTATCACTTCTTTGAGAATTTCATTTAAAAATAAACAGAAAAAAGTGAGTTAAGTGCATGCAAACAGTAGATGTCCTAGTGACCACTTCAGAGCTCTAGACATTCCATTCAACCTTCATCAGCTACGAGAAAATCAAAATCAACAGCTGCTCCAAAGATAATTGATCCTAGAGAAGAAGGTTTTGGCCATGTGCCTACTCATTGGCTAGAAGCATCCACTTTGATTCCCACATCGTTTGTATCTCCAATCTGATATAAGGGTGAGAGTAGAAGGCTGAAACGATTGGATCCAATGGAGAAGGGTACTACATAAACATGAAAAATCTAATTACCGAAATTTGAATAAAATTTAACAATTCAAAATCATTTGATATACGTAAATTCCTTACATATTCAAAGAATGTGCTTAGAACATCATTTTTCTCTGACCTGTTGCTGGAAAAAGTTCATCCAGAAGCGAACTTGCGCCCGATTGAAGGGATCCTCAGGAAGGAGCGGAGGACCGATACTTTACCATGTCTGGTTGATGTATTTAAGGATGACAAGCGACTCTGCAACAGGTTTTCTGTTGTGAACAAGCACAGGAACCTTCTTATAAACAGGATTGTATTGGAGAAGCAAAGAGCTCTTGTTGAGTAAATCCTCTTCCGCATGTTCGTAGGGTATGCCCTTAATTTTGAGGGCTAATTCCACTCTCCTACAGAAGGCACTAGCCCACAGACCATAAAGTGTCACTCTTTGTTCCTCTGCCATCAACATTCAATTTTCTCTTTGCTTCTTCCAAATTGAGTGTGTTAAGCTCTTCATATACACATACATACATATATATATAATATATATGTATGTATGTGTCTATGTCTAGACTTTTGTTTCCATAGTCCTTTATTTACTTATCTTTTTTTGATTGAAAATTTTAATACAAAGAAGTACTGCGTGAAAGAGATAGCTCAAGGTGATGTCCAGTCAACATTGGTATGGCTATAAATTATGTCAAAGAGCTTCATTTTCTCTTAGTCATAGTTTTTAAAAGATTTTTAGCAAGAAAAAACGATTATTAAAATATTATATTTTTCACAATTGCATTAGTTTCTATTCATATGTAAATGTGGACCGACTGCTTGGATTTGTTAAAAAATTAATGGTATCTATAATAAGCCTTCATGATAAAAGCATCATCAAATGTTAAAATATTCGTTCGACTCAGACTTTTTTTCTTGCATATTACTTAAATTACCATCTTTTTTTCATCTATTGACTAACATGACACAAATTTTAACTAAATTTAGTTTGATTTGATGCTATAATAGTCTAGTATTAACTTTTTGTGTCATAATGGTATAATAATCTCTAAATTTATATCATGCAGATATTTTCCCCTCGAATTTAATATTATGTATTAGAAAACCAAGTTTTCCTCGTGTACCTTCTTTATTATTAATCTAAATTAAATATTAAAGTTTAATGTATTATTGCTAGAAAGAAACTTGCTCTGCATGATTCTTATTATTTATTTGACCATGATTCTTATTATTGCTTTTTTAGAGCTCAGGGAATGTTTCATTACCAAACCAAAATGGAATGTAAAGGAAAAGATAATGTTTGGGAACAAAAATAAAGGAATAAGAAGTGCTGAACGGAATCATTGATTTTCTTTCTAACGCTTATTTATCTTTTAAGATGTGGAATAATTATCTTTTGAGTGTTTATTAAATTTATGAATAAGAATCTTATCCATTAATTACTAAGATATCTTAGTTTTTTGTTTTTTAGAAATGGACTAAGATATCTTTTCCATGATAATTAAACAATCATCGGTTTAATTAATAAATGTACATAAGTAAATTTGGCGTTCTTACTAGTACAATTATTTTCTCAAAACTCCTAACTGGTCCTTAGCTAGTACAGACATTATGTGAAAACAAAAAAAAATCAGGTAATAGAGAACCCAGTGATGAAGCCAAGAATCTCAGTGAGGGGGACTAATAACTACGAGAAATATTTACGCAAAATAAATTAATTATTTAATTTTGAACGAGAAAAAAAAATAAATGGACTTTACTTAATAAACAACGCATGGTATTAAAGGGAAACTATCTTGTCATGTGTTCAAGCATATTAGTTGGAATTTGGTTCAATAATATTACTTTTTTCTTTCAACTTTTCAAGGAAAAAATGAAGTTTGTAAGTTTTTAGGGGGGGGCTTTCATTTAAAAAAAATTTTCGAAGGGGAGTCAATGTCTGAATTTAGAACAAATACACAACTAAAAGTGCAAAAAAGAAAAAGTTGACGGGGGGCTTTAATAGCTACGTCCCTGAGAGAACCTCTAGATTTTCAAACTTTGTTTGGTTAATTAAGCCTAGATTTTCAAACTTATCACAATGAAAAAAACACTAATTATTTTTAATGAATAAAGATGGTGGTGCTTATTTTGCTCATTAAAGATGTACCAAAAAAGGTTGAAATATAAATGACAAAAATACGTATTTAGACCAACATGTCAAACTTTAGAAGATTTAAGGACATAATTCCTGTAATTATGAAGAACTTCAACTATCTTTTCATTAGGAGGGGACAACTCTTTCACCACTGGGACCTCAATTAGAGAATTCACCCAAGAGAATATTAATGGATGGTTTTTTTTTTTTTTTTCTTCTTCTTCTTCTTCTGGGTCTATGATCTTCACACCAAGAATTTCTTCTTGAGCTTTGTAAGGACCAAAACTTATACACATTAAGGGCTTGTTTAATGTTTTAACTTAACTTTAATTAAACTTACTTTTTTTTATTGAATTTTTGTCTTTTTTTCAAAAAATTAATAAAAAATTATAACTAGTTTTGAAAAGTTAACCATCTTCACCGGTGATCCAAAAGAAAGCTAAAATGTCTAAAAGTCCCAAATTTTCGCCATGAAAAGGAGTGCCATCTGGGAACAAACCCTTCATTCCTTCTCCAAGTATCTTAAACTTTTCATGAAGTTCCTCTGTGGCTTTCTCTTGTACTTCTCCCTCCATCCTCGTTACATTCTACGAACGAAGACGAGAAAGCAGTTTCCCTCAACCGTTGCCGGAGAAAGCCGGCACAGAAGCGAAATTGCCCCCGTTTTTAGGTAGCTATTTTCTTCTTGTACAAGAAACTATAATATTTTAAAATGGTTTCTTGCTTTTAGATTTTGAATACCCATATTTTAGAATTTCATTTCTTATTGCTCAAGAATTCAGAGTCAAATACTCAATCCTTATCTTTCACGTTTGTTAGCTTCCCACCGACACTTTTCTTGTTTGTCAAACCTTTGCCAAATGGGTTTCTGTCAAGTAGGTTTCCCTTGCAAAATAGGCACAGAAAAACATTTGGTATACCAATAATGCAATTGTCTGTTTGAGCTTTAGTAAGCGAAAATTTGAGGCTTCCTAACTTTAATTAGCATCAGATCGTGCGAAACTAAAAAATTTGTGAACTTGATTTTCATATTTTAAGGCGATGATTTCGGCTGGGGGCGTCGCAAAATTTTGTTTTTCTAATATACGAAGCATTAGAGCTTTAAAAAAAAATGTTGAATTTCAACTTCAACTTACCACTTGGAATTTTACAAGAAGTTTTATGAACTTGATAGAGTTTCTTCAGAGTATGTTCTATATATTTCTTCTAAAAGTTGTCTATAAATGGAAAAGTTTATTAATTACTAGGTTGAGTTTTCACACTCACGTAACCGTAATTAGCTATTAATCATTAATTATGTTTTGTTTACCAAATTTGTGCATCCGTATTCTTTTTTACCAAGTTTTCCTCAGTGGAGATTGAAAATGATGTTACAAGGTATAGAAGCGGCAGATAAACAAAGGATGTGAACTTTGGAAACGCCATGTTGTAAGAAAAAAATTATGCAGTTTTTTTTTTTTTTTTAATGCAGAAATGTGATTTTGTAAGATATGAATTTGCCAATTTGAAATGCTTGTGCTTTTGAAAGAAGTTTTACTTTCACTTCTATCACAGAAGTAGAAGGGGAAAATAAAAGATTAAGAAATCCCCAACTTCTTCAAATAATTATAGAAGTACATTGGTGTCTGTGCAAAGTAATTTTTGACACTTTCACGGTTTTTACTAAATACCGTGGTGGGTCTCTGGCGATGCTAATGTGAACGGCAGAGTGGTGGGTCTCCGTTTCCACAACCAAGCAGGAGTTGCCATGCTACTCTTAGAATCCTGTTGAGTAACTTTGGTGTTCAAACAAGATGGTTATGGTGGAAGATCGGAGACATAGAGTATGGTTGATTAAAAAAAAAAAACTCTTAGTGGATTCTCTGTCTTAGATTGCGTTTGGTCGCAGATGTCGAGGGGGGGGGGGGGGTTGGGGGGGGGGGGAATGGCGCTTGGGCTTGAGCGCCAGTGGGGACTAGGCTTGTCAGCATCGGGGCGGAGTGGGGGTCCGTCACTGGCATCGGGGGGAGGGACTGGGTCGACGCTAACGTGGGGGGGTCAGTGGGGAAGTCGCCGGCATAGTGAAGGAGGTTGGTCTTTTTTTTAATTATTTTTTTGATTATGTTTTGGTACATTAGTTTAACTCTAACTAAATTATATTTTTTTGACTTGATTTTTATAAAGTTAACAAAAATTATAATTAGTTTTTTAAAAGGTCAACTAACTCTAATTTAAAAATTTTAACTCCAACTAACGATCGAAATGGATGCTTATTCTTTTACTATAATTATAGATGACTACAGGCAAAACTATAAACATAAGTACATGTTTTGATTATATTTGATGATGACTACAGACAAAAATTGGCTTTTTCTTTAATATAAAATTGGTAGATTTTTGGATAATTTGTTATCTGGCCCAACTCTGATATGTTTTCTATAAAAAAGTTAAAAGAGGAATTGAATTTTATTTAAAATTGTGGGTGAATTTCAGAATATTATATATTTTAAAATTGTGGTTCTCTGGTAATGCCAATGCTAATGGCAGAGGGGCAGTGTATTTGATGTTTCCACAACCAAGCAGGGGTTGCCATGCTACACTTAGATGTTGAGTGTCTTAGGTGTTCAAACAAGATGGTTATGGTGGAAGATCGGAGACTTATAGAGTATGGTTGATTAAAAAAATAAAAATAAAAATAAAAAACTCATAGTGGATTCTCTCTTTTAGCTTGCGTTTTGTTTATTGGTTAGAGATGAAATTTTTAAGTTGAAATTGATTTGACTTTTCAAAAATTAATTTATAACTTTTGTTAATTTTTGAAAAAATGGTAAAAATTAAGATGAAAAAAAAATTTAATTAGAAGTAAGTTAAAATATCAAAGGAAATCTTATACAAAAGGATGAAAAGCATGGCAAAAGCTTGAAAGACAACAAATATTTAAGCCAGTTTTACATTTTATAATCAATTAATAAAACGCAGAAAATGAAGCTAGACTAATTTTAATTTCAATTTTTGAGTATCAATTTATGTGACGTATGAGTTATCGTCTTTTTATTGGTAAGTGTTTAAAATATTGTCACATAAATTTAATGTATCTACCAAATAAAATATGACAAATGAATTGATAATTAAAAAGTTGATATTATAGTTTGTGTCTCTAATATTATTCTACAATAATTTAAATGTTAAATTGTGCAGTTTAATTAATATTAGTATGTAAATCAAACTTGATATTTTTTTTTAAGGATAACTTGGGGATTTTCACAATTGTAATTTGAGTTGTCATATTTTCTTTATAATTATTGTGAGAGAGATTGTTAAAAAAAAAAAAAAAAAGTTGAGAGAGTGGATGAGTGTCTCTTCATTATAATGAACTACGGACATAATCTTAATTAACATGAACATTTATAAATTTCGTGTGTTCATATTTATTTATTTATTTTTTATGATTTTTAGATAGAATATAATAATTAAAAATTTTAAGGCGTTAATTTCTGAATTGAGTCAATTCCAAAACCTCTTCTATGCTCTTACTGTAAAGGAAGTAAGTGCCCACTGCCAGCCCGTCTACTTATAAATCGTTTACTTTGTAAAACGACAACTCATTTTGGAAATTCGCTGATAGTCTGCCATTATCAAACGACATGTACTCTAAGGTTTCTCTATCTCTCCCTCACACCTTTTTTTTTTTTTTTTTAAACCTAAAATATTTCTATATATATATTAAAGGAAAATAGTTATATTTATTATTTTTACGAAAATCTATTTAGACTTCGTGTAGCATTTCAACTCAAGTTTAATTAAATCATATCTTTTCATCATAAATTTTGTCTTTTTTGAAAAAATCAACAAAAATTATAACTAGTTTTTAAAAAATTAATTAACTCCAATTTAAAATTTTCATCTACTACCATGAACTAAACACAAGCCTTTTTTTTTTTTTTTTTTTGTGCTTTTAACCTGGAATCTATTTAATATCAAAAGACATGATCATTTTAAATTAGAAAAAAAAATGTTCAAAGAAAAAATAAATTAGACAAAAAATAAAAAAGATAGAGACGTGATATCTTCTTCTTCTTCTTGGTGTGTGTTAGAAAAGAAGAGAGACGTGATATTTGATGTATTTCTAGTAGTTTGTAAGGGAAAATCGGAAAGGCATTTATGAGCTATGGCTAAATATCATGTTTGTCTTTATAATTTTAATCAATTAAAAAGTATCTCTTGAAAGTTTTAACTATACCAAAATTATAATCTTAATCTTTGTAGATACTTAGATCTACGGTCAAATTCTATTTCAAATTAGATCACATAAAATCAACAAGCTGAAATTATTAGGATCCTTAGACATCGCATACGAGAATCATAAAGCAATTATAAATGAAAAATAATAGTAAAAAAAGCAAGAAAATAAAGATCATAGCAACGATATGTAGTGAGGTTCACTGGAATGTCGTATTACGTCCTCTTGAGTTTGGGGTTAATTCACTATGAATTTTGAGTACAAGATTACAATTTCTGGGAATATTTTGACAGAGTTTCCGTAAGTAAAAAGAGTAGAAGATACCCAAATGTGAAGGGTCTTCCTCTATTTATAGAGGAAAAGTAATGTGTTTGAGTTTTTAGCAAAGTAGTGGGTGGTTCCCCACTATCCCGAATATTTCGGAACGTGTACAAGAACGTGACCCATGATTGATTGTGGGCTCAGCAGTTATAGAAGTCGATCTTCCATCGTTTATCGTTTGCTCAAGATGGGTGTTAAATGATGAACTAAGCACCTTTGCAATGGATAGATTGGGCACACGTCAAGTAATCGAACGTCATTGTTCGTCATTCGTCATGTTGAGTCAGGTGTTAAGCTGATCAAAACATTTAGTAATTTTACAATTTTTAAGACGTTAATGAGACCAATATCAAGTAATAGATGGACCACTGTTCGATGTTCATAAGTCTCTTATATGATTGCCCATTGGCTGGGCCTGAGTATCTGGGCTTATGAATGTGTAATGAGCGAACAATGGACCATAGTACATTATCCATTGCTCATTGGTTCAATGATCGTGAAGACCTAGGCATAACGTAATGGGAAGACGAAGTCTGACCTCAACAATCTTAATTTTTGAAAAGAGGTTAAAAAAAATAGTTCTTTAAGCAGTGAAATTGTTAAAACTATCCTTAATAATCAATAATTAAGCAATATTATAAATATAAAATAAACAAGAAATTGAATTCACCTACAAATAAATTGTTTATTTTATTTACTGATATTTATTCAAACTATTTTTGAAACATTTTATTTACTTTAATAAATAGAATATTTATCTTCTAAATTTATTATTTACCTCAAATGCTTAAAAAATCAATGCATTAATTTTTTTTTAATTTCTTAAAATAAAATTGTGATTGTAATCATAAACTAGCGATAATTTCATACCTAAGTTGAAAAAAAAAAAGAAACATAAAAAAAACCGTTATTTACTACTCTTTAAAAAAAGGGTCTTAATAAATAGTCACTCATTTGTTTTAATAGAGAAAAATTATTGGAGAATCATGTTTTGAATACATCCTCATAAATTTGCCCACTCTAATATTAAAGTTGATAATTTAGTGTTATGATATGAAAAAATTGTCAAATTTAATATTATGGTAGATATAAATATGAGAAGTAATTAAATTTGTGATAATTTTGCATAGAGATTTATAACTAAATAGCATTTTTTCAAAAAGTTTTTTAATAAATAACCGAAGTTTTTAAAAATGAGTTAAATTATCATTTTTTTCTAAAATGGTGTTAATCAGTTGTCTTACATAGTCTATAATTGATTGACCACATAATAGTCAATTAGTAATTGATCATAAGTTAATCACTGATTAATCATAACGTAAATCACTAAATTTCATAGTCAATCATTGATTGATCGTTAGTCAATCATTGATTGGCCAAATCTAAAAAAATAAAAAACGATCATTTTCCTAAATAAAAAAAATTTGAGCCATCAATTAGATTAGGTGATTAAAAAATTTGGGGATAAACATGTTGTTAGCGAAGAATCGAAGATTTCATACATTGGAGGTGACCGCAGAGCAAATCACCTTTGACGCAAAAGAACAAAAAATCCTTTCTTGTTTCGTTTTAAGAAAATATGACGAACCAACTCGAGTATTTCAGAAAATCTTTCGTTTGCCATGAGAAATAAATCAGATTAAGAATAACAAGAATAAATGCTTAAATCAAATTAGCAACTCATAATTAAAATGCGAGCATATTGTAGGCAAGAAAGAACTAGTTATATTCACACTAACTTTAATTACGATCTACTAATCTCAACAGAGTGGTTCTACCATATAAAAGTTCAATAGATAACCTGTCTGTATCTAATATTTTCTATACAATTCCCCCGTCCAACCAGTGTGAATAAATTTTAAGATAATCTTAATACCTTTCATAAATTCAGTCAAATTAGAATTGTTGTGCGTCCCATTAATTAAAAAAAAAAAAAAGAAAAAGAAAAAAGAAAGAAAGAAAGGAAGGAAAGTATGCTGTACATGACTAGTTAGGCATATTTTTGTGGAATTCATGTCAAAAAAAAAAAAAAAAAAACAATTAAATAACTTCATAGACAAGTTTGTGCCGAGTCAAATTAGTGTCTTGCATGTCCATGTTACTTCTTCCTACCATAGGGGTTGCTCTCGCTGAATCCAAGGCATGCTCGTCGAACTTTACGCGTTTTCTCCCTGTTCTTTGAAGCACTGCTTTCTGTGTTCAAGTTCACCCTTGGCGGGCTAGAAAAGCAGAATGATGCAGCAACGGCCTGGCCAAAAATCGCAGGGTTCCAACAAAGTTTCGATGGAGATGAGATATTCATAACATCAGTGAAGCACAAAATAGCTATATTCGGGAAAAAAGCGAGAATCAACAGAGAAGAAGGAATATAAGAAAGTAACAATAATCTTCCTGCGGAGTTTCTGTATGCTAAAAGTATCGGTCGCTTTTTATGAGATCGAAAAGAGCAACTTGTACCTGCAGATCAAGGCGGTGCACATTGAAAATGTCCTTCAAATTGTGAGAATTATAGGATGATATGTAGGATTTGTATGCGTCTTTTGCTGACTTGTTCAAATAGTAGTTCTTGGCCACCAAACTCTCCTGCATCATTCCAAGTAACATCGTCATTCACGGGACCCGAGAGTTTACTTAAAAAAAATGGCATAACGTAAAAATCGTCAACGAGGAATTAGTAAATCACCAGCTCAGACTGCAGATATAATAGCTTCTTCTCTCTAAACTCGTACTCTTTTAACTGGAATATTTGCATCCTGAAAGTGAAGATAGAGTAAAAATTCAAAAGCAATCGAAATGGAAGATGATACACACAACCCCTTAATTCACAGTTTTTTTTTTAACTTGGAATCTTTCCCTCCTAACCAACATATGTTTCTAGTTGTAACTGTAAAAATGTACCTTTAAGTAACACAGAAATCGCATATCTTCTGGAATGAGGAAAAGCAGTGCATTTCCTTTTGCACCTTCTCCACGAGCTGCTCGACCAACCCTGTGAATATACCACTGAAAAACAACAACCACAAGCTTCAGAATCATAGTTATGGACTAAAGGAAACTTGAAAAACAACGGAAGTGACTTTTAATGCATATGTCGACTAAGATAAGAATAGCAGGGCCACCTTTGGTTCTGAAGGAGGAACGTATTGCACGACCCAGTCCTACAAGCAAAGACAACATCAAATTAAACAAGCTATAAATTTGGTACGTGGTTTTGCAGAATCAATCTTCAAGAGCACTTCCATTGCCGAAGAACGTAAATTGAAAATAAATCAAAACTACTATATAATCCAGAAAACTTAGAAAGGGAAAGAAACATACCACGGCGGGTATATCCAGTCCACGACCGGCAACATCAGTACATAGCAGAATTCCGCTCTCTGCTTCACTGAATTCTGAAATGGTACCTGTTCTCTTTTTCTGCTTTTGCTTTCCGTGCAGATCAAAGCAAGGGACATGAGCATATCTTAGGAGCTCGCTATGGAATTTAACCGAGTCACACGAAGAGAAAAAGACCATAACTTTTTTAGACAGATATCTCTTTAGGAAAGAATATAGAACTATAAATCTCTTAGCCGGAGGCACAACACAATAGCCTTGTTCCAGCCCTTCATTGGTAACCTGCCGTATCATAATTTGGTAAGTAATAACCCAAAATAAGAATTAAAGCCACAAAATTATAAATTTAATATGAGAATCAAGTAAAATATAACATCAAAATTCTAATGTTTAACTCAGTTCTGCAATCGTCCACATCGACATAGATGGGTGTCGTCTGGAAAGATAAGCGGGCAAGATCCTCAACCTACAGTTTTGTCGGAAAAAAAATGTAATACGAGAAAAAAAATGAATAAATAAGAAGCACATAATAAAATCAACAAACAGCAGTGCATCAAACGTTTATAAAAAAAGAACTTAGGTGAAACATTAAAAATAAAATGGCTAAGTCAAAAGGAGAATATCAAATCAAAAAAAAAAAAAAGAGGCTTATAGAGCAATAGGCCATTCTAAGGTACAGATATATAAGGGGAATACCTTCCGAGTTGAGAATATAGCCGTTTGCCTAGTCTGGACATTAATTAAAAACTCAATCAGTTAAACAATTTCAACTTGGATGTTGCTATATTCTCTTGCAACTAGAAACAGAAACAACAAGAATATTTATTTGTGGAAGGTCGAAGAGATCAGCAAATTAACAAAATCTTAGCACCGTAATAGTATCCCGTACCTTGTTATCAACCAAACTCCTTAAAGAATGCCGAGTAAAGATTTGGGCAATAGATTTTACCTTCGGAAGAAGCTTGATAATTTGCTTCATATCTTCCTCAAATTTTGTTCCAATATTCTATCCGCTTCATCAATCACGAGACACTACAAGTGCAAGTAAATTGGAGGGAAAATAATCACAAAGGTTTACAATAAGATATGAAATAGTTCACAGCCAAATTACCAAAGGAAAGAACATGCAAGAAAACCCAGTAAACACTTAATGAGTACAAATTTAGAACAATGCCCAGTTGTCCCGTTCCGCCGTCACATATTAAATCTCAAATAAATTATTCATATTCTTAAATCTACAGCACTTGCATTTTCTTTTCAATTCACTTTCTACAAGGGGGAAAAAGTCGACCTACAAATGGAAAAGAAAAAAGTTTAAAGCTGTTCGATATCAGTTCAGTATTACGTCCTGAACTCTGAAAATTTACGAAGTCTACTTCACTGCCGAAAATACTAGGTCCAACCTCGTTATAAAGTATTAATGCAATTAGTGTATAAACCATTGAAGTGTTTCATAGAAATAAAATTGCTGAATAATGGTGTTAGCTACCTTCAGACTCTTATATATAAACCATTTTGTATTTCGAAGATGGTCAAGAAGACGACCGGGAGTTGCCACCAATAAATTTACCCCCTTCACAATACGTTCTGCTTCTCCTCTTCTTGACACACCACCAATAATATTTGAGAAGGTTCTTCGCCACAGCATGGGTCTGGATTTAAATGGTGAATCAGTTAAGGAAACATAAAGGATATTAGAACGATGCTGAGAATCTTATGAGACAAATGCAGAATTGAATGTGGCTAAATAACTTCAGCTGTACCTTAATTTTTTTGTGAAAGTAAAAGGATAAAAGCAACTTATCAAAAACACAAGTTCTTTTGTTTAACATTAAAAAAATTACAAACAAGATCTCAATTTTTTTACCTTCGATATTCAAACAAAACATGGATTTCCTGCCTTCTATGTTCAAATTCACAGAAATTTAAGACTCGCAAAATGTCCAAGCATGTTAGAACCCAGAAGACACTTTCTTTTCTTGTGTGTTTGTGTGTGTGTGTGTGCACACGCATGGGCGAGAGAGAGAGAGAGAGAAAGAGAGGGATTGAATGTTAGAGTGCAAACAAAGGTGCATATTATGTCCCAATATTTTCAGTTATATGACGATATGACCATCACAACGCCAGGGTTGCAGACAGCCACACCATTGTTAGAATTATCGCTTAACAGCAAGACAAAATAGGTCCGTAGTAAGATCTCAAATTACCGTAAACAAAGTAGTGCTAATTAACATTAGTGGGAGCCTGTAATTCATCCGAGTTATTGTTATCAGACAACTAAAGCATATGACATGTTTGTACTAGTGATCTTAAGCTTCACTATAGTGTCTAAACTTTGCAGTATATAAAGATAAACCATGGAATAAGAATGGTTTATACTCCAATCTATATCCGAAAGCCAAATCATTCACATCTTAAGGTAACTGGCTGACACTTTAGATGAATTAAAAGTCATATGACGCAAAGCTCAGATTTTTCTTTTTCTCTTAACAAGAAAACTTCCTTTTTATTGATGATGAGACCAATGGCAAAGGAAATAGACTCTCAAACACACAAAAATTAGCAAAAAAGATGTCGGAATTCGTTATCAAACATAACTCGAGTCTGCCATTATAATATGGAGGCAAAAGAACAACTTCTAATAAGAGATTACTAACGAACATGTATCTGAATTCACCTGTATTGCAAGCTCTCTTGTTGGGCAAATAATCACAACACCGGTACCGTTACGCGGCCTAACGCTTGTGTGATACAGCAACTCCACGGCCGGTATTAGAAAAGCAAGAGTTTTACCCGAACCCGTCCTGGCCGCTCCGAGAACATCTCTTCCATACAGGAGAGGAGGGATTGCCCTGGCTTGAATCTGCATTGACAAGACATTCAAGGTACATTAAACAAGTTCCCCACTTAAACAAAACCACCTTTCTCTCAAATACAAATTCCCAAGTCAAATCATCATTAAAATAAAATAAAATCCCGAGTCAAAAAGTTTCATCTTCTTTGAGAAAAGTAAGCACAACCCACCAACTGGTTGTGATTCAGAAGTGCCCTTTCAATGTTTTTACAAGAAAAAAAAAATTTACAAGTTTCCTCCTCTTTTTTTTATTTTTATTTTTATTTTTACCAAAAATAAAATAGAATAAAATCTCTCCCTAAAATCCTAAGAAAAAAATAATAATAATAACTGTAATGATACAAAGCAATAGTTTTCTGAAACCAAATAAAAATAATGAGAAACCTTAGTCATATGCTGAAAACCCATCTCGTTAATCGCCATTAAAGTGGGTTAAGACAATCCCAAAGAAGTGAAAGCCTCTGTGCTCCTAATCCCATACCCAACACCACTACTCTTCACCTTCTTCTTCTTCTTCTCCTTCTCTTCTTCTTCTTCTTCTTCTTCTTCTTCTTCTTCTTCTTGTGGCTTCGTTTTCTCTCTGTTAAACTTCGTTTTCTTCTTCTTCTTCTTGTCCTTCTTAGAATTCTCTTTCTTCTGAGTCTCCTCTGCTTCTTCTTCTTCTTCTTCTTCTTCTTCTATTTGTTGGGTTTCGTCGGGTTTGGGAGGCTGAGAGTCAGAGGGCTTCTTGGGTCTGTTTCGCTTGCGCTTTCTCTTCTTGGCCTCGCCGGAGGTGGCGGAGGAACATGGAGGGCTTAGCTCTGAGTCGTCGGCCATGGTGTTGTGTGCGAACGGGACGTTGATTCCTGATTGCAAGTCTTGAGTGGGAGTGAGCGCGAAAAATACGTGGTTTTTGTACGTGGTTTTATAGCTTTTTGTACGTGGTTTTTAGTCGTCGGTCATATATATAGCTTTTTGTACGTGGTTTTCTTTTTTCACATTTGCCCCTTAAACTTTTTATATTTCTAAAACTACCCATTAGTTTATAAGTTCGATAATGTTCTCCTCAAAATTTAAAAAAAAAAAAAAAATATATATATATATATATACATATATATTATTACAATGTGCTCAATTTTATGCTCAACTTCCCGTTGACTTGAGGATATAAACCCCACGTTCTACTTATATGTGGACGGAAAATTTCTTGTCAAGTCAAAAATTTCCAAATCCAATCTTCAAAATTTTAAATGCTCAAGATTAAAACACATTACAATAATGAAAACTGCTTGAGATACCAACTCTAATCTTAATTTTTGAGTATCAACTTATGTGACATATGGTCATCATTCTTTTATCGATAAATGTTTAAAGTATTGTTATATCAATTGAATATATCTACCAATAAAAATACGACAAATGAGATAATACTCAAAAAGTTAAGATTATAGTTGATGTTTCTAAAAATATTCTACAATAATTAAATGTTAAATTGTTCAACTAAATTAATATTAGTATGCAGATCAAACTTGACTTTTTTTAGGGATAACTTGGGGATTTTCAGAATTGTAATTTGAGTTGTTATAAGTTTCTTTATAAACAGTATACCATCATTAGACATTATTGTGAGAGATATTAAAGTTTAAAAAAAAATTGAGTATTTAAGAGTGGATGAGTGTCTCTTCATCATAATGAACTACTGACACAATCTCAATTGAGACGAATATCTATAAATTTCATGTGTTCATATTTATTTATTCATGTTCTTTTACTATTTTTGTTAATTTCGATAATATAGAATGTAATGATTGGAAAATTCACAGCATTAATTTCTAAATTTAACATAAATTAAATTGTAAATTTTTCTATAATAAAGATGTAAATTTTTGTAATTTTATGATACAATATGTCCCTGTACCACTAGTTATTTTTCAATATGCAAGGAATTTGGGAAATTTGTGAAATTTCCATTAAGAGCATAAATAGATAAAAGTGATCATGAAAATCTCAATAAAAAATGTCAAATCCATTATACGATTTTATCATGTAAAGAAGTGGAATTTACAAGTATTTCTAAATCAATTTACAATAGCTAGAATTTAATTTTGAACTGAAAAATTGATTAAGAAAAAAAAATGATAGTCCACATATTAGATGTTGGACGGGTAAACAAGTTGGCTGAATAGATAAGTTAGATTATGTTTTTTTAAAAGTAAAATTTTTATAATAGTTTAAATGTTTTTTAATATCAATAGTTGTTTGAATAGTTAAAAATTTCAGTGTAAAATTTAACCTGTTAAATCATCATAACATACTGTAAATCACTTCTGAATAGGATAAGGACTAAAGTAGAAATATCTTTAAGGATCAATGACTAAGATTAAATGGATTTTAATCTAATGACCGATATCTAGATAAGTATGACTAAAGTAGATAAAGATTAAAAAAAAAAAAGGGGTGCAATGGATAGTAAAAAATAATAATAATAATAAATCTTTAATTTAGCCAATTCAGAGGAATGGTGAAAGGGAGTTTAAAAAAAAAAAAAAAGTTTGTTTGTTTTCCAAAGAAGGTAAACACAAGGATAGAGAGAGAGAGTAATTTTCTATTGATTCTTCCCAAAGAGAGAAACGTTGGGAGACAGAAGAAAGGGAAAAATTTTTTTTGTTCTTTTCTCCATCCAAATCTTTAAGCTTGGTTTTCTAGTAAGTTTTTACTTAAGATAAAGTGTAAAATAGATCAATTTAAATTGTGATATGTTACAAACAAGTAATTCAAGATTTAAGAAAGAAGAAAAAGAGAAAGAAATTAAAATTGTAGTCAACGAAAGTCAAGTTTATGTATGTATTAGACGGCTCATTTCTCAGGTGTCATCACATAGAATTACGATCTCTAATCCATAACATTAATATTCTTATTGAATCATTATTTTTTTAAAAGAAATATTGAATCATCGTTTTGAAACTGTTTTTGGATATTATTTTAAATTTTTTTAATAATGTTTTTTCTCACCAAAATTTAAAGTTACTACTCAATCACTAGGATCCAAACATGAGTTTAAAAGTTAGGAGGCGCGTTACCAAAAAAAAAAAAAGAAAAAAGAAAAGAAAAACAGAAGACAATTTATCATAATCAAAAAGTTTTAGAGGTAATAGTTATAGTTTTCATAAACGTAGTGGTTTATTCATTATTGTATGAAGTGGTGCATTGAAGGACACTCACATGGGTAGATGGGTTTGTGACTTTGCTAGCTTCTTCCTTTGTCTATTTGGGTTTGACTCCTGTTGTCTTTCCTTAGACATCGCTCTAATTTTATCTGTTAAAGCATTAGTTTGGTGATGATAAGGTAAACCTTGAATAACCGTATGAGATAAATTAATATAAAAAATTCAGCTCTCTATTATATTAAAAAAAAAAAAGAAATTCATGTTTATATAATTAAAAACTTAAAAATAATAGGTAGATCCTTTCTTATTTGCCAAAAAAAAGTGGTGCATTGAATGTGTTTATGGCTTTTAAGTAACAGCAGTTAATTAAAATAAATAATAGAATTTAAAAATATAATAAATGAAAATAATAAATTTACTATATTGTTCATAGAATAAAACTTACTATTAACACATGGGTCCTCTCTCCAAAAAAAAAAAAATCCTGTCTCACTTCCTTTCCAATCACTCAGAATGTGTCACATCATCTCAATAAAGGGCATCGTTCGGAGAGTAAAAAGCTGTAGTTTCTCCTTTAGATCCAAATCTTATTCCCTTCAATTAAAAAAGAAAAAAAAAAAAAAAAAAAAACCCTCCTCCCTTTGTTATTCAAATCTCGTTAACAAAAATAAGACTATTTCTCTCTATTTTACTTGGTTTTTCTTTTATTTTCTCTCCCGTAAATGGAAAGATGAGATATGAAACTTTTGGGAGAAAGACATAACCAGAAACCGACTTCCATGGCGGCGTGAATCTGTTACCACGGATTCTTTGGCAGCCTCTTCGTCGTTATCGCTGTCTTCGCCATAGGCTGACGAGTTCCCAGATCCTTCACTTGATTTCTTCTCTTTCGGATCTAACCGTGGTGGGTCTCTGGCGATGCTAATGCTAATGGCGAAGTGGTGGGTCGCCGTTTTCACAACCAAGCAGGAGTTGCCATGCTACTCTTAGAATCCTGTTGGGTAACTTTGGTGTTCAAACAAGATGGTTATGGTGGAAGATCGGAGACATAGAGTATGGTTGATTAAAAAAAAAAAAAAACACTCATAGTGGATTCTCTCTGTAAGCTTAAGTTTGGATTATTGATTGGATATAAAATTTTTATATTAACATTGATTAATTTTTTAAAAATTATAAAAATTAATTATAATTTTTATTGATTTAAAAAAATAAAAATTAATATAAAAAATATAATTTATTTAGATACAAGATGTAAAACGAAATTTTAATTTGACATTAAGATTTAATTTTAATTAATTTTTTTTTATTTTTTTTATCAATAAAATTTATAATTAATTTTTTAAAAAATCAATTAATTTTAATTAAAAAAATTTATCTCTAATTAACTTATTAAACAAAAATTTAGATAAATGGATGAGAACATAGCAAAAGGCTTGAAAGATGATAAATATGTAAGCCCATTTTACCTTTATAATCAATTAAAAAAAAACACAGAAACGAAACAAGACGGATGTTAGCGTTTTTTTTTTTTTAACTCTCTTAACGATCCAAATGGACGCTTATTCTTTTACTATAATTATAGATGACTACGAACAAAACTATAAACATAAGTACATGTTTTGATTATATTTGATCATAACTACAGACAAAAATTGACGTTTTCTTAATATAAAATTGGTAGACTTTAGGATAATTTATTATCTGGCCCAATTCTAATATATTTTCTATAAAAAGATTAAAACAAGAATTTCATTTTAAATCATGTTTGAATTTAGGAATATTATGCGTTTTATTATTCGATGATTTTAATTATTATTTACTTTTAATTAAAACCCTTCATGTCACTACCCCCTTTTTCTAGTCGTGACAGCATTGCAGAAAAGAGCAAGACGGAGAGGTCTTGCAGCGGTTCAGTTTCGACAACTTGGTTTCTCTCAACGATGTGTATCTTGTTTTTGGCAATGACTTTTTCTATGTGATTAGTTTTTTTTTTTTTTTGTAATTTTGTGTATAATAATGGCGATGTCTTCGTCGTCTTTTATCTAGGTGTTATGTTTCAATTTGTTAATTATAATAATGAAGGTGGTAACTGTTGGGGTTAGACTTCGTCTTCCCTTTAAAACGTTAGCTTTGACAGTTTGCCTGACGAACGGCGAACCCCCGATTACATTGCGGACCTCATAGTTGGGCCAGTCCCAATTCACTGATCCGTTCGAGCCTCGAACGTCGATCGATCTCACGAATGGGCCAGAGCCATGCAGTGATTCCAAGTCATTTTGATATTTACGAACATTTACAATCGAGCATCGAACGTTCGTTGAATTCATGATTCTTAGCTGACGGAATCTCAAATAAGCCACGAACGATGGATTACGGGGACAAAGCCTTATTTCCTTCTTACCGTACGTCGCTCGTTTATAATACAAATCATAAGGAGCATCTCCTATTACAATCGAACCTACGATGGATAAATGACGTGTCATGTCTGTATGAAAACTGGAGAATACATGTTTATCTATGATTCGTACGAGTAACCGCTAAGCCCATTATCTGCGATTCATGCGGATAACTGCCAAGTCCATACCATGACACGTGTCCCACGAACAATAAGCAATAACCGTTTGCTATCAGTTATGGGATCAGACCCATCGGTCTTCCTCTATAAATAGAGGAAGAGCCCCTCTAATCAAAAAAAGAAATCTCTCTTTTCAGCAAAACAGAAAGACATCCTTTTTCCAGAAGAACATTTTTCCCAGAGAAATTTACAGTTCTTCTTGTACCCAAAAGTATTCCTATACAAAGAAATACCATTCGCAGAGGATGTAGCACTTGTTAGGCGAACCTCTCTAAATTGTGGTGTCATTAATTCTATGCTGTTTTATTTATTTCATTATGTTCATATCGGGCTATGTTTATGAATTTCATTACAATTCCCAGGGGCCCAATACATTTTGATTTATCGATATTGACTAACTCCGGTTAAAATTTGACAGTAGATATCCAGCATCTACAGTTTGGCGCCCACCGTGGGGCCCTTGGGCATTCTACACTCGGAATTCATAAAGCAACGATGGCTGAACACCAAGATCATCAAGAGGAATTCTCCCAGGAAAGTCCCGTTCGTCAACAAGAGGCTTCTACATCAGAGGCCAATTCCCAGATCACAAACCTGACGCAATTGGTGGAAGATCTTTCCAAAAAGTACAGCGCTCAACAAAGCCAAATGGAGAATATCACCGCTGAGAACCAGATTCTCAGAAACCAGTTAACCACCATCAATGCTCAGGTCGCTTACTCTTACTATAACCCATATGTCGGGTACTCCTCCGGTGCGAGCGCTGGGGGCTGGCAGCAGGCGACACAGTACAATCCTCAACAAACGAGGAACATACCATACAGCCCCGTAGCCAGAATGCAGCCACTGTATACACCGGGATACCCGACTTCGGGAAATGAAGGACGAACTCAACAACAGCAGCAACGACAACCACTGCAACGAACAGTCCATGGTCCTGATGCAAGGAGAAACACGGGTCGAGTTCGACGTTCAACTCCCGACGTTCAACAATCGGATGAAGATCCCGTTCCACAGGGGACAACGAACGTCGAGGATATGATGAGGAGTTTCATGTCCGAAGAGATGAGAGCGTTGGAAGCCCAGATGGAGCAACGCTTCTCCTCCCAGATTCACCGTGCCACGACATCCACTCCGGGGTTCGATGATCTAGCTCGTGGTGTCAGAGAAACGCCTCTAACGAAGCGAATCACAGATACCATTACACCTAAATTCGGCAGCATCTCCTTCCCGAGGTTCGACGGAATGTCAGACCCTCATGACCATCTGTTACAGTATAAACATATTGTTCAGTCAACGAACATTCCCATTGGAATGCTCGACGACATGATGTGTAAGCTGTTCGCGCAGAGCTTGAAAGGAGCAGCTTTAAGATGGTTTTGTAATCTACCCCCCGAGTCGATCGATTCATTCGACGAGCTATCGCTAGAATTCATGCGTAGCTACTCAGTCCACATTCAGTCGGGAAAGACGACTAAGGACCTATGGGGTGTGATACAAGGTCCGCATGAGTCACTCCGCGCCTACATCAAGCGCTTCAGTAAGGCGATATCAGAGATATCTGGGCTCGACGATGGAACGGCCAGAGAAACGTTAAAAAAGGGTTTGAAACACAAATCCTTATTCAAAAACGAGATCTGCACTCGATACCCTCCAACAATTCAAGACGCCCTCCACAGAGCGAAAGGATTCATCGAGTTGGAGGAGGAGAACGAGCGCGTGGACCGAGACTTAGTTCGAACGAGCGAGGAAATAGTCAGAGTCCGCAAGGACCAAGAAAAGGCCTTCCGACGTGATCGCTCACGACCAGTTCCAAGGGCAGACCGTCGCGAAGGACGAACAGCGAGGCGCGAACAAAAACGACCTATCTCCCCACCAAAGTATGCTCTCGGTATAAGCCCTTCCGAACTAATAGCTCACCTAAGCGCCAGGACTTCGTTACATGGCCAAAAAAGTTGCCAGAGAACCCTGCGAGGGACACCACAAAATACTGCGAGTTTCACAAAGATCATGGTCACCAAACCATTGATTGTCGAGCGCTAAGGGCTGAGGTCGCAGAACTTCTGAAGAAGGGCCACCTTCGGGAGTTTCTGACGGAAAAAGGAAGAGAAACATATGGGTTTGGTAGTGAAGCCAAGGAACGAAGGATCGTGCAGCAAATCGAAGACACACCTTCTCCTCCACCAGTCCGGAAAACGATTAACGTGATCTGCGGAGGCTCTGACTCTAGCAGCGAGACTACAAGCCCTAGCCGTTCTCATAATGATGCATTATTTTTACGCTACCAAAACGGTGACAAACAGGTTGGGACGCTCGGTCAACCTTCGGGGAAGTTTGACTTCTTTGTTACATACTCTCCCCCTCCAAGGACAGACCAGCCAATCGAACCAACAGGATGGGATGAAC
Source organism: Ficus hispida (assembly GCA_025413025.1). NCBI lineage: Eukaryota > Viridiplantae > Streptophyta > Magnoliopsida > Rosales > Moraceae > Ficus > Ficus hispida. The sequence goes on along the minus strand of CM046366.1, from coordinate 12,696,209 downwards.
AGACAGATGACTATCCAGGAGGATCACCTCCACCAGCCCAGAAGACGATCAACGTGATCTGCGGAGGCTCACTCTATAGCGGTGAAACAATAACCGCTATCAAGTCCTACCGAAGAAAAGCCTTACAGCCGATTCCATCAGTTCTTCCCGAGGACCCCATCGAACATTCCATTAGCTTCCATAGCAGCGAGGCTACTAGCCTAAGCCGACCTCATGATGATGCGTTGGTTTTGACGTTGAACGTATCTAATTGTGAGGTTGGGCGAATTCTTGTTGACAACGGAAGTTCGGCAGATGTTCTTTTCCTGTCAACATTGAAGGAAATGGATCTGTCCGAATCGGACGTCGAGCGTTCGGCGACCGTTTTGACAGGATTCAATGGAGAATCAACCGCCGCTATTGGAAAGATCAAGCTTCCCGTTTTTGCAGCAGGGGAGAACAAGCTGACCAATTTTTTGGTTCTGGACTGTCCTTCAGCTTACAATATCATTCTTGGCAGGCCATGGATTCACGCGATGAAGGCAGTCCCATCCACATATCACCAACGTATAAGATTCCCAACTAAAAGAGGAGTGAGGGAAGTGAAAGGTAATCAGGAGACAGCTCGAACCTGTTACCTTCATTCCCTAAAAATGAAGAAAAGTAACCGGTTATGAGGAAAAGACATCGAACGCTCAATGTAAACCCGACATGGAGCAACTTGACGAAATCCGGATCGACCCCGAACATTCCGATCACACGGTTAATATCGGTTCATTACTCGATCGAACGATACGCACCGAGCTCATAAGTTTTCTTCTAAACAACCAAGACTGTTTTGCATGGTCACACAACGACATGCCAGGTATCGACCCAGACGTAATAACACACCGATTGAACGTCGATCGAAATCATAAACCTGTCAAACAGAAAAGAAGAAAACTTGGTATCGAACGCAACCAAATTATTAACGAAGAAGTGCGGAAGTTAATCGAGGCTGGATTTATCAAAGAAGTTCAGTACCCAGATTGGCTAGCGAACGTTGTAATCGTTAAGAAGAAGAACGGCAAATGGAGAGTCTGCATCGACTTCACTGACCTGAATAAAGCCTGCCCAAAGGATAGCTTTCCCTTGCCTCATATTGATCGATTGGTCGATGCCACAGCGGGCCATGAATTACTCTCGTTCATGGACGCATTTTCAGGATACAACCAAATCCTTATGCATCCCGACGATCAAGAAAAGACGGCTTTCATTACAGAAAGGGGAATCTATTGCTACAAAGTCATGCCGTTCGGATTGAAGAACGCTGGTGCAACATACTAGAGACTTGTCAACGCAATGTTCGCTGATCAACTAGGTCGAACGATGGAGGTCTACATTGATGACATGTTGGTAAAGTCACTGAAAGCAGCTGATCATATCGGACATTTGTCCGAATGCTTTTCAGTACTCCGCCAGCATAACATGCGACTGAATCCATCGAAGTGCTCTTTCGGAGTTTCATCCGGAAAATTCTTGGGCTACATTGTCACGCAACGAGGAATCGAAGCTAATCCAGACCAGATAAAGGCGATAATTGACATGCCATCTCCCAAAAACAAAAGGGAGATTCAGAAGTTGACTGGTAGGATCGCTGCTCTAAACAGATTTATCTCACGCTCGACTGACAAGTGCCAACCCTTTTTCAAGCTGCTGAAAGGGAACAAGAAATTCGAATTTAACGAACAATGCCAAAAAGCGTTCGATGAACTGAAGAGATATCTGTCAAGTCCTCCAATTCTAGCGAAGCCTTTAACCGGTGAGAGTTTGTTTTTGTACTTGGCCGTAACAGAAGATTCTGTCAGTGCCGTTCTAGTGCGAGACTCGAACGGTGAACAACCAGTCTACTATATCAGCAAGTCATTACTTGATGCAGAAACGAGATACCTGGTGATCGAAAAATTAGCTTTAGCTCTTGTCACAGCAGCTAGAAAGCTGAGGCCGTATTTTCAATCACATTCAATAGTCGTAATGTCAATTTACCCACTACGAGCTATACTTCATAGTCCAAATTTATCTGGACGATTAACGAAGTGGGCGGTTGAGTTGAGTGAATTCGACGTTGAATACAGGGTTCGAACCAGCCTGAAATCTCAAGTACTTGCTGATTTCGTAGCTGAGCTCACTCCAATTCCTTCCACACCAAGAAACGAAGGAGAATACTCATGGACGCTCATGGTGGACGGAGTATCAAATATGAAGGGATCTGGAGTGGGGGTAATTTGCAAGACCCCCAATGGCGAAATAATCGAGCAATCATTTCGCCTTGGGTTTAACGCCTCAAACAATGAAGCAGAATACGAAGCCTTAATTGCGGGATTACGCTTGGCAAAAGCACTGGGGGCTCGACGTTTGAATATTCAAAGTGACTCACAACTCATTGTGAACCAAGTACTCGGAGAATACACAGCCAAGGACACAAGGATGGAAGCATACTTGAATGTTGTCCGTTCACTTGTCCAGCATTTCGAAGAATACAAGATTCAACAAGTTCCATGGAACTCAAATACGCAAGCAGATGCTTTGGTCGCGTTCGGTTCGACGTCCGAGTCACATTTATGTCGAAGCATCCCAGTTGGGTTTATTGAAGAGCCCAGTATTCAGATCGAAGCAGCAATAATTTCAGATGAAGTAAAAGAAGACTGGCGAACGTCCATTGTAGCTTACTTAAAGGAGGGACTATTACCAGATGACAAGCAAGAGGCACGAAAGATCAGAACTAAAGCTGCAAGATTTTCACTGATCGATGACGTCCTCTTTCGTCGTTCGTTTAACGGACCGTATGTTCGATGTCTCGACGACAAGGAAGCTGTTTATGTGTTGAAAGAAGTCCATGAAGGCGAATGCGGGAACCATTCTGGGGGACGATCTCTATGTAACAAAGTTAAGCGTCAAGGCTACTACTGGCCAACCATGCTCCAAGACAGCGAGGACTTTGTCAAGCGGTGTGATAAATGCCAAAGGCACTCTCCCATTTTCCATCAGCCATCCGAACAACTTTCGAGCGTTGCAGCTCCCTATCCATTCATGAAATATTCAATGGATATTGTAGGACCATTGCCGAGGGCGAGCGGTCAACGCAAATTTCCACTCGTACTCACTGACTACTTCACAAAGTGGGTTGAGGCAGAAGCATTCGCGGAAGTTAAAGATTCGGACGTCGAAGGTTTCATTTGGAAGAACATCATTTGCAGATTCGGCTTGCCTCCGGAGATCGTCACAGACAATGGGTCCCAATTCATCTCTGGCAACTTCAGAAAATTCTGCCAAGCATGGAAGATCGAGCTCAGCTTTTCAACCCCTAGGTATCCCCAGGGAAACGGGCAAGCTGAAGCTACCAACAAGACTATTGTTCAGAACTTGAAAAAGAAGCTCGAAGCTCGAAAGGGTCGATGGGCAGACGAACTTCATGGAGTACTTTGGGTGTACAGAACAACCCCTCGAAGAGCGAACGGTGAATCTCCATTCTCACTGACCTTCAGTACTGAAGCTGTTGTCCCAGCAGAAATCGGTGTCCTTACACTCCGGCGTGAATTGGCTTTGGAACATGAAAGTCAAAATCAAGAAATGCTCAATGACAGTCTGGACGTTCTTGACGAAAAACGAGATCGAGCCTTGATTCGCATGGCAAACTACCAGCAATCAGTGGCGAAGTACTACAATTTGAAAGTTCGCCCAAGAACTTTTAACGAAGGAGATCTCGTACTTCGGAAAGTATTCCAGAACACAGCCGAGCCAAACGCAGGAAAATTGGGAGCAAATTGGGAGGGTCCTTACAGGATCTTGAAGGTTATTCGACCAGGTGTCTATCGTCTGGAAACGAGCGATGGAGTAGAAGTTCTCCGCAGTTGGAACGCTCATCATCTACGAAAATATTACTTGTAATTTTTGTATCTTTCATACAAGGCTTCCAAGCTTTATTTTTATTCTTGTAAGAGCGAGATCCATTACGGCGAGCGTTCATCGCTATATCGAACCCGTAGGTCTATGCCTCAAACTTCACTACTCTTACACAATGTACGAGCTGTCCATGAACTACGTTCGACTTGATCCCTAAACATTGGGTACGTAGGCAGCTCGTATACGCTTGTACGAGTTCAGTCGTAAAATTCAAACTCCCGCTCAAACGATCGTACGTCGCATCGTGGCAAACCCTGAAATCTCGCGCACGCCAGCTCAGACCTGCGCCATAACGGTACGAATCCCAATGCCGTTACAGAGCATCCAATCAATACTCGCCACGTGTACAGAGATTTCATCTCTCACAGGTCTCGAGATTTCCCATCGAGTATTTCGTCAGTCCATTCTGATCTTCCTGATCTGATGTAACAACGACTGATGCAATTTTATCGAGTATGATCAAACACTCTATCGAGGATCCATTGCTCGATAGACTGGGGGGCTATCTGTTGGGGTTAGACTTCGTCTTCCCTTTAAAACGTTAGCTTTAACAGTTTACCTGACGAACGGCGAACCCCCGATTACATTTCGGACCTCATAGTTGGGCCAGCCCCAATTCACTGATCCGTTCGAGCCTCGAACGTCGATCGATCTCATGAATGGGCCAGACCCATGCAGTGATTCCAAGTCATTTTGATATTTACGAACATTTACAATCGAGCATCGAACGTTCGTTGAATTCATGATTCTTAGCTGACGGAATCTCAAATAAGCCACGAACGATGGATTACGGGGACAAAGCCTTATTTCCTTCTTACCGTTCGTCGCTCGTTTATAATACAAATCATAAGGAGCATCTCCTATTACAATCGAACCTACGATGGATAAATGACGTGTCATGTCTGTATGAAAACTGGAGAATACATGTTTATCTATGATTCGTACGAGTAACCGCTAAGCCCATTATCTGCGATTCATGCGGATAACTGCCAAGTCCATACCATGACACGTGTCCCACGAACAATAAGCAATAACCGTTTGCTATCAGTTATGGGATCAGACCCATCGGTCTTCCTCTATAAATAGAGGAAGACCCCCTCTGATCAAAAAAAGAAATCTCTCTTTTCAGCAAAACAGAAAGACATCATTTTTCCAGAAGAACATTTTTCCCAGAGAAATTTACAGTTCTTCTTGTACCCAAAAGTATTCCTATACAAAGAAATACCATTCGCAGAGGACGTAGCATTTGTTGGGCGAACCTCTCTAAATTGTGGTGTCATTAATTTTATGCTGTTTTATTTATTTCATTATGTTCATATCGGGCTATGTTTATGAATTTCATTACAATTCCCAGGGGCCCAATACATTTTGATTTATCGATATTGACTAACTCCGGTTAAAATTTGATAGTAGATATCCAGCATCTACAGTAACCCCACCTCTGCGTTTATTGTTTGTCCGTCAGATCTGAGTCTTGATGTTGTTTTGGTCCCGCTAGAATTGCTTCTATGTAGAGTTAGTGATGGTCCTAGTACTACTAAGTCTTGGCTCTCGATCGATCAAGATATTCCATCGATTGTTGGGGTTTTGTCAAAAAGAGCTTTACATGTACTTGATTTTAGTGTATCGAGATATGTACCTGTTATCAGGGCTCAAACATACGTCTTTCCCTTTGAGCGTCATCAGACTTTACTGATGGATTCATTCTTATTGAAGGGTTTATTGTCTCATATAATACGGGGTCACTTGTTATATTTTGTTTTTTTTTTGTATCTCCTTATTATATTTAATGAAAATTCCAATTTAAAAAAAAAAAGTTCTATTCCCCAATCAACTCTAACTTTCTTTCCATTTCGAAGCTCATGATTTTTTTTTTTTTTTACTTTACCAATTTTCCCTTGAAACAAACTCCACATTATATGGGTACATGAGAACATGTATCAGGCGCTTCTTATCGATTTTCATGTTTTAGCCACTAACGGCCTAGGAATTCCTTGGGAGTTCCCCCTCAATTTTTTTGTGTTTGCACTTTTAGAAGTGTGATTATTTCAAATTTACATATTAGTCCCTCTAAGAACATTTTTTTTAAATCTCCGCCTAAAAACTTGAATACATTTTTTTTTAAAATTTTTTATTACCTTGAAACCAAAGTCCAACTAGTATCCTTAAACACTTAACGAGACCTTTTCCCTTTCCCCTTCACACGCTACATTTTTTTTGCTCTCTTTTTCTTTTTTCTTGCTTTTTTTTTTTTGGGTATACTGATATTACATATCAAATATGATCATAATAATTAATAATTAATAATTATTTATTTTGTTGCACGTAATAGCTCCGCACCAAAATTTTGGCGTCATAATTGTTGATTTTCAGGTCATTGCTATCAAGTTACTGGGCATATTAATATAATGTAAAAAATTAGGGATCAACGTAAGATTTACTAAAAAGTTTGAGACGTACGATTTATGGCCAATGCCCATTTGAAAATAGGAGTAATGTGATATACATAATTAACTTACACTGACACAATTATTCACGTAAAACACAGACACACAATGATTATTAAAAATACTGAAAAATTACAAGGAAAAAAAGAAAAGAAAAGAAAAGAAGAGAGGGAGAAAAAGACAAAGTAGAAAAAAAGTAAGAATCAAAGGCACCCACACAACTTTGACAATATTAGAACCATACGTCACCCCAATATTTCTTGTGCTTCCATTTCGATGCTCGGCTCGCACAACATTCCATAGCATCTGACCTTTCAGAGGTATACATGTCAAGCTTTTCACAATTCTCCTCGCATCTCTCCAACTCGGCTTTCAGCTCTGCAATCCTGCGGTGTAGCTTTTCCTTGACATCATTTTTGCCTCTATTTGCTTCAATATCCAAAAAAGCTTCCTTATTGTCTTTCAAAGAATCCAAGTACATATCAATTTTAAAGCCTGTAATTTCTTTGATTCCATTTAGGTAGAAATACGAATGTTGAAGATCATCCCAAGTGAGGTCTTCCACCTTAGTTTTGCACATTTTGTCGATGACTATACACAGTAACGCAGAGGTCACGCTCTTCATCGCCGGTGTCAAACTTTTACGGCCGCCGAGATCTCCATACTTGCGAAGCGATGTTCTTAAAATAGGAGCCAACGTCTTTGGTACCATGCAACCACCGACGTCTTCTACCTTTTGCCTTAAAAACTTTTCATCTAATTTTAATAATAAACCTTCTTCAACTGTGAAATAATCAAGCGCACGTCCGAAGATCCACAAATCATAATCGCTGATGTGAAAAAGTCGTTGAGTTCTATCTATATATTCTTCTATAGATCCTTTCCGATCAAACCAAGAATTCTTTTGTATCAATAATGCGAAAAAATTTCTTCGCCGAGGCTTATCAGAACCAAAAGGATTAATAAGAAGCTGCTTTTCAGGTTCAGTAAGTCCATCCACGATGTCTTGTAGAGTAAATTCCTTGTCTTCATGATGAATTAATTCCTCTGATTGATCTCTTTCCCATCGGTTGTCTCCTAGGGTTTGGAGCTCCACATGATCCTTAGTGTCTCCCTTTATTACCTTCATGATCTGATACAGAAGCCCAACATATATCTTAAACTTTAATCTTAACACGCTATTATTAGCAACGTTAACGAATGATCGGTATAAACGGACAAGTAATTATCGTGGTTGAAAAGCTAGCATTAATTTAACATCTTTAATAAACTAAAAGATACTGGTTAGTTAATGTGTGCATATATATTTGAATAAACTAAATTAAGAGAGAAGATAATTAATATCTAAATTTTTAACATATCCTAACTAGGTTATCACCCACTAAGAATTTATCCTCTATAAAACTCCAACTCAAAATTGTTATATAATTAAAAAATAAATAAAAAAATTTACAAAGAAAAAGTTATACTAAGGGAAATACAAAACAACGCAAAAAGACAGCACAAAACATGGAGGAAGCTAATACATAGAGCCGGGAGCTAATTTCAACATTATTGTTTTCTTGGAATATATAGTTATATATATTTGCATATAATTTTTAACAACTATAAATCAACTTGAAAAAATTATACGAAAATTATCTTTCATCTACATCGAAGATAAATTTTCATATAAATTAGAGTGGGGATTGATTAAGGTTTTTAGGTACGTACAACTAAGCTGGAATGTGTGAAGTTTTTCTAACTTCTCTCTCTCCTACATTAAAAAAATCAGATAATATATATTTTTTATTTTGTTATTAACCTGGTTCAAAATATTTTTAAATTATATCCCCTCCCAAATAGTTCTAGCTTCATCCCGCAAATATGAAATATTATGAATTAATGCACTTTTTATCATTAAGTTCATAAAGATCAACTAATATTGAAGAGGTTGCCACATGTTTACTGTATTAATATTTTTCTTTCAAAAACATCCAATCTTTATCTTTTTTTGTGGATGAAGAGATTTTTTTTAAAAATTTTTTATGGAAGCAAAGAAGAGATTGTAACCACACGTACGGCACACACCAACATAAGGAATATATTTGGAATAAGCAGCACTACCTACAATCTCAACTATTATTCAAATTTTTTAAATACCAAACAACATGGTAAGTAAGTTAACATTTTTTTTAATTAGTACATACATATAATTACCATTCCTTTTGTTCCAAAAAATTTTAATATTTGATATTCGTATAAACTTTTTATTTTTTTATTTTTGAGGAAATGCAACATTTCTACAAGACAAATCCAAAGTTAATTTCTAATGAAATTCATCTATTATTTTTCGGTAAATTGCTCATTTACTACTCAAATTGTATAGAAAGTTGCGACTTTGATGTGCTAATTAATATTAGACATCTGCTAATTAATTTGATACATTCATAACGTTTTCAAAATTATAGGAGCATTTTTGAAAAAGAAAAAAAATTGGGAACCAAATTGCGAATTAGTATATAATTCTAAGAATGAGAAATTTGCCCTTATTTTTTTTTTCACCGACTATAAATATGACAGTATCTATAACTAATTACAAAAAAGAGATTGACAAGCATTATACTACTCTGAAAAATTTTCTAAAAATTAGCACATACCTCATGAAATAAGCAATGGATGTGAGAAACGTATTTGCATTCTTCACAGCAATAAATACGAAAAGCTTGATTACTCTTTTTTTCGCACACATCGCAATAATATTCATCTGAATCATCTTCGATGGTTGAATGATCAGCCAGAATCAGAGAATGAATGTGATACTCATATATGATGATAGATGGCAATGGACCACATAGAAAATGGATGTTGGAAACACAGTCCATGCAGCGAAATATGATGGATCGAGTAAGTTCAAATTCCTCGGGAACAACTTCGACCATGTTCTTCTTATGATCATAAGAGTCTTGACAAGCATCGCATTGAATTTCACAAGAAGATTTCTCCACTAAAGACAACAAATGGTCATGACTTCGACTTCTTACTCTTGTGTCAAGGGAACGACATTCTATACACAAGTTTAAGTTACAACCATCTTCATGACAACTGTACATGACCCTACAATCTTTTTTGCAACAACCTCGACAAGATCGAGGGGGACTGACCTGGAGAATCAGAGAATGGTGTGAGTGAAAGGCAGGTTGAATTTTCTGTGGCAATTCTGCGCATGCTTTATGGAGAAAATCCTCACACATTTCGGACGTGCAAGAGTAGGCTGGACCCGACCAACCTGATTGACATGCAAAGCATTTAGCTTCTCTTTTCTTCCGATCAGGGTGCTCCACCAGGGTCATCGCTTCTTCATGGCATGCATATCGAACGAAACTGCGATCTTGGCCACCATCAACGACGTCGGAAGTTATGGTTGGTAGTGGGATCACAGCGCATGCCATATGCATGTAGGAATCAGAACACAACTGGTCGCAAGCGTAAACATATTCGTCATTATCGAAAGGCTTCTGGCAGTAATAGCAGCAGCTGGTGTCGTTGAGTGATCTCTTTGCAAGCAAGAGTGAGTGTTGTGGATGCAATGTGTGATGCTTGATTTGTTCAGGCCACTCCGCACATTCTTCGTGGATGATACAGTTAGAGCAGTCGAAGCAAGCGTAACAGGGTTCCCCTGTTCGGATTTTATGATTGCACATGTAGCAATAGAGTTCTGGTGGAAAATACCACAAATCCAAAGCATGCTCGTGACTGAAATGTTTAAACCCCATTTCTCTCTCAATTGAATAGAAGAACACAAGGAACGATTATATATATAGATATATATATATATATATTGTACTTTCTGCTCGGGCTTCTAAGGCACGAACCACGCTTTTGTTGTGCCCCCACTCAACTTATAGTTTTAATCTTTAACTTTCCCTAGCTATATATTTCTTTGCTTTTCTAGTGGTCCCACTAAAATGATATTTTTCTCAAACAATGTCCCCCACCACTAAAACTTTTTTTTTTTTTTCTCATTTAACATTTAGGCTATTCTTTTTTTTTTCCCCCCTCTTTTTTCTTTCGTAACAAGATCCCGGTTAAAATTTTGTTTTTTGTCTACCCCACCACTTTATTCCTCTCCACTTTTATTCTCGTTATCTTTTATCAAAAGTTTTGTCCGGTAATTAAGATTTAACAGCTTCAATAACCTAACACGCTAAGATATACCAACTTAGGTTTATTAATGGTTATTATCATGAATATTTACTTATAATTTTCTTTAATTATTAACTTTGGAAAAATTATGCAAAAAAAAAATTTATTTAGAAAGATTCACATGTCCGTAGAATATTTTTATTAAGTTTTAAAACTCAGGAAGATTTTAATAGTTACATAATTAATAAATGACAACATTATAATAATTGAATAAAAAAATCAATGTATTAACCAATAACAATTGAATGTCAAATTTTGACATTTGCTATACTAAATGGTGTGTAATATATAATCCAAAAAAAATAAATAAAAAGAAATTGCTTTTCTTTTTTTTTTTTTCTTTTTTTTTTTTTTGTTGGGGGCCTAAAATACCCAATTTTTGTTCAGTAAGGTAATCAAAAACTGATATTTGGTTTATTGAGTTTTCTTCTAAGTGATTTGAATGACCTATTCTATTCGTGAAACATAATGACAAGGATATAATTCCTTTTTCAATTCTTTCTTTCTTCCTTCATCTTTCATAAAGTTGTTCCCAGTCTACTATTCTCAATTACTTCTTTAAGTTTATAGTTTTGGCTTCCCAACTTAAGAAGAAAAGAATAGTTCTGCTCTAAAAAGGGCAAAAGGATATTTAGTTCTCGTCTTATACTTTTCCCTTTTTCTTTAATTTGTCCTTCCTTCTTTTGTTTCTTACTTTTAAGTGTTTCTCCACCCCAACCCCTCCCCCCCTCCCCCCCCCCCCCCCCCCCCCACACCCCACCACCTCTGATATCTAACTTAAAATATCTCTAATACCCCCAAAATAGAAAATGTGGTAACAATTAAATTGACATGTTTATGTTTTTTTTTTTTTTTTGCTATAATTTAATATTTGCTGGGATTTTTAACCTTCATACTTTTCTAATTGGATGTCAAGAAAAATGAAACTACTATAAGTTTATAACTGAAATAATAATTTACAGATGTGCTTTTTGAAAGATAATTATACAAATCACCTAACACAAAAACCCCCCACTAATGATAGTGGACGGATAACGAGCCGCCCGCCTTCAGCCCAAATGCCTTGTGGGTTGTCCCTTGGTTAGACAACCATCTTTTAAAAGATTAATAAAAAAAATAAAAAATAAAAATAAAAATAAAACTCCTGCACAATGTGAAATATTTACGTAAATGCCTAGTTTAAGTATTTGAAAAAGAAAGTTATTCTTCAATTGAATGTTACACTTAATTTGGTGCCTAATTTAATAAATATAGCATAAGCCAAGATTTCAATCATTTGGTTGATATATGTCGACCTATTCCTTTTCAAAAGTAAAAAAAGAGATATGCCGACCATTTTCACTTATATTTAGGTTTTTTCTTTTTTTTATCTCTCTTTTTTTCTTTTCTTTCTTACTATCCCAGTTAACATTTTGTTCTTCATTTCTTCCCCGCCACTTTATTCCTCTCCGATTTTATTCTTGTTAATACTTATCAAAAGTTTTGCTTGCTAACAATGATTTATTGGCTTTAATATACCGAACACGCTGAGATATACCAACTTAGGTTTATCGATTAACTATTATAACTTTCAATTGAAAAAAAAAAAAAACTATTATGAATATTTACATGGTAGAATTAACAAACAAAAATATAATACTCAAATAAAGATGATGAAAATATTATCATTATTATAAATAAAACTGCACGAAATAAAATAAAAAAAACCAATCACACAAAGGAATCCTTGCCGATAGTTTTATCTTTAATAATTCACTTTGGAACAATGACACAAAAATAATTTTATTTAGGAAAATTCACATGTTCTTGGAATATTAAGTTTTGAAACTCGTAAAACGTAAAGTTTTTATTATTTAAATAAGTTAAAAATGATAACATTATAATATTTAAATAAAAAACTAATCAATAACAACTAATGGTAAATAGTTACCAAATATTAAATTTTGGTAATTGCTATACGTGATGGTAAATTACCACAAAGTATAACAATTATCAGATTTAGTATTGAAAAAATATATTATATAAGAGAATGATTTTCCTACCAGATGTCAAAATGTATTTTGAGTATGAATTGGACATTATTATTTACATTATAGATGCTCTTAATTAACTGATAATTCTCGAACCACCTTATATAAGGTCGAAGTCACTTCATAAAAGCAGATATTGAGTTTGTTTTTTTAAGGGGATATTGAGCTTTCTTTTAAGTGACTTAAATAACTTATTATATTCATGATACACAACTATAAGGATAATTCGTTTTGCAATTCTTTCCTTTTTCCCTTCTATTCCTTAAAGATATTCTTTTGTTGAATGAACTTTCTTAACGAGATTCTAAGTTTACTATCGTCAATTACTTTATTAAACGTAGTTTAGACTTCCCATACTTCCCAACTTAAGGAAAGAATTAATGTCATATGGATTTCAAAAAAGTGAAAGTTTGATACTCTCAGTTACTTTATTAAAAGTTTTGTCTGCTAATTAAGATTTAACAGTTTCAAAAAACTAGCTCGCTAAGATATACTAACTTAGGTTTATTAATGATTAATTATGATGAATATTTACTTATAATTGTCTTTAATTATTAACTTTGGAATAATTATGCAAAAATAATTTTATTTAGAAAAATTCACATGTCCCTCGAATATTTTTATTAAGTTTTAAAACTTGGGAAGATTTTAGTGGTTACATAATCAATAAATGACAACATTATAATAACTGAATAAAAAAAATTAATGTATCAACCAATAGCAATTGAATGTCAAATTTTGACGTTTGCTATATTTGATAATTAATTATCACCAAGTACAGTAATAATTACTAGATTTAGCTTTGAAAATAATATTATATTAGAGAGTGATGTTCCTGCACATAATGTGCTCTCATCTATGAATTTGATCTTACCTCGAAGATAGTCTAAATTAACTAATAGTACTCCAACCACCTTAAGAAAGGTCAGAGTTGTAACGACCCGTGCTACATTTTTGTATGATATTGTCTGTTTAATTTGGGTCTCGTACCCACACGATTTTACTCTTATGCTCATCCTAAAAGGCCTCATACCATTAAGAGATTGTCTATTTACTTATGAAACATCATATATATCCATTCCCGAGCGATGTGTGACTGCACAACTTACCATTTTCCTTATAGAAATTAATGATTGTCACAATTACCCCTCCTTTTGGGGCCCAACATCTTCGTTAGTCACACTTTCGGTTGGGTATAGGTTCTAATACCATTTGTAAACATTGTATCAAAAAGTCCTATTTTCCTTAAAAATTAATTGAAGATAATTCTAGATAATATCATCAATAGATGAATTCTTAGACTGCTAACTCAACATAATAGTATTTTTCCATCATCTTCTACTAACACAATTCCCGTAGTCCTATACTGTCAAAAACCTAAGCAATATTAATTTCACTTCATAGAAAACTTAATCTAGAAGGCTTTTTACTGAAAAAGTAATTTAGCAAAAATTTCATCTAACGTCAAGACTTATCCATCAAATTTTCAAACTGAAAAAGTAACTCAGTAGAAATTTTATCTGACATTAAGACCTATCCACTTAATCCCCGTACTGAAAAAACAACTCAGTGGAAATCTTATCTGATGTCAAGACTTATCTATTGAGTTCCCATACTGAACAAGGTAATCTATCTAAATTTCATCTGACTAAAAAATTGATGATAAATCCTTGATACTGTATATTTATGTGCAGAAAAATTTTATCTAGAACATTACAAGACTGTTAATTCTCATACAGCTAAAACTGTTGAAATATTATATTTGATAATTTGATGATTTGATAATTTTTCTACACATACATCGATGAATCACTTTTTACCATTCAAACCTTTTTCAATAATAATGTTTGACCTAAGCTAATTACTATATGACAGGAGTTACACGTAATAATTTTGTTATACATATACACATACACATAAAAGTGGAAAAATCAAAAGAAATGGGTCGGTTCTCAACTAGTTGGGTAGAGAGATTATTTTATTTTCAAGTTTCTACAGTCTTTCTAAGGAACTTTTTGACGAGAACAACAACAATAATGATATTCCTTAAAAAATCGTAATCACAATAATTAGTCAATTCAAAGTCCCCATTTCCTTTCCAGAGTAAGAAACAAAATGGCCACAAATATCAAATTTGGTGTATATTATCCACAAAAACAAATAAAAAGAAATTGCTTCTGTTTTTTTTTTTTTTTTTGTTGGGGGCCTTAAATACCCCAATTTTGTTTAGTAAGGTAATCAAAAAGCAGATATTTGGTTTATTGAGTTTTCTTTTAAGTGATTTAGATAAGTACTTATTCTAAACGTGAAACACAATGACAAGAATATAATTCATTTTGCAATTCTTTCTTTTTTCCTTTGTCATTCTTAAAGATATTCTAAGTCTAATATTCTCAATTACTTTTTTAAGTTTATAGTTTTGGCTTCCCAACTTAAGAAGAAAAGAATAGTGCTACTCTTAAAAAGGGCAAAAGTATAGTTCTCGTCTTGTACTTTTCCTTTTTTCTTTAATTTGTCCTTCCTTCTTTTGTTTCTTATTTTAAATGTTTCTTTTCACCCCCTGATATCTAACTTAAAACATCTCTAATACCCCCAAAAGGAAAAATGTGGTGACAATTAAATTGACATGTTTATGTTTGTTTTTTTTTTGCTATAATCTAATAGTTGCTTGGTTTTTAACTGCATACTTTTTTAATTGGATGTCAAAAAAAAAAAAAACTATTATAAGTTTATAATTGGAGTAACAATCCAGATATGTGCGTTTTAAAGGACAATCATACAAATCAAGTAATACAAAATCACATGCTAATGATAGTGGACGGATAACGAGCCACGTGCCTTCAGCCCAAATGCCACAAATGCCTTGTGGGTTGTCCCTTGGTTGGACAACCATCTTTTAAAAGATATGTTTTTAAAAAAATCTCCAATACAATATTAAATGTTTACGTAAATACCTAGTTTTAATATTTGAAAAAGAAAATCATTCTTCAATTAGAATTGTAATGCCTCTCCCCAGCAACTAACTAAAACCTCATGCTTAAAAGAAATAAATACTTTGAAAACTCTATATGTCATTGAGACAAAAATGTCCTTATAATACAAAAATCTCAAATCTCAAAAAAATTACTAAAGTTGTCATGGGACTCAGAAACTTCTAACTCAATCAACTTCTTGATCTTACTAACTCTGCAAACTGCAAAACAAGAATTATATGAGCTAGAGCCCAGTAAGTATACTACATAACTTTTTCCACATTAAATACTTCTCTTTAACTTTAACTTAGGACCCTCTGGTATGATGTTAATCTCGTACTATTAATATTTCAGTATGTGGCCCCTTTTTTGGAACTCTTTTCCTTAAGAATTTGGCCCTTTAATATTTATTTGAGTTGGTTCTATTAAGTATTAGATTTCATACCATACATAAAAATACTTTCTTTGAACCTCTTCAAATCATGACAATAATGAGCAATAACAGCTGATAATAATAACAATAACATAACTAAAACGTGCTCCAAAACATAATATTGTTCAAATAATACAGTGGAAGGTATACTTACATCAACTACTACTGCTTGCTAGAGAGTGAAAACAATTATCTCTATTTTTTTTTATCGCCTCCTGCTCTTCTTTCTTTTTCTTTTTCCTCTTATTTCCTTTCTTTCACCGTTTCTCCGTACTTGATTTTGCAGCAAAAATCTTATATATAATGGTATAAAATGAAGAGTTGAAAGCTTGCTGAAACATGTTTTGATACTAGGTTATCATAAATCGATAGCAAGCTTTCCTACGTGGGTTTACTTATAGTTGTAGACTTCACACAAGTCCTTTAGTCTGCTTATCTTTTGGCCACCGGAGGCTTGTAATTAAGACTAATCATCTCTTAATAGCCACCTCATGCTTTACTAGACGTCCATCATCAGAAGCTCTCATTGCGTATATGCTGAGTTGAAAATCTCATCCACCACTAGTTTTCTTTAAAATATCTATGGTCTTCAACAAATTTTATTAAAAATAAAGCTAATATTCAAATAATCTTAATGTAATTTCTAACTAAGCCAGAAGCTTAATTTTGCGGGCTGTTACAGGAATGTTATACTTAATTTGGTGCCTAATTTAACAACATATAGCATAAGCCAAATTTTCATTTGGTTGATATGTCGACCTTTTCCTTTCCAAAAGTAAAGAAGAGATATGTCGACCATTTTTATTTCAATTTAGGCTCTTTTTTCTTTCTTAATATCCCTGTCAACATTTTGTTCTTTGTTTTCTTCCCCACCACTTTTATTCTCCGTTGCGAGTGCCACGACGATTTCACCCTTGTGTCAGGATTATGACGTCACCAGTCTCTGTCCGAGGCTGTGGTCAGCAATGGTGATGATTGAAAGGAGAGAAGAGAGAAACAGGTAGACGGAAGAGAGAGAGAAAGAGGGCGGGGGGAGAGGAGTCTAGGAAGTTAATGAAATTTGATTAGACCAATTAGCTAAATAAAAAAATGTTGTGCTATCTATTAGATTAGGTGATTACTATGAGCTATCCAACCTAATTTTCCTAAAATGATTAGCCTAAATTTTGAATTACAACACAAGACAAACTGGTCAAATAGTAAAATGAAAGCAAAGACCTATACTTACATTCATGGCAGTTGTTTTTTGCCCCCCTCTTCCGCACTCGCTAGGCACATGCTATGTAACTAGTAATGATAAGAGAGAAATTGGACCAAAGAGAACACACATATTGCAGTCTAAGGGCACAAAACCATTAAAAAGCCATGTTTAAATCCGCATGACATGAAAATTACAGAAGCTACTACAGCTTACAACTGTTCAAGTTCAACAATCTTTCTAGATGATCAATTAAAGCATGTTATTTCGAAATATGTAGACTTTGAACACGACCTCTCTCTGATCTTTCCTCTTATTCAGCTCGAAGATGCACACATCTCCACGATGCAGAGAGTTTTCGCTCCGGAATTTAGAGTAACCTCCAGAGAGAAAAGATCCAGAGTTGCAGTTTGTGAACTGCACAGGCCATGAACTATTCCCTACTTCAAGTCTTATAGTTTGCGCCTTTTGTTCCAGTCTCCTCGCAAAGGCACTTGGCAGACGCTGTGAAGATTGAAGATCATTGAAAAAATGTTGTAACTAATCGTTGAAAGTGGTTTGGCAAGGAAGCAAAACCCGTTTTCTTAAAGATCTTAGCTAGTGCTTTATGTATGCTCAGGGGAATGTAGCCAGTCTCCCATTATCAATTAAATGATATAAAGACGTTTGGTAAAAATTAAAAAACAAAAACTAACTGATATAAAGAAATTTTATGAGGGAAAATCAATTGTTAATTGAAACATTATTAAGTACGGAAAATGCGACCCACCGCAACACAAGTACTTGTCACAATTGTTATGCAGAAGGGTTTTTTTGAAAAGAATTTGTTGGCTGTTACGTACGCTTTGCTCTCTCTAAATCGCAATGGAGTGAGTCGCCCAATAGATCTGTGATCTCCGGATTTGAACTTCCCGAACTTGACTGTACACAAAGTAGCAAACAAACAGTACTAACTCAAATGTTAATGAAAATTTAGATCTTGAACCTTAAGATTTATATTTCTCGGCATAGCCTTTACCTTGAGGATTTTGAGATCTGGTCTCTTCAGCCTGGCCCAGTGGATGAACGCCAAAGTCATTATTGCTAGAGTCACTCCCTAGTGTCTTATCCACTTCTGTTGGAGTCTGAGATCGCGTCTTTGTATGAACCTTTGGTTTCCTCCCTCTCCATGTGGCAAATTTGTCTCCACTGGCTGTTTTAATACCTTGAACACTGGCACTGGCTCTCACTCTCTTGTGATGTGGAGAAGATGGTGGCAGATTTTCCTCCCCGGAAGATGAACTGTCAAAGACTTGAACTGTATCACGATCACCTTTGTTTCTTCCTTCTTGAACTTATTAACATCATGCTCATCAAGATAGGCAGGAATCGAGGGAGAAGATATTTCACAAGTAGTTATATCACAAATCGAAAGTTGGAATTGAGAATTTCCTTTATATCTGAAAAAAAGCAAGTGGCCAAAGCCGAAGGCATAATGCTTTGCAAATTCTGGCCAAACTTGCTGCAGCCGCACCTTGCCGTCCCTTTTCTCCAAACCTATTTTCCATGTTGAACCAAAAGGCGGTTTAAGAACCACCGAATTGGATAGAGACTCTCCATATAATCTCACAAACTTTTGTGGAAGTTCCTGCATAAATTACAGCTAGCATTTTTCAGATACAGAATTTAGAGAAACCATCAGAAAGTAAAAGAAAAGATATTCAGTTCCTGAAAAAAAAATATATATATAAAAATATAAAAGACGAATTAGGCAATGCTATAAAATTTTCATAGCTTAATTACAAGGAAACTCGTCGCACTGTAGTATACAGTGCGATCTTCCTTGTGGATAAATAGGAATAAAAGTCTCGCAATATGAAGATTATATCAAAGATTACAAAACAAAACAATACCTTTCCAAGAAGAAATTAGACCACAAGTGGCCTCAGATTTTATCGAATAAAATCTGATAATGAATTCCATATCTGAAATAAGAAATCATAACAAAGTGTATGTTTCCTTTCGAAAAAATAAAACCAAAAAAAAAAAAAAGGAATAAAAAGTGTATTTAGCTAGGTTTCATTCCATTTAGTATGGTTAAATGCATTAAAGAGAACCAAACCAGTTCTTTTCATCCCTCTTTTTCTTTTTCCCATTTTTTCATCCCATAAAGAAAGTAACAAAACTAGCCTAAAAAAATGAAAATGAAAAGAAACAATAACAGTAACAAATAATCAAATGAAATCTCTTTTAGATACAATTACAGAACATGAACATGAACACGGTAAAAAAAAACAACACCCACTTCGGCCAAAAAGTTCATAAAAGCTACATCAAAGTAAACACCCTATATTATTGTTTCATATAAGTTAACATATGATAAAGAAAACAAAAAATATGGTGCAGATTATTTTACATTCTTCAGATTACTAGAGTAACATTCCTTAGATTATTATCTAAAAAAAGGGCAAAATTTGAGACTATTAAAGCTACAGAAAATAAGAAAGATCCACAATATAGAAAGTGATTGCTTACTAGCATCTCCCTCTCAAGAGTTTCTTTGAAAATTATCCTGAAAAAACAAAACCCTTTGGAGGAGGAGCTTTGCAGATTCCCAAAAGCCATTCCAGAAACAAAATTACAAAGCTGTCTCTCTCTACCTCTCACTCTCTCTCTCTCTACCTCTCACTCTCTCTCTCTCTCTCTAAAAATGAGGTTCTATTTCTACTCTGGAGTCTTCAGAATACAATCCGGTCAAAAAGCCTAGGTAAAAAAGAGGACATTCTCTCTCTCTCCTCTCTCTCTCTCCTTCTGTCTGTAATAAGATTATACAAGGTTTTCATCTAATGGGAAGTTTTGCCTAAAATGTGATCGTCTGATTAAACATCGAGAATCACGAAATTAAGGAAATCAAACCCTAACCATTTGGGGAAACACAGGAAATGAGAAAAGGTACGATTTTTTTCTGATGAAAGTAGGAAAAGAGCTTCCAGAGTACGTCAATGTCAGGGACTGAAACTCGCCTTAAGCCATTGGTTCTCCGGTCGGTCCCACCCCCACAGAATCGATTTAGGCGCCATTTTTCTCGCCGGAGAGAGAAATTCGTGGCGATTTTCCGATGATTCTAATCGCCGTCTAATCGACGCCCGAAATTGGGGCAGAAAAAAAAAAAGGCGCGAAAATAGGGAGACGAAGAGACGAGACTACTTACTGACAAAGGCACGCTGATTTAAGAGGACACAAAAACGTTCTGTCGTTTCGATGTTTCTGAGAGTCAGAGGGCTTCTTGAGTCAGTTCGCTTGCGCTTTCTCTTCTTGAGTCAGTAGGAAATTCTTTTCAAGTTCAAAATTTCCGAACAATCTTCAAAAATTTAAATGCTCAACCTCATGTAACTTAGCAGATAAAGCACATTACAATAACGAAAACTGCTAGGAACTCCAATTATAATTTCAATTTTTGATTACTAATTCTGTGACATATAATTTATCGGTCTTTTTATTGATAAGTATTTAAAGTATTGTCAAATCAATTGAATGTATTTAATAATAAAATATGATAAATGAGTTTACACTCAAAAAGTTGATATTAAAGTTGGTGTTTTTAATACTACTTTACAATAATTTAAATGTTAAGTTATGCAATGTAATTAATGTTAGTACACATATCAAACTTGGCATTTTTTTTAAGGATAGCTTTGGAATTTTCACAATTGTAATTTGAGTTATCATAAGTTTCTTTATAAATAGTATACCATCGTTAGAAATTATCGTGAGAGAGATTAAAAAAAATTGAGTGTTTGAGAGTGGATGAGTGTCTCCTCATCATAATGAACCGCTAACATAATCTCAATTGAGACAAACATCTATAAATCTCGTGTGTTCATGTTTACTTATTCATTTTTTTTGTACGATTTTTATAATTTGATGATTTAGAATTACGGCATCTGATCCATAACATTAATATTCTTATTGAATCATCATTTTTTTGAAAAATATTGAATCATCATTTTGAAATTGTTTTTGGATATTATTTTTTAAAAAAATTTAACAATATTTTTTGTACCAAAATTTAGAGTTATTACTCAATTTTAATTTTTAAACTACAATCCAAACATGAGTTTAGAAGATAATTTATCAATCAAAAAAAATTTGGAGGTAATATTTATAGTTTTCATAAACGTAGTGGTTTTTTCATTATTATATAAAGTGGTGCATTGAATGATACCCATAGGGATGGATGAGTTGATAAAGATTAGTGACTTTGCTAGCATCTCCCATTCATTTACCTGGGTTCGACTCCTATTGCTTCCCTTTAAGTTTTGCTCCAACTTCGACTGTTGAGAGTATTTATTTGGTGATTGCTTCCCTTTAAATTTTGCTCCAACTTTGACTGTTGAAGTATTTATTTGGCGGTGGTAGGATAGATATCGGATGACCAACTGAGAGAAATTAGTATAAAAAACTTGTTTCCTTACTATACATAAGAAAAAGAATTATTGTCTGTATGATTGAAAACATAAAAATGATAAGATAGCTTCTAGATTTTTTTGTTCACCAAAAAGTGATATATTTAATGCGTTGATATTAACTGTTTTCAGTAAAATAATTAAAATAAATAATAGAATTTTTTAAATGTAGTAAATGAAAATAATAAACTTACTATATTGTTATATAATAAATTACTATTGTTTATTGTAAGCACCTGCATTCCCTCTGCAAAAAAATTCAGTCTCGCACCCTTCAATCATTCAGAATATGTCGCATCATCTCAAAATTATTTATTGTGTTCTCTTTTCTAGTTTGAAGTTGGACTGTAGTTACACTTTTAGATCCA